>OZ001656.1:11109130-11709130 GCA_963924145.1 Pyrausta purpuralis
TTTTTAACTACGATTGCGCAAGAGTGTCTTCTCGTCTCAATTACCTCAGTGTGTGTTACCAGCGTCTGGTCTCTTACTATGGGCCTTATTATAAGGTAGCACAAAATCACACAGCGAGCGATGGGGAGGGCTATGCTCGGTGTTTCTTTACGAGATCGAATCAGAAATGAAGAGATAAGTAGAAGAACTAAGGTAAAGGACATAGTCCTTAGAATCAGTAAGCTCAAGTGGCAATGGTACATAGCGCGAAGGACTAATGGCCGTTGGGGCAGAAAACAACGTAGGACGTCCACCGACAAGATGGACAGACCACCTTGTAAAGATTGCAGGATCAAACAATATACAGACTGCTTGTGATCGGTCGCTGTGGAAAACCGTGGGGCACGCCTATGTTCAGCAGTGGACGTCCATAGGCTGATAATGATGATGATGATGACCTCCAAGATCGCTGTCAACTCCAAGCGTCCACTTCATACATTATCGACTATACTGTTTTTCGATCCGACATTTTGCATACGCAAAGCGAAAGAAACATTGTAGGCGGGAAGACAGCGTCAAATGTTTACACGTCATAAATACTAGACGGTTCAGTCTAGTATTTATGATATTATGATTTCTTGGTATTGAGAAGGACCTACTTTTGATATACTTCCTTTAAAAATACATTTCTCGGCTAACTGAGAACCTAAAAACTTCAATGTCGGTTACTTTTCTAAACATTATGTATTCGTAACAGGAAGCTCAAACCAATCCGGAACTGTATTTGCTATTTGAGACGCTGAGTGTGGGTTGATGAACCTTGTGGTAGTTACAATCTTAAAGTAACAGTCGTGTAAGGTCCACCCTACCAAAAGAGCTAGTATCCATTTAATGATCCGTTTTTCCACCCATGTGTCAGATAGTTAGTTGGTTGTGGTTATATAAATACTGACACACAAATATCACACATCCTTAACCGCAGAACAAACTTGAAGAGTGCATCGTATTTATACGTTTTTATAAAAGAAAGCAAATTTCAATCAAGCTGTCTATTGAGATAAATACTGTACTTGAGCCAAATCACTTATTTTTAACAAAAAGCTTGAAATAAGGGATTTAAAGAACTAGAAGCAAGACAGCTCCAGGCCCTCTGACTAAACGCTAGGTAAATACAAAGTACGAGCAAGCGCAGGTCCCAGCGTGCACTTCCATTTTGCAATACAATCAACACTATGATACCGTACCTTATTAACATAAGTATTTACGGCCGTACAGTAAATCAAGACATTTATGTAAGTACTTTACACACTGGCGATTAGGTGTGGTTGTTAATCTTTACGCTACGGGAATACAGTGCTTAATCGCATCATAATTCAAAACAATTAGAAAAATATTTAATACCATACTATATTCTATTGCGATTCAATTGCCCATTAATTAATTTACATTTTATCACGATCAGTGACATTGTGATAAATGCTGCTTATCTATCTTTGTCCTGAACTAACTGACTGACTTACGGATTATAGCACAGCTTTAACAGCTGTTGTAGAGACTTGAAACTTGGAGGTTGTATTCTTTGTATAACGTAGCAATCCGATAAGAGAGTATTTTCCGAAATTCTTCCCCTAAGGGGTTAAAAAGTGGGGCAAAGTTTGTATCGGACAACGTGCTTCCTTGAAATTTTGCATACACATTCTTAAGCCGAATTTGAAACAGAGGTAGAATAAAAAGCTTCGCTTTAAAAAGAGCGTGCCACGAGATTACCATGGATAAAAAAAGGTTCTACATTCTATAATGATAACTTCTTACTCAATGTTCTAGGATCATGAATGTAGACTTCCTTCGAAGTCTACTTCGCAATGATAAAGCTCAAGGGTAACCTCTTAAGATAAGTACTTACAGCGGGAGTAGTCTCGAGGGAAAGCTGCCTGTCCCTGGCACTGGCCTGCTTTATGGTTGAATGTGGAAATTGTGGTATGGTCCAGAGTGTCCTGACCAATCTGATGAATTCGAGCATCTTGTTTTTGAAAAAATATAAATTTTGCATCTTCCACCAGATTAAAGGCTGAGCAACGTGCTTATAAAAAATAGCATAAGTTTAATCTGTCCTTCTATCCTATTATAAAATTGAAGATATTTTTTGCTTGTAAGTACACAATAATATCAGGATCTACCTACTAGTCCGATTAGAAGAATCATGTGTGTGATAGACTGATAGTATACCTATTTCGGGAAATGAATTGAAGGCTGGAGGCTATAAAACATTACGCTACGACCTATGGGATCGGAGTTAAACCAATTCAAGGCTGTACAGGTTTTCGTCCAAGAGGAAGGAATATTTATTAATTGCCAATGGTGGTTCAGTGATATACTCAAATCGCTAGCTAGACTAGTAAGGCATTAAGGGGCTCCCCGAATTTTTAGCGCCACTTTAGTAGAAAAATCATAACTCGTTAAATAAAAGACCAATCGCAAATCCGATTAATGCGATTGTAGCTCTGGTTATGTATGTGGTTTAGATACAATGTTTAAAGTCAATAAAACAGAGTTTTCTGCAGTTACAGTTAGAAGAATTGCCAAAAATGGACATATTTAGCAGTTTTTCTAACTCTAACTACAGTAAACTACTTTTGAAACAATTTAAACGTACTAAATAAACTATAGAACCTGTACTACAATCGTGACTACCAGATTTTTGATTGTTTTTGTATTGAGGAGTAATAATTATTTTAAATAAAGTGGCGCTAGTGTGCGCATCAAAAATTCGGGAAGCCCCTTAACCAGACAGTCTAAAATCAGGATTTTTCTCAGAAAAATGTATCGGTAGCTAGGTCGAGCACGCGTAGTGCAGCAGCCGACCTTGCGGCCGCGGTGCGGTGTCAAGTTGCGGCCACATTTCAGCCGCGCGGTGCGCGTGCGACGGAATGCTCTACCATCCGATAGCCAACATCTGATACACTCTCGCATTGCTGGCGAACCTGCCGACTGGTAAGCGTGACGTATACGCATTCCAGAGAGCTGGGGAAACGGTTACGATTTTGCAGTTATGTGCTGCCAAGTGGCTTAGTCTGATTTGCGGATTTGTCACTTGAGGATTCTTTTTTTTTGATACTCTGTTGTTACATGATTGTATGTGTAATGTAGAGCTTCGCTATTAACGGAAAAAGAAGTCAATTTTCAAAAAAATATGATCCATCTTAAAAGCAGTTCTTTACTAAGTTTTTTTTGTGCATATGTCATTGTCAATTTTCATGTGCCGAGAAATCTGCAGCTGCAAGATCAGTAAGATTGCTGGCCATATTTTAAGGAGACTAAACAGTTTATAGCTCTAACCTCAAGCATATTGTAGAAGGAACCTTCCTTTATTTTTGCAAGCCAGACAGCTACCAAGAATATCCATTGGTAAAAAAGTAGATAACCTTAGTCGTTAACATATGATACTGCGTCAAAGTTTGTAGCATACTACACCATTCTGAAGTCGTGCAAATGGCGTCTTCCAGTGGAATACTCCATTGAAAGCTATCAATGAATTAATACCTTCAATGAAGAAAATCATTCAACAATACATTCATGAAATAGTTACGTACGGTTCTTCAATAGCTTCCTTCCACATACAAGTCTGTAGTACAACAACAACCTAACAATTAACTTACTAATTACGCTCTATCAAGCGATAACGATAAGATAAAGTGTTTTTTAACGATATTTTATTATAAACTCGTTGTTATGCACGACGATATTGTCGTCATGCTACGGTTAAAGTGGGTATGTGGAAATAACGTATCGTATGGATAAAAATTATCGTCTAAACGACTGAGGAAACATTGTTATGTTTCAAGTAAAGTATCGTAAATGCCTCTAGTTAATAAGTCTGTAGTTAACTTTCATGATCATGACATGACTCTTACACATAACCAAGAAGGCACATAATTTCAGCTTTTCTCGGGTAAGTACGCGGAAAATATATGCTTCATACGTCAAACGTTTACAGGCTACGCGTAGGAAAATTTATAGGCCCATAAAAATACGATGTAGTAAAGACAGCGTCATGTAATTAATGATTTTACAATGTTAAAAAGTTCCATTACCTCAGTAGGTATACCTACCTACACCTACCTACCTAACAACGTTAAATGTGAACATATGTATAAGTATAACTACGTTAGTGCATACTGATTTTATTCCGGTAGAAGATAAGTTAGGGGAATCATTCTACATTTATCCCCATGTCATATAATATGAATATTACGTAACTTTATAAACTTGTCACTTAATTTAAATATTTTACCCAATGCAAGTCGATTAAGAGTGTGTCGAGATCATGCACATTTAAGATGCAGTTTGTATGCGTATCCGTAAATAGTAGAGATGCGCCGAGTAGCACTTTTGCCGAGTACCGAGTTTTACTCGGTTCATTTTTTACTCGGCCGAGTAACTCGGTTTAAAATCAAATTTCTGTTTTGGGTGTGTAAACAAGTACAAACAGGTTCGCGCAGAATTAGCTTTCATCTAGCCACTAGAGCGCGATGATACTAAAAGCCCCATTACTTTAGAATAAGTTGTCGAAAGACAAGAGTCCTTTCGAGTGGTGGGCAGGCCACCAAATAAGGTATCCAGAACTGGCACGTTTACCACGAGTGTTACTATGTGCATCTGCAAGCACCACGCATAGCGAAGCGAGTGATTACTTTTGGAGGCTGGTAACATCTACGAAGAAAAAATGAATAGGTTGTTACCGGAAAGTGCAGAGAGCTCTGTGTTTCTGCATAATAATTTTACTTTATAAAATTTCACATATTGTTTTTTTTTCCGTTAACTAGTTCGCCTCATTTTGTCTCATTACTACTCGATTAATATCATAATTGAGATTGTGAAAGATCTCCCCTGTTGTTTAGATGATATCTACAGCAATATATTGCTTTACCTAAACCGAGTATACTCGGCATTAAAACCGAGTTACTCGGCCGAGTACGAGTATCAAAAAACTTACCGAGTATGCCGAGTACCGTGTATTAACCGATTACTCGGCCCATCTCTAGTAAATAGTAACTTAGGTTAATATCTATACGCACGTGCATGACACCAATCTGTAGTTAACAAATGTTACTATTAAAATTTATGTAGCCAGTTCTATTTATAACGTAGATAATTGTTGTAATAGCCAGGCATGGATGATGTATACATAAAGACAGTGGTGCTCTAGACTTCGGCTGGCTATTTATAGCTGCGTTGTTCTAGCTCACACACTGGTGATAAATAATGCAAGCCGAGCTTTTAACGCGGAATGCGAATATGCGTGGAAGCGACATGTTTATTTTACCGACTACAAAAAAGAGTTTTAGACATGTATGTATGTATACGAGTCTGGATTGGAAAATATTTCAGTACGATGATCTCTTATAAATTATTGAACTGCTTAAGGGCACTGTATGAGATTTGTAACTTTTACGTTTTAGCATGTAACTTCGTTAAAGAATCCATTCAGTAGTTTTGCGTGCAAAATTATTACAACAACAATCCGTCCTCCCTAATAGAACCATATTTTTTGCACAAATATCATAATTGAGAGCTAATGAGATTGCACTCAAATACAAGAGCAAACCGGAACGCTCAAGTAATGGACTTGACAATTAGTTTGGTAATTACATCAAGTTCGTGTTTTACGTAAAACAAGCAATGTTTGATTGGTTTTAGTGGACTTGAAATGACTAAAATTACGTGTCAAAACAAAACTATTTGAATTACGAGTAGTACCTAGTTCAGTATTGAATTGCTATTTTAAGATAAGACGCCAAAATTACATGACTATTTAACTGCCCGTAGAATTGCAATTTATCATAGTAGGTTATCATATATTACATATATTTTCGAATTTGAATTGAAATTCTGCTACCCCAACCAATATAAAGCTGAGATATAGAAATTAGAATTCGTTTGTTTTAAATGCCGAGCACTTCGAAAAAGACTTTTATTGGGACTAAAGGATACATTCACACAGTTTAATAAAAGCTTCGTTACAATTTTATAAGAAAAATCTGGAGTGCTTCGGCCTTGTAAACTTTCTCTGGAACCATTATTTTTCGATAAAAACCACGAATCTGTTCGCGATAGTACATTTCGCAGCGCTATTAGTTTTCAGAAGGTGTATTTGGTAATGTTACTCAACGCCCGTGTTTACATTGGGTATTTCGGGTATTACCTACGTGACCTGGGTCGAGTATCACTGGGTGAATACGCCGCCGAAAATAACGAAAAGATCCAGGTTTTATTCTAGAGTATACACAAACATTATGCAATCCGTCGAACGCATGTAGAGTCGCCTGATCGACAAAAGCATATATCTACAAAATGTTTACAGTTTATCATGACCTACTAAACATAGTAACTTTCTAGACCCCTGCGGCTTTTAGCATCGATGCAGTCGCGATGCAGCATCGATGCAGTCGCAAACGAAAAATTGTCACATTCCAACTACTGTACTGAACTGTATTTTGGCGACTGTATCGATTTGAACGCGCTTTAGCGTTGATGCAGTCGCGCTTCTGCATCGATGCTTACGCGCGACTGCATCGATGTAATAAGTCGCAGTGTGTAAGGGGTCTTAGTGTTTGTTCTTGAATTTTAGGCACCTCTACACTCATGGCTAAGTAACATTTGAATTGTTGGTAACTATTTATAAATGGGTTACTATTTAAGTTTCACTTTGTAAGTGTAGTGCAATAATTTAAAATAATAATAGCCTATGATATCAAACTAATCTGTTGATCAGTTTAAATTCAACCTTTTCAACAATGATAAATGAATTAAAGTGTAGCACATTATCGATATTCGTAACCCGGACACGTACCACACAAAGGAATCTTAAGCGCAGCTTTTGACAAATAAGTCACCTTTTAACAGGTAGGTAGGTAGATTCGGTATCCCAGCTGTCGGTGCCGAGATAACGTATGTTTTAGAGGGCCCAAAACAGAGGCCTACCGATCAATCATTAGGACTTATTTGTTTTTTGACGGGACAGGACATTCGGCTAGAGGCGAGCCGTTATCTAAGCTTGCACAGAGCCATTCGTCATGCTGTCATGGTGACAGGGCGAACGAAATAATCAAAGTGACCGCTTGATAACACTTATGAGAAACTGTTGCTTGACTGACTGATCGAGAAATAACGCACGTTGCGACACACTCCCGATTTGAGGCACCCGAGGAGTTTTAAATGGAATATAATTATTCTTTTTATTTCAGTGAGTTCATTAAACAAAAAGAAGGATTTTTTTAAGTATACTTTTGTGGAGATAATTGGCTCGTTTTGTCGGACCAAATCATCATTAACACTTGATATAAGTAAAACATTACATTTATTTTTGTAATCTATTCAAAATCACCAGATCCTAACGATGAAGTACCTATACACCAATTTTATTACATAATTATATGATGAAAACCTTTGCCTTATTAAAATATAAAGAACCATATCCATTTGTAACAGTTATCAAATCCCAAGTAGACTTTCCAGCTTTTAAAGGCTTAACACAATCCATAAAATTAGGGAACACCTGTGTCAGAAATAGTAAAATAACGCTAAAAGTCTAACACAATTAAATATGTAACATCAAAATTCCCGATTCATTATTAACGGATATGAAGCTTTATTATAATTTGATAACAAGAATACAGAGGAGATAATTTATCTTTGATGATGTTACCGAAACATACAAAGGTGTTTAAAGAGTATTTAAGGTTTGCTTTTCACCCCCGCCAACAGACAATGATGGTATGAATCATCAGTGACTAACTTACAAATTGTTTTGTTCTGTTCCGATAAGAAAATAAACTATATAATTATCTCATTCGATCAATAGACAGAACTAGATGCGAACAATTCATAAGTTTGGTCTTTCAGTCAGTCTTTACATGTCGGTAGAATTTATGTGATATGCAGTATAGAAGTTACTGGGACAGTTACCAATTATTAATTAACGCCACCATCAGCCCTCATTTATATGCTCAAACATTGAACTAACATAGGCAAGTACTTCTATTAAGATATCTCAGCATTACAAAATAATTATGACCCATTTGCACAGACGTTGACATTTATAGCTTTGTGGTTTTCCGTAAGTATTGTCCTTGCCGGGGATAATGGACTTTTCGCTTCACTAGCTCACAACCTTTGATTACACGTTACATAATTTTGAATTAAAGTGACACATCTCAGTTCACTCAGAGACCTATAGGGGTTCCTATTCTAGAAAATATTATATGATAAATACAAACATTGTAACATTAATAGAAAATAAAAAGGTTTCATTATTCATTATTATTATTATTAGCTCAGGCCCAAGTATTGTATGAAAATCCATTGTGGCCCGTGTAGTGTATAGTGATACGAATTTAGAAGACGAGCTCGTATGAACGCGGTCGCTCGCGAACAGTGTGCGCGAGGTTGCACCAAAGAGGTCGCCTCGAAGAGAACAAAAGAAAAAAACGTGTAAATACTAAGTGATTTGACTGTATGATACTGGACACCATATTTCATTGCCTTTTTCAGTGACTGCAGAGTGCAATAGATTAAAGATTACAATGAATATAAGTGCAGCCATTTCATGTGAAATTTGGAGCTAAAACTAGCACAAGTACATATTTACAATGAAAATGATTCATAAAGATGAAAATAAACTGATAAAGATGAAGATGAATCAAATTATATATTCAATCTTGCTCCTAAATCACTACTACTTAGCGTGATATTTTAGAAAAAACTTAAGCAATTTAATGGTTTAGAAGAAGAATTCTTGTCTCGCTTGCCACATGTTTTCACTTGAGTTTCTTCGACTTTAACGATGATTGTCTGTTAGTTAATTACGACGTGTTAGTAAAATATGTTTTAATGGTCTTCTCTTGAATAATTTGTTGAAGTGTTCTAAAGTTTTCTCGACTTCAAGGCAGTTTAGTAGCTTAGCAGCCAACTTTACAAGCCTTTGAAACTAGGTGTCGGTCGAGAATATTTATCGTCAAATAACCATGAATATTCATTGCTACAATTAGTGTAAACAACAATAGACAAAGGTTGCATTGACAATTGAAATGCAAATTCAACTCCGCAAATCCTAAACCACGTATTAATTTTCAAAAGTAATGGATTTTTGGAAATATTGTAGTAAGATGTTATAAAAGGTAAAACCAATTACATTCTTTCATAAAAATTATATACTTCATTTTGACGATCTCCGGTATATAGTGGGCTGGGTTTCAAAGCGTCGCCGCTCCGAGGTTCTGGTTTCGATTCCCGGCCGAGTCAATGTTGATTAAAAGTTTCGATATTGTCTCGGGTCTGGGTGTTGTGGTACCCACCGTTGTGTCTGATTTCCATGACACAAGTACATTAGCTACTTTCTTTGGGATCAGAGCAATGTATGTGATTGGTGTCCAATATTTATATATTTATTTGATAGAAATTTCAAGTGCTATTAAATTCGCCTTTGAACGTTTGTGAGGTAGGTCCAACTACACTCAGCATTGGACAGTCCTCCCGCCCAACTTTAATAGTATTTGATACTAAATAGATACTAAATTTTTTTTTACCAATATGATTATGTGCCTGTATACTGTTCTGTCTGTTACTTGAAAAAGTATGGCTTCATCATTATTATTATTAAAATCTTAACCGTAATGATACATTCTTAGCTTCACACCTATAAATGTCTCGTGTTTGTTACAATAAACAAACGGCTATAAACACGAATTCTACGAATAAACAACCGAGTTATTTACAAGCGACAAGCGGTATAGTGCTGATTATTTGCTCGCGTTAGCACGAGCTGTTAATACAGCCAGACGGTAATTCATAATCAGATTTTACGTTGTATCGTCGCGAGCTACCTAATGATTGAGTGTGTGTAGACAAACAATGTGAAACGCGCATCGAATTTATAAAGGCCTCCAATTCTATTACATTTGAAGAGATCGTCATTCTTCTGTTTATTTTATGAAATAAAGTTAGAAACAAATGTACTTAATGTTCATAAATTAGGTCATGATTTTCTTAAGGTAGGTACTCATAGATCTAGAATATCATGTGGTGCCTAAGATTTTACTGTGCCCCCTCGTTCATACTCAAACTTTGCTAATAGGTTTAATGTTGTGGTTATTATGATGTAATAACGATAAAACTATGATTAATTAACGCATCATTAACTTCTGGTAAGTTTAAATATAGCCTCTTTGCCAATTATTTATTTATTTATTTATGCGCAACTAGTTCACTAATTATCAAAAAACTGCTTTATAAATAAGCTTACCGAGCAATTAATTAAAACGTTTTTAAATTCGACCTACATTGTTTGATCACTTTTGAATAGGTAAGTAGGTGATCATTATTAATTATTTATCTAAATGATTATATCTATATTATTAAAAAAAACTAAATATAATTTCATCTTGCACTTAGATAAAAATAGGGAAGTGGTTTATATTGAACAGAAGAACGTCTTCTGATTGTTAGAATAATGTAAAAGACATGGAGCCGTACATCTTCAATCGTAAATTTGTAAACTAGGAGTTGGTGCTTTAAAATCTTTACGTTAAATGAGAATATTAGTCTAATGAGGACTTAAATCATAATCCAAACGCATTTGTAAGTGACACTGGAATATTTGCAGAAATAATAACTTATTGACGCGAACCCGTCGTGGACCAGTCTTTGCTGTTCTACCGCATAAATACTCTTTGGTGTAGCTTTCAATTCGCCACTCTTCTTAAAGCTATCTTCATTACTTGTAATAAAGTTCATAATTGCTGTAAACGATGATTGCGACCGCAACTCGAGTTTGGTTGGCGTACGTGAGATTATCGAAGGCGAGTTTTGCATACCGCAGGCCACAGCCATAAAATACAATACATTACGAGCAAACCAACGGCTCCCGTGTTACGTACTATGAGTTCTTAAAGAATATTAATAAATATACGACAGACTATCGAGGTTTTAGACAGCTAGACCACTGCGCAGTACGTTTTTTGCCGCCTAGCTTTGGATTAGAAAAAAGAAAATGAGTACCGTGTGTGTATTCAAGCTATGTTGTTTGTTACCATATGTTTGTAGCTTTTAGTATCTCAGCTAGATAGAATATGGATGGAATGTCCTGGAAATTTATTTTTATTTACTTATCGTACTGTAATAGGCAGATGTGTAGTTATATTGATACTTCAATTAACGACACACTAGCTTATAAAAGGAAATTTCAAAAGGTATCAATCGTATCATCAATATTGTTAGTATATTTTATCAGTATTCATTACGTATTTTTTGTAAAAGTTACCACACTATAATTTTAATAGTCAAAAAGAAGATGATTCATAAGTTTGAACAAGATAGAGTCAGTTTCATGTTTACTTACAAAGTACGTCGACAATGAACCAGTAGCAATTATATAAATGACAACACTTCAGATACAAAACATAATCCGCTTAATATAGTGGACCCTCCGTTTTTTGTGATAGTGTAGCGACGCAAAATTTCGTTCAACATCGTCGTCGTCGTCATACTTGACGGTTATGACAAAGCCTTCGACGGCCAACAAAATTCTTCCGTCGTATGAAAAAAAATAACCAACAAATAATCCAGAATGAGCGACGCTTAAGTGAGCGTCAAATATGTGGTATGCGATGCTCGCCCATTGATTGGCCGAAATGACACGCATCGAACGTCTAAAACATCGTTATCAGTGTTCCCACTCTAATCTCGAAGCAATAAAATTTGGATGGCCTAAAAACTGGGAACCCGATAACCATAAATTTAGGCCGAAGCGGATGGGACAAATTTTTATAATGGGCCTCCCCCATTTGGGTCCAGAGTCGCGTTAATGACACTCTAACAGTTTGTTTTAACATCATTATAGGAGCGTATCGGCATACCATCGCAGGTACCTGCACGCAGCTCGACACATGTCGGCGAGCTCTCTGATACAACCCTTGATAATTGTGATTTCTTCGGTAATTACGAATGATTGTAATCAGAAGAGCTTAATCTTATGTTAAGTAGCTAAATCGGTAGCTGTTGCTGCTAAGCAGAAAGATGCGTGTTGATCTGAATTCAGAGAACCTAAGCACCTGAGCTTGAAGATGCTTCATGACGGAATCATCGTCATTCAGTCATCTGTCACGTATTTTTGTAGATTTTAAAATAATATTTGAATCGAATCGTTATGTAGAGTCACGGAACTGCTAAACTGAGGCTGTAGGTAGACGGAGGCGGCGGCATCCCACCGGCCATATATCGGAGGGACAGCTACACGTATTTACAATTACCTTATCTCTGTGGAGTCCTGCTCCTGACATCACTCGACAAATATTCGTGATCATCGGCCGATCCGAGAGACCCATCGGCGAGATTTATCACTACAGATTGGCGTTACTTTGTAACTAATAATATTCCTTCACGAGTATCATACATACTCGTAATAAATATTTGCATATGGCACTTACTTTAGATAAGTGAAAATGTGAAAGTGAAAATTATGACTGGATTATTTGATTTGTTAGTACGTAGGTATACCAACTTTCTACGTAATCATAACAGAGAAATAAAATTTTAATGCGATCGATTTTCCATTAATAGGCTCATATTTACTACATAAAGTTCTTATATCGAGTTTATTATTATCGTGACAACACTTTAAAAAGTGAATAACAAAGCCTTAAAAAGTACTGTGACATTTAATTCTTTTAATTGATTACGGTCGTCGCCCACAGGACCTCGGGGAAGAAATTGACGTTTCAATGGCAAAAAGGAAAAGCCGAAAGCACGCGCAACAGAGTGATTTAGCGCTGCGCGGGCGCAGGTTCCCATGGGAAAGCGCTCGCAAATATTGACACTCCGCCAACATGTTTATATGCACTTAATGCATCGCTCACCTTTTAACATTTTATTTGTTTTGAACGCGCCAGCCAGACCGACCGTCGGCCTCTTGTAAGAACCTCTTTTTTTCGTTAACAGGTAGTATCTAATGCCACTCATAAAACCGTGATTTTGAACATTACCAAACGCTTAACACTTAACCCCAAATTCCAAGTGTTTTGACGCAATGAATCTTCCATTACAAACACTATTTTGTACCTAACTATTTATTAGACGCTATCAACAGTGTATCCGTAAGTTACGACTGTTTTATGCAAAATTCTCATTCATATTAAGCAAGAATTTCTTATAAATTATGTTTCCATACAGCAGTGTAGAATAAATAATTAACCATAAAGCTACTCGTAAGAACATTTTCCTTGAAGCCTCGCCCGGCCAGACCTCATGTCGGGATATTATAGCCATTTAAATTTCAAAAAGAACGAGTTTACTCATAATCTATACTAATATTATAAAGCTGAAGAGTTTGTTTGTTTGTTTGTTTGTTTGTTTGAACGCGCTAATCTCAGAAACTACTGGCCCGATTTGAAAAATTATTTTTATGTTAGATAGTCCATTTATCGAGGAAGGCTTTAAGCTATATAATATAAAGATACCACTCACAAGACCACAGCAGCAATGAAAAATGTTGCGAAAACGGGAGAAAGATATTCCTTTTGAGAGCTTCCGCTGCGTACGCTGCGGAAACCGCTAAAGTTACACAAAAATCATGTATCACAAGATTTTTCAACATTAAGAGTTCTACAATAAAATCCGCGACAGCATAAGTCTATCTTTTATGGTTGACTTACTACAACCTTTTTTATGTTAATAATTTAAAAAAAAATGCATCATTTTTAGAGGTGTATTATACACACAGGTATTTATTCTTATCAAAATAAATACGTTCATCATCACGAGCATTTCATTTAGAACAAAGTTGCCCTTTACATCATTTGATTCCAATAAATATCTTAGGAGCTATCACAGTTTTAACATAACTCCGCACCAAAATAATGTTCGCAGCTTCAGTACAACGTGCGCTTGCGCTAATCTATACTAATATTATAAAGCTGAAGAGTTTGTTTGTTTGTTTGTTTGTTTGAACGCGCTAATCTCAAAAACTACTGGCCCGATTTGAAAAATTATTTTTACGTTGGATAGTCCATTTATCGAGGAAGGCTTTAGGCTATATAACATAAAGATACGACTCACAAGACCACAGCAGCAATGAAAAATGTTGCGAAAACGGGAGAAAGATATTCCTTTTGAGAGCTACCGCTGCGTACGCTGCGGAAACCGCTAAAGTTACACCAAAATCATGTATGACAAGATTGTTCAACATTAAGAGTTCTATAATAAAGTCCGCGACAGCATAAGTCTATCCTTTATGGTTGACTTACTACAACCTTTTTTATGTTAATAAATTTGTAAAAAAATAATGCATCATTTTTAGAGGTGTATTATACAAACAGGTATTTATTCTTATCAAAATAAATACATTCATCATCACGAGCATTTCATTTAGAACAAAGTTGCCCTTCATATCATTTGATTCCAATAAATATCTTAGGAGCTATCACAGTTTTAACATAACTCCGCACCAAAATAATGTTCGCAGCTTAAGTACAACGTGCGCTTGCGCTAATTATATTATAAAGCTGAAGAGTTTGTTGGTTTGAACGCGCTTATCTCAGGAACTGCTGAATCGATTTGAAAAAAATATTTCTGTGTTAGATAGCTTATTTATTGAGAAAGGTTTTAGGATATAAAACATCACGCTGCGACGGGAGGGGAGGGAGCAAACTCAAAACACGCGGACGAAGTCGCGGGGGACCGCTAGTGACAAATAAAATGATATTATACACTGTGTCTTTTACAATATTACTCGAAGCATTTTTTAAGAATACATTAATTGACGATACAAATGTTTCGAAATAAAAGATACCCTTCATTTTTTACATCCGAAATGGTCTAATGCCGGATACAGAATAATTGCAGGTTTGCTAGTTAAATTATAAGAAATGGTGCCATTTTTTGATGTCTAAGAACCAATTTGGATGATAATAAATCGGGTAGCCGCAGGCCGACCCCACAGTCAAATCCCCAATTTAAAGTTACGAGTTTAATAACACCGACCTGTCCTGTACCAATGCTACCCATTCATATATTAGCTAACCAATTTGAATAGTACTCGTACCTACTACTATTCAAATTGGTTACTCGAAGGAAGGATATCAATGTAATTTTGTTGATTGTTGCATCACTCATTATGTTTATTTCCTGTTTTATTGGGTATCAAGTAGTTACGAATGTGATTTTTGTATAACTTAGGCCCTTAATAAAATTGGAAAAACAGCAGACTCCTAAAAAATTTGATTGAAATTCCTTTTTAGGATTCCGTAGTCGAACAAGGAACCCTTAAAGTTTTGCCATGTCCGTCTGTCCGTTCGCAGTACAGCAAAGATACCATAGGTCTAGAAAACTGTAATTTGACATGAGTATGTATTTTAATTTCCCCGCCAAAGTGATATAATAAAATTTAGATTTTTTCAACCGAGGTTCCTCTCATATAAGTAACGTGGATATTTTTTTTTTCTCTTGCTTAATCCATCGTGTGGGGTATCACTGAATAAGTTCTTGAAATTACTCCGAGTTTTTAACATCATTATTCGAAGAAGAGCCCTGTTGCCATAAATTCAGTTTAAAAGGGCTAATTTTAGCTAGAGTCCGATGTCCCCACCCTCTCCCAACTAAACAGTAGTAGATACGTGAAAAAATCACAGTAGTAGCATATAAGATGAATTTAAAAGAAAAACTATCACGGCTATAATAAATAAAAAATCACAGAATTGTAGTCCATAAACATATAGCAAATTATTTTTCATGTTAATTTTTGCATCATTTTATTTTGCCTCCAAAACGTGTTATGATATGAAACTACCTAAATTACTACTTACCTAAATATGATATAAAACCTACTTAAATATTAATTATGCTTTTTTCTTTAAGCTGAAAAAAAAACATTGTAAGTCATCGCCAATGATATTGTATATACAATATCATTGGTAATCCCCATCAAAAGATATAGGCAATTTGTCACATAATTTTGGATTTTTTATTATTTCAAGAAAATCAAAACCCAATACTTATAAGGCAATTTTAATCATGTTTTACAGGACATTATGAGAGCAATACAAGTGCTATAGTGGATGATACGGATTACGGAAACCATCGTATGCAAGACTGACTTGCACTTGGCCGTTTTTTTTTAAATTTTACGAAAATACAGATACAATCAACGTTGTAAATGATCGGTAAGTTAGGTACTATTACCTACTTAGCCTCGACTGCTTCCATCTTAAAACAAACGTCAAGATGTAATGCAAATACTCCTAATGAATACTTACATAATGCACATTGATTAAAATTTTAAACCTCAATTCGGCTGGTCACCGTCATTTCGCTGACTTATATGTCTGCCATCGTCACGGTGCAGTGTGACTGTAGACAATTTGCGGTCGGAATAATGGCTTAAAATTATGCGTTGTCCTTCCCCGAGACTTGGGATGTTCGCTTGCGTCACGTCTCCCTTATTACGACGATGCAGATGCACAAATTATAGCCTGCCGGTGAGCCCGGAATGCTTTTGATATATTTTTTGGTCTAATGCTAAAGTGGTGATTAAATATCAATATGATTATGAATGGGGATGACGTCAAACATATGCTATGTAAACCAGTAATCGCCGTTGTGTGAAAGGTTAAATTTTACTGTTATAAACGACGAATAAAGAAGTTAAAAATACTGCATTGGTAAAAATGCATTAGGTTGCACTTAAAATAAAGTATTTGATCGACTTAAAATATTCGTCCAACGCTGAAAGTTATTTAAATCAACAAATCTGTTCGAACAAAGAATAAAAGCATAAAAAGACGATACAAAACTATACCCAAATAAGATTCTTATTGACATTGTGTAAGGCAGTTGAATGGAAGGATTATAAAAGGACAACAAATCGAATAACATAATAATGGCGGTTGGAAACGACGCAAGATATTCACGCGAGGCAATGTTATGTTTAAGACATCTAAATCAATTATTATTCTCCCACTGGACCTATGCTCTGAGTTATTTATCATTATGATTTCCATCACAAAAGGAGAACAACACGGAATAACTTATTTACGGATCTCAATCGAAAGTGGGTCTTATTGTTAATGCGGGAGATGTATTTGTTGCTCGCGGGGTCCACTTAGGGTACTCGAAACGATTTCGATTTGGGATACATGAAAGCGTGCAAAGGATTTGGACTGTTTACGGCTTCGTGGGTGGTTGTGGGCGGGGCATCCTCTTTCTCATTCCTTCCTGTATATCACCTATAAGTCCATCCCACCCTGCGGCCGCTCCCACAGGACCTTCTTGTTAACGCGTTTTTTGCTGCTCTCATCATACTCAAGGAATTGTGAGGAGAGCAAATATTTACTCACGATTTTCAAAATCTTGTTTTCAATACCAGTTCTAAAGGCAAAGATGATGACTTGTTGTTTGTTATTGGGCTTGGCTCTTGTGCTTACAAAGGCATTATAAACATGTCCGCTAAATGCTACTCTCGTGCTACTTGTAAACGTTCATCATATTAAATTAATGTTAGTTTTACTCAATTATTAATGTTTCCAATTCGTAGTATTGCGTCAGTAGCCTTTATACTCACTAGTACATAATGCTTAAAATATCTTGTGTATGAGTTTTTGAATGATTGCAGTAAAGAAATATTACAACAACAAATTCTACAGAGCACCACCACCATGTAGCAAAAAGTAAGTGTAATCTGGAAGTGTGTCTGTCTCACCCAATGGTTGACTGGAAGATAATAATTTCAAGTTTTTAGTCCACCATTTGTACTTCATTTTGTTTGTGCAATAAAGAACATATAAGTAAATAAATAAATTGCTCCACTCATTTTGTTTCTATCTGTGGATGTACCAAAAAGCAAAGAATTTAAAAAAATGAAGTTTGTCTTAGAGTCCACTTCTAAATAAAAGCTGCTTAAAACGTGAGGTAAAGAAACTAACCTTCTACTAGTTATTGCCTTCTAATTTGATTTACCCTCAAAACCTTATGATATTTTCTCAAAAACCCGACCACAACCTAATATAACTAATCTAACATAATTGTGTGCCTCCACCTCTAATTAGGCATATCTAATATCTGACCAACGTAGTATTTAATCTATAGCTGAACTATCGATATCAACTGAATTTCAAAAACATTAATTGTTTTTGATATCTACATGTCAATTTAGAAAACTATTGACTTCAGTAACAAAGACTCTTAATAAATTTAATTTTAATGAGTAGTACATGATTAAGTTCTTAATTTATAAATACAGAGGTTTACCTTCTTACCATTCTAATGTTTATATCAATCGTAAGTTCAATGGAGAGCCAACTACTTATTCAAATTCTATTACTAATTTAATAATCAAATATTCAACACTAATTAATTTCTAAGCTCAATCGATAACCGCCGAATATCGACACCAAAATCCATCGACAGATTCAAGTCCTTATCGATCTGTCTTACTATCTCCTCAAAAAAGCTATCGACGCTTCCACAGAACTAATTCAAAGTCGGCAAGCCTGAAGTCAGAAGGACCCCACACGGGCCGAGGGTCGATGAAGAAATTATCCGCTTTCGACTAACGACCCGAACCTGCGTTTCCTAATTGCTACCTGTCGATGTGCTTATTCATCGTCACTGGGGGGTTACTTTGTAGGAATGTGTTATTTTCTACAGAGAATATTAGACGGAATATTACACTGCACATACATAAACTTAATAAAAGTGCATAAAAAAATATAAGTAAAATTCGTCAAAACGAGAAATACGACGTCAAAATGCTTCGGCAATTTCAGAAGGAAAGACACTTCTTTCCTTCACTCCAACCTTCTGCACTAGAAGGTTGGAGTGAAGCAGGAGAATTGTGTGGCTGACAACCAGAGTTGTGCCTACTAGAACTGAAGACAGAGACAGAATGTCTAGAAGCCGCTTATCGAAAAGGGTACGACCGACCACAAATTAAGGGTGAAGAGAAAAAGATGATGCCAAAATTGGGGGAGTAGTTGAGCACAGTCAATTCTCTGCCGCTTTAGTAAGCGTAATAACAGTCAGAAGGACTGTGTACTTAGTTCAACTATGCCCGTGTTATATATTTCTAAAATGCTGCCATAACCAACTATCCCTATCACTCATACTAGCATGACATTAAGAGCGTGCAGGACGACTAGAGTACGAAATGATGAGTATACCTTAGAGAGTAGGGCCCTGGGAAGCGGCGAGTAGTTTTATAGCGCCTGCGCAGCCGTGATTAGCCCGTAATCGACGATAATCGCCTTTTAGGGAGAATAATTGTTGACTCGTTATTGGAACTTCTAACGCAACGCATAAAAGGCCAGGAAAAACTTCGTTAGTAGTTACTTTTCCTAATCTCGTTTCATTTTCAGAAAAAAACATAAGAAAATATAGTATCTCTCTGTTGTGTGAGAGAGAATTACATTCCCAAGCACCGTCACACGATCAAAACATAATAACTTCATTAGTCTACCTTATATTACGTCCTGAAAGTTAGCACTTTGAAGGCATTTCGTTTATGAATCTGAAGCGCCTAAGAAAAGATATCAACGCGTCACCTCCTGGGATGACTGAAAGTTGCCACGCACTGAGTGGAACTTTTGGCTCACGATTCGGTCCGCCACAGTTAATATTGTTCGAAAGTAGTACCATCAATAAAACCCAAAAAAAATGTTTCCTTGCAATATTTTACAAATAAAATATAATATGACGAAATCTCCGTCACGGTTAGCCATAAAGAGGCTGTAAAGAACGCTCGAATTTAAGTTTTACGTCATGAACAGTTGTAATTCGAAAACCCGTCATTTTACCAAGCTTTACCAAAGTAAATTATTGAATTATATTGATGTTATCTTTCGACTTTGAAAGATTTTAGTTATGGCTGTCCAGTCAGTGTGCGAGCCTCGCTGTGATCGCACGCTTGCTTCAAATATCCTCGCTACGCAAGTTACTACTCTAGTGATGTGCCACATCATCATCGGAACTTTACCCCCTTAGAAAAATGGATAAATTTCTTACCAAGCCCTCCTCTGAAATAAATCCAAGGACTAAACGAGGAGCTGAAGACCAACAAGAATGGCATACCGCAAAGCGTACTGTTCCAGCTAAGGATTACGACCAGCACCGCAGCATAAACATTCACAACACCTTTGAGCAGCTTCCTGTAGATGATGACGAAGAAGCAGCTAGTACCGGATATCATGCAGCAACCACTACAATAAAGAAAACAGGACATATTCCCCCGATAATTACAGAAGTTAAACCAGAATGGACACACGAAAAGCTAAAAACTCTGATTTCTAAAAGTGAGGTCAAATACCACCTGCAATACAGAGGCCGCAGCAAAGTAGCGATCATGTGCTACACTCCTCAAGCTCACCAAGCTGTGAAAGAGTTACTACGTAACGAAGGAATAGCTTTTCTGACTTACACAAGAAAAGATGAGAAGACCCCAAAGGTAATTATCCAAGGTTTACCATCATATGCTGAGGACCAACTCTCTGGTGAACTCCAAAACATTGGCTTCAGCGGCGCCGTTGTAACAAAACTAAAATCATCCAACTTCAATGATACTGATAGACCACTTTACCTCGTGCAATTACCTCCTGGCACGGATATTTTAAAATTCCGCCAAATCAAGTACCTGATGCAATGTGTCGTGTCGATCAAAAAGTTTATGCCAAGAAACGCATCTGGAACTCAGTGCTACAGGTGTCAACAGTTTGGCCATTCCGCAAGGAACTGTAACATGCCACCGCGGTGTGTTAAGTGTACTGACAATCACGCTACGACTGAATGCCCAAAAACCGACCGCAAGGAGCCAGCGCGCTGTTGTAACTGTAAAGAAGACCACCCGGCAAACTACCGTAAATGCAGTGCCCGTCTTGCTTATTTGCAGAAATTACAACAGAAAAAGGAACAACTGCGAGCTCCAAAGCTTGCAGACACGGTTTTAAAGAACATCCCACATGTTACGGTACAAGCAGGTGCAAAGTCATGGGCTTATGTTGCCGGCCATCTGAAACCACATCTACCAGTCGAAACTACCCAACCTGATGTCTGCGAAGCTTCAAGGACACCTCTAATAGCAACAAATGATACGGAAAATGATATGATTACAAAAGAAATGCTAGATATAGTGATGGCTGTTAAGAAACTTAAAGACCAATTTAAGTCATGCACGACCATGTTGGACAAAGTCCTGCTAGTACTAACACATCTTGCTCAATATGTGTAAACACAACCGTAAGGATTTCAGAATATTATCTTGGAACGCAGATGGACTGCGACAAAAAATTGACGAATTACTGGACTTAGCGGTGAGTTCCCTACTTGTCGATTTAATTGGTATTTGTGAAACAAGATTATCGCCTTTAACGAAGCTTCATACTCCCGGATTTGCTTGCTATCGTAATGATAAACACCATTCAGGTAGGGGCCAAGGGGTGGCTATTCTTATCCGTCAGGACCTAGTTCATTCACTGATCCCTATACCAAAAACTAAAAACCTTGAAGCTATCGGCATAAAACTATCTATTTCTGGTCAAGAGTATAATATTATCTCGGTATATCAATCGCCAAATCTTCCTTTACTTCATTCAGACCTTGATCAACTTCTGTCACTGGGAAAGCATACACTCATACTTGGTGATTTCAATGCCAACCACGATCACTGGCATAGTTCATATAGCAACACACGCGGTAGAAGTCTATTTCAACATATGCTTCTTAATGACTACATCATTCACGTGCCAGATACACCTACCCAGTTAAACTACAAATGTAATCTGAATCCCACTAATCCCGATTTAATTCTTGCTCAAAATATTATAGCCATTAGCGAAATTAAAGCCATACCCGCTCTGTCATCAAACCACTTGCCACTGTACTTTACAATCAAAGGCGCATTACAAATAAAACCAAAAAAACAGCTTTATAGATACCGCGATGCTAACTGGAAAGGTTTTCGAGCTGAAATCGATTGTAATATTCATCTGTCATCAAAACCTTTTAAATCTACTTCCGAAATTTCTGATGCAGTCAATCATATAACCAGAGTCATGATTAATGCTAGAAATCATAATATCCCTAAAAGTCAAGAGGCTACCAATAAATCTAAATTGCCACGTCGCATTAAAAAGCTCATCAAACACAAAAATCGTCTTCGTCGCATAGATCAATTTCTTGACAATGAATATGAAAAGAGGTTGATTCGCGCCCGAATAAATTGCTTAAAAACTAAAATTCATACATGTCTTCAGAATCATAACGATGAAGTATGGGATCGCAAATTGAAAAAAGTTGATAACCCCTCTTCAGATATATGGCGAATAGTCGAATCCATAAAACCTAAGCATCACAACATTCCCCCGCTCAAACTCTCAGATGGTTCTATGACCCATAGTGCATTAGACCAATGTGATGCTCTTGCTAATGCATTTCTTAAAAATATGACCCTGACCTTAGACTGGACCAACGCTGAACTAGAGGCAGAGGTCCGGCAATCTTCTGATATTTTAGATAAACATAAAATGGTCGGCAATATCCGACTAACGTACCCCAAAGAGGTGTGGAATATATTGCGCAAACTAAAATGTCGTAAAGCACCGGGTCTCGATGAAGTTAATAATATTCTCTTGAAAAACTTATCACAAAAGTCCATAGTATACATTACCAAAATCTTTAACAGTTGCCTGCGCCTGGGTTATTTTCCCGAGCAATGGAAATTAGCTAAAATTATCGCCATTAAAAAACCTGGCAAAGATGATCAACAGCCTGCAAGCTATCGGCCTATCAGCCTTTTACCAACAATCGGTAAAGTGTTTGAGAAGGTGATCTATAGGCGTCTTGCCCAGCATACTAGTCATCTCATTCCTAACGAGCAGTTTGGTTTCCGTGAAAGTCATTCCACAACGCAACAGCTAGCCAGAGTTGTTGAACATGTTGCCCATAACCTTAACCTTAAACGATCAACGGGTATGTTCCTTCTTGATATCGAGAAGGCGTTTGACACGGTATGGCACGATGGTCTATTGCATAAACTTTCAAAATTTGTTCCTTTGGACTTAGTCAAGCTCCTTCAGTCTTACCTCTCCAACCGCGCATTCCAGGTTCATATAAGTGATTGCAAATCATCGTCATACATAATGCCAGCAGGTGTACCCCAGGGATCAATACTAGGACCATACTTGTTCATCATGTACATCAAAGACTTACCTGTACAACCGCGAACACATCTAGCATGTTTCGCTGATGATACCGCTTCATATACATCTTCTGATGATTACGACCTCATCGTAGATAGATTGCAGTTATCGCTGGAGTCACTAGAACAATATTTCACCAAGTGGAAACTGAGACTAAATGCTTCGAAAACAGAAGCTATAATATTCACCCGTCACCGAAAACCTCCAACTCGCAAGTTAAAAATGGCCGGCCATGTCATCCCGTGGAACAGTGCAGTTCGTTATTTGGGAGTCACTTTAGATACCAAAGTGAACTGGTCAAAACATGTTTCCAAAGTGCGGGTCAAGGGAGCTCAAGTCATGGGAGCGCTTAACCCCATATTAAATAGGCGGTCGAAACTAAGTGCCCAAAACAAACTCAGGATTTATACGACCTTAGTCAGGCCATGTTTAACATATGCGTGTCCCGTCTGGAGCAGTACGTGTAATACGAACTATTTATCCCTTCAGGTAGTCCAAAATAAAGCGCTTAAGATAGCTTTCAACACTCCTTTTTATACAAATCTGAGTACACTTCACTCGAAAATAAATTTTCCTACACTCAAAGATTTTATAATTAAATTAACACGTAAATTTTATCTTAAGAATAAATTACATTGCAATCGATTAGTTAAAAGTATTGGTCAAAGTAGCAAGGATGATTTACCCTATATCGACAAGTATGGAACTTACCGTTTACCTCATCACTATTGCCTATTCACGAATGACGCAGTACCGAGCGTTCGCAGCGAACGCGCGCCTGCCACCCGAACGCATGATAACCAGTTAACGAGATCTCCGTGAGCAGGCCCGCCCCCCCCGCGCTGCGTTTATCTACGCAGGCGCAAGCCGGTCGGATGGAGTCCTCGCTACGCTGATTACTAGCTATTATTTTAGCCGAGCGGCGGTAGCATGTAAATTCAATAAGAAGCCGTAAATGTTTTTATTCAATAATGCATAATAGGACCATAGCGACAAGATAACAATGTATATGAAATGTATGATTTAAATAGCATGATACTCATTTTTGTATTACTTTTAAGGGTGATTTCAGCCCAAAGTAGTTTAATTGCTTGGATGTTTTTACATGTAATGATGCGGTTAGTCGTAAGTTACACTGTATATTTATATTTGATTTTATTAATAAAGAATTTGAAAAATAAAAAATAAAAAAGTTATGGCTGTCATTTCATTTAAAAAAAAACTATAGCCCTCTTAGATCCTTCCTTAAATTCGGTACATTGTTAGTATCGCTGAAAGTTTAGTTAATAAGCTCAGAAAAAGTTAAACTAAGTTTTCCCTATATTTAATAAGTAGGTACGGTAATGTAATGGACGCAATCTAATAAGGCGAGTTTGCAACCTGACGTAAAACATGTTCAAACAAGTGTAAGCTCATCCTGAGAAAAGTAAGTACGAGATTCCAAATATGTCATAAGATTGTAGCAAACAGGAATGAGTCAGAGCAGAGCTTTACTTACGCAGGATGATTCACAATACGTAAACCGCTACATTCTAACATCATCCTGATAGTTTTAAGTCTAAAGTGTACCAATTGTTTCGTAAAATGTGCCGATTCCTTAAAACTTTAAGTGCATTACAAATGCGTTTAAGGAAAATGTACTTAACGTTGACCAAACAGGTTTGAAAGTTATTTGAGTAAGTTTGGAGAGCTTTTATAGTTCCAAGTACAGAAGCCTCTTTTCACATGCCGCAGGCTCTTGTGAGACAATGCCGATTATCTGTGGAAGAGACAACACACAAACACCCCATTTCAAAGTCGCATAAATTGAAAAAACGTGGCAGTGGCGCTAAGGGAAAGTCAACAGGTACACAAAAGCACAAAGCTTCGAGATAATGCAAACACGCACTTTTGAAAGTATGCAGCTCATACGGTACCTTCAAGTGACGAGGATTTACGTGTAATTGACAGGTAACGTCATCTTCATCATTTTTTCAAGTGAAGCTAGCATTTGTAGAATGTTTGACTCGGCGTGCCCAAATGTATTTAAACGACGCTGTCAATCACGTATAGAAAGACACATACATGAATAATTAAAAGTAATGTTAGCATAAAGAAAACATTAACAATAAGGTACCAAAACTTCATATTTACGAGTACGTGTGAATAAAATATGATATTTGCAATTAGTAACTGGTACTTAGGTTGTGATAGCACCTTATTATCTCAATCTGAATAACTTACTACAGTCACTTTTAAAGGTGCGTGGTTTATATAGATGATTGACCTGCAAAGATGTTGAGTCAGAGATGTGAACCATTAGATTTTTTTAAAGAGATATCACTTTATTTTAGTTACAATTTGATTAGATAGAATATAATTTCCAAAGATGAAAAGCTGCGACATCGCATGACAGTTCCATGACGCATGCCTCTGAAATGTGATCACAGTTCTGGTCAGCGTGACATTCAGGCTGGGGGCTGCGGCGCCCGCGGAGCCTTTGTGTCCAGCGCTAGCGCCACCAGAAAAAATCCACTGACGGAAGTAAGCCTACAAAGCGAATGCCATCCAGCAAAAAGCACACAAAAAACGCATAATGCGGTCGAAGTAGTGTGGGCTCGGACCGCTCGCCTCTTGTAAAATTTATAACAGCTCTATTTTGTTTACCTGCTTGACTCTGCTTTATATTGTCCGGTAATTGGAGGCATTTGACGATGACTTATTAATTTATTGGCCGTAGTTTCGCTTCAGTTTTTATGGAGGTGCTAAAACGTTCTCGACGCTCGCCTTTGTGTCCGAAAGCTTTATGCAAGAACCTTTTTGAACGGTATTCAGTTGAGGTGGATAGGTTATTACGTCACACTATTATTTAACGATTTGTGTTATTACAACAAATGTTACGCGAGTCAATAAAGTTACAGTTAGACATTTAAAAACAAACGCCATGAATGTTAAATTTTTACGCTGTTATGTTTCCGAAAAAATGACCCATTGTTGATAATTTTAAAGTCACTTAAAATTATCTATTCATTCAAAAAGTTAATGAGCATGTTACGCTTAGGATTCATAAACTTGTGCTTCACAATTGGTAAGCCAATCACCGCACACATAGGTGTTGTAAAAAGTAACGAAGAATAGAATATTTTTAACATGGTCTAGTAATGAGAGTAAATTTTTCTGGTGAAAATTCTGGTTTCTAATTTTAGCTGATTTTAGTCTAAAAGCTGAGTGTATTTTTTTTTTACAAAGTATTAGTTTGCCAACATCAACGAGATTTTAATCTTATAATTTACATGTTGGAAGATGTCTTAATATGTGAATGACATCTAGAATTCTAGATTATAGTTGTTGTTGTTCTAATGAATAAAATTAAATATAAAGATTCCTTTGTCAATTTCAATATATTTATTTTGGAAGGAATTCTTGATTGAAAATGTTGCCAAATCCAATTACGCATTCTGTAAGTAAAGTGTTTCATGTATTATGGAGGTACATGTATAAGGTAAGCACCTAAGTCTGTACATACGTTTTGACTTAATTTAAATTAAATTAAAATTAAATTACTCTTTATTTCAGATCATAGATCCATAGTATGTTAGTAGATATGCACTTATTCTAATGTTAGTATAAATTGAATTTACAACAAGCACTAGCGGCACTGGGAAATCACATGACTATGCCGTCACTATGCGATTGCAGTGCCTGAAGAATGGGCTGTCAAATTTGTCAGACAACGTCTTCAAGATGGTGTTGGCACTTGCTCGCAGTCTGCTCTGTAGTGACGCAGTCTTTTTTCGTAAACATGCTCGAAAACTGTCCGTTCGAGCTTCGGCAAACATACCAGAGGCACTACAAAAGCGAGGAAGTCCCAACATCATCCTAAAGGCGTTGTTATACTGAACACTGAACTGACTTACTTATAATCATATTCTATCTAAAATGAACTACACATAAATAGTAATAAAGTATCACTAACATATTCGTATTACAGCTACATCCATTTCCAAAATCTTGGTCTAATCTTTTGAAGAATATGAGATGCTAATTTATTAAGAAGTTCAATTATCACAATACTATAAATGGCAGTGCCAGACATGTAATAACATGGACATCATCCCTTGTACGGCAATCGTGTGACGAAGTCTCGTGTTTGTGTAAGTACTTATTAGGCGAATGAATAAAAATGTAGAGCAATAAGCCAAGTTGCTGAACATTATCATTTTTTTTAGAATATATAGTGAAATTGCAATGTTTCCAACATTTATCGTGATGTGTGTTGACATTTACTGATGAGTTTCATTTGAAATTAATAAAGATGTTAATTTCACCGGTGACATGTTTTGAATGAGCTCACAATTTTGCTAAGGAATTAAGTTGTAAGTGTACGAAATAACTTGGCCATTTATTTACATTTGTTTTCCGTTGATTGAACGCTAGTTTTTCCGACATAGAAATCTTTTGCTTGAGCACCGTTTTCTAAGAAATTATAATTGACGTTAACACGAGTACTTTTATGTCCGATGCTGGTTACGGACGACATCTCATTTATTATTCTGATTCGATACATATTTGGTGTGTAGACAACATATTGCCATATTGCACATAAGTAGAGATAAATGATGCATAACATTATTATGAAATGTATTGAGTTAGGCATAATTTGTTTGTTGATCGAATTAAGTCATTTATTTCCAAGAATATATTAATATGAGCTCTGATTTATTTTTAAAATTCGGAATCGGAAATTTTATCGGTAATACGTATTTACATAAGTTATTTTTAATGAACTAAAGCAGCTTGTTATATTAATTTTAAGTACCTATCTCATGATTTGCCTGAATTTACTGAACGAGATAGGTATGTAAAAATACAACACCAAATTTCAAATCAAATCACTGAAAAACTTCCAAACAAACGAATAATGGATTGCCGGATTAAAAAATGAGTCGTAATAGCCTTGTTTGAGCTGGATCGATACGAGTGCCGATAAATCATACGATGACATAGGTAGATCCGTGTATTTTAGTTGGTATCTCGGTCCGAGGCCCTACCGTGGGTACGCGGCCCATCTGGGCTCGAGTGAACACGCCCTGATACTTTCATTGCTGTTGCTGCATTAAAAGCTAGTAAGTTTAGCTTACACACAATAAGTTAGTAGGTACCTTAAAGTTGTTTCTGATACGTCGTGAACACTCTTAAATATTTTTTTTTTTTGTAAATTTCAACATGTAACCAAACCCTACATAACCGATAAATACTTGTGTATGTGCGGTTGTTAGTTTGAAAATGCTTTATTTATAGCAAGCAGTTTGATTTCATTCATCACTAGTTGTAAGTTTTGGGTGGATTTTGATGAAATAGCATCGGAATAGCACATAAGCTATAATTCATTGTTATAATTTTTGAGATCCGACGTACACGGGTAAAGCCGTTGAAAACTGCTAGTAAAAAATAAAGTTAGCCTACATCTAGATATGAAACGATATTAGTATCAAACACAGCGTCATCAACGCGAACGCTCTTTACAGCCGCCTATCAGCGCGCGTTGTTTCTGTTGGAATTTGTGCCTCCACTAAATGATTATTGTCTTTGTTTTCTTTTTTGTCTGCGCGTCGAATCGAAACGTTAAAACATTATTATGACTTTTATATTACAGAGGGCCTGAGGCTGAGTGGTGCGCACACGCAGCCGCGTCGCTGTGTGCTAACGTGTAGCGAAGGACAAGTTTCACGGTTTAAGAAATTCATTTTATAAAATTGCTTTTCTACGGCTCGTTTATACGGGTTTAGGTAGCCATTTTTAGGTTAAAAAGGAACTATGTGGTTTTTTGATGGGATTTAGCCCTATTTGAAGCCAGTTGCTCAGTGAAATATGCTATTAAATTATACGTTGGCATTTCAGGAATTTCAAAACATATGAATATAGATGGATATGAATAAACGGTATCTAATTACGAGCCCAGTATCTTGAATTTCCATATCATCGGCGGACCGCTGTCGCCTGCGTGTCTCGCGCTTCCACCTGTGACCCACACCAGCGTGAAACCGGTCCATTGTTCGTACCACATGTAGTTGGATCACACCCAAAGCTGGTCTACTTGGAGAGGCCAGCTATGTTTTAGTACTGAGCGGGCAATGCGCGTGCAAGCTACGAAATGCATTGTTCGAAACTGGCTACGAAAATATCATAGTATAGGCCTACGATTCTGGTTCTCTAGCTTAGGCACCTGTAGATGAATGTGCCATTTACATTGTAATGCACGCAGTGCGTGCAACCTGTTCGATTAACTAGGGAATGCTGTCCATGTACCAGCCGGCTAACAGACAAACTATTGTTAGAAGATCTACCTTGTTGGAAAATCAAAGTTCTACTTATGGCATTCAATGGTTAACAAAGTTTAGGAAATTGTTTTTGATCGACCCGATTCTAAAAATAATTACTTCGCTAGAACCACTACAAAGCTTGACTGCAGCTTTTAATACGAGTTACATATATTGACTTTATAAGGATTAGGTATAGTACCTATATGTAATATCCCGTTCTTTTACTTACTTATTGTATTTTCTACAGATAACAAGAACGAAGAAAGCTCATTACGTAATTTTATACGCAGGGAAGGGCGTTAAAACAACAAAGCTTTTGGTTACCCACAGCGCCCACACATCCTCATTTTTTTTCAATACTATCGGTATCGTTAAAAATACCACTTATTCGAAACAGTATTCTATACCTACCTTCATATATGATACATTTTAAAAGTGGCTGGTGAAAAACTTGATCATCATATGACAGTTCTAATCAAATTCGTTAAAACACATTTGTTTAGTGGACTTTACTATAGAAAACTTCTTAGTCCATAAAAAATCTATAGATATATTATATATAGCTATAAGAATGCTGTATTGAGAGCGCAAATGAAAACAAATGACGGCGAAGAACTTCTTTACTTACGACGAGCTAAAGAGCTGAAATATGGCGAATTTTTGCCTGAAGCATAACAGTGATGTCTTAAATCTCAACTTGTCTTTTGTGTGAGTGTTATGTAAATGCGGAATTTCTGAAACACTATTAAAAACTGCATAAATATAAGCAAGTGGCAAAGATAGCAATAGCGTTTGAATTAGATTTTTCACATTTTTCAATGAAAATTGTCATTTCTCTCTACACCACGCAGGGTATATTCCCTGGGTGCTGCACGTGATTGATCGGCGCAGGCGCAGTGACCGCGCCAGGTGCGCGCGGGCATCGACACCATAAAATTAATAACCCGTCGAGCCTCACCAATGCGCTTGGGCCGAGTGCGCACTGCATGTGCACAAGCCCAAATGCAACTTTTGTAGCTGAAATTTTAATCACTATCACTTTGGAAAAACTAAGTAAAACGAAAGAAAAATGCATTTTTTCTAGACACCATATTTCTGTGATTTCTTCTGAAAAAATCTACATAGTTTTTATTCCATGATACGAAAATTAGTCATAGCGTTTTAACCTTAGAGCAATTACTGCATTGTTGACTATTCAAAACATTATTATTACATTTCTTTCACCGTTAAATTGTAAAAACCGTGAGATCAAAAACTCTCGAAATTGTAAACTGTCGAAAGATTGTGAACCGTAACATAGTAAAGAAAGTAAAGTTAGACTGTAAGCATTCCAGTGCTGGGCAAAGGCCTTACCTCAAGTATAAGGTAATCAGCCATACCTATTCCGCCACGGTTCAGTGTGGATCGGGCTATCAGATTTTCACCAAACCGCCCATGACTAGGTTTAACGACAAATATCATGCGATATTTGCCGGTACCAACTGCTTAATGTGCCTTCCCAAGCACAGAGATGCACGTAATATGACACTTATATGGTCGGAATGGTCACCCATCCAAACAGGACCGCGCAAAAGTTGATAACTTTGGTATCACTAGCAAAGCGCTACCACCACTGCGCTATGAGAACCGTAAAATACTTCGTACAAGTTAACGAATAAATTTTGCAAATAATGACTATCTCGTACTATAATTTGATGGTATAACAACTATTTCACATCCCGTGTATGAAAGGGCTCTTACCTCCATCGCACTGATGGTATGTAAGTATCGCGTTCCTAGAGTTATGGCTGAGTTCGTATGTGATTAGTGATTACAGTTTTTCCAGCCTTTATGACGGAAACGACATAGATATCATCTAATTAAACGTTTTGCTCGCAATAAAAATAAATTGAGCGAATAATATCGCATCGCAGTTCTTGAGGACCTGTGCCGTTTCATAATTGACTGGACGAGATAATACTTATTACATACAAACACAAGTAGGAACGTCGGTACAGTCGTAACTAGAAGTATAATTAAGTGCATTGGTTGTCATCAATACGGAAAATGCTATAGTAGAAAAGTACTTAGATGAAACCGGTAAGCACTTAAAATAAAATGCTTTCACAAAATACCAACAACATAACATTATGTAAGAATTTACATACTGGGGAATAAAGGGTATCACAAACCGAGTAGAGTCCATATAAAGTCGTAAAAGTTTTTATACCACGGAGCGTTAAGAGCTTTTATAGAATTTATAGTAAACATAAAATGTTCCATTTGGACTCCCACAAATTGAATTATCATAAATTGGTCCTTTCATCGCGTTATGGTTAGAGTTGGGCAGGTAAAAAAACAAAATGGTAAGTAATGAAAAATATGGTAATTTATGGTAAAAATGGTAAAATACTCGTAATTTACCAAATAGACCGTAAAATATTCAGTTGCTATATTTATTTATTTTATAATTTGTGCATGCTTAAAGCTTTAATCCAAACGGTTGTTGGCGGTGTTGATGGTAGAAAACACTTCAAACATTGATTATTTTTTACGTTACTTGGGTCACCATATAAAATAGAAAACAAATATTCGTGCGCGTTGCGTGAATTATTAAATGGCATTTAACGTTCGCGCTCGCTTCTCGTCTGGTTATTGACGAAACGTTCGAGGAAATATTCGTGCACGAGAGCTGACGCGAGCTTGCTGTTCACATTGATGTTCACACATCATCATCATCATTATCAACCAAAAGACGTCCACTGCTGAATATATGCCTTTCCACAGCGACCGGTTGTGAGCGGTCTGCATCCAGTTTGGTCCTGTCGTCTGTCCATCTTGTCGGTGGACATCCCACGCTGCGCTTTTAGTCGAAGGGTTTCCAATCTAGAACTTTTCTGCCCCAGCGGCCATCAGTTCCCTGCTATATGCCCTGCCAAAGTGCCTGCTGCCACTAGAGCTTACTGATTCGTAGGGATATGTCCGTTACCTTAGTTCTTCTACGTATCTCCTCGCTTCTGATTCGATCACCGAGCATAGCCCACTCCATTGCTCGTTGTGTGATTTTAAGCTTCTTTATGATGCCCATAGTTAGAGACCACGTAACAGATCCGTATGTCTTCACTGGTGACATACACTGGTTGAAAACTTTCGTCTTCAGACACTGAGGTAATTGACACGAGAGGACGCTCTTATGCAGTTTCCCGAACGCTGCCTAGCCGAGTTGGATTCGTCAATTGATCTCTTTCTCAAAGTTGGACCTATCTCATTGGATCTTTCATCTAAGGTAGACGTACTCGTCAACAACTTCAAGAGTTGAGTTTCCAACGGATACTGGAGTAGGTATAACACGGGAACTTGACGTCATTTTCGTCTTTTCCATGTTTTTTTCAAAGATGGGATACTTGGTCGAGCATAGTGCCAAGATCATTCAGCGTCTTTGCCACAACGACTATATCATCGGCCGGAGGCGTGTTATGTATTCGCTATTGACGCAGATGCCGAATCCTTCTCATTCCAGGAGCTTAAAGGCGTCTTCCAATGCCGCTGTAAACAGTTTCGGAGATATAACGTCTCCCTGTCTTACCTCTCCGCAATGGAATCGCCCTCGTATTTTGTTCCTGTACTCAGACCGACCATGGTGGCGTTGTTATACAGACACTTTAACACCTATCGTCTATGTGACACCACTGAAGAGGCCTAAGCACCGCCCAAGTTTTGATCGAATCAAAAGCCTTCTCATAGTCCACAAACGCTAAACATGGGAGCATATTATACTCGTACTTCTCGGACTTCTGTATAATTTGCCTTAATAGATGTGGTCTATGGTACTGTAGCCTTTTCAGAATTCGGCTTGTTCGGGAGGCTGGAAGTCATCAAACCTACGTGCGAGACGCTTCGTGATTTACACTTGCGCGAGATTAATCATAGCATTGAAGATGCCGAAGGTTGAATTAGTTGTGGATTGCGCTCTGCAACTCGTTAGTTTAGTTAGTTATCTTGAGTAAGAAAGTGAAAAGGAACCGGCGACGCAGACGATGGTGAGGTTAATGATAAGCTTAGCTTTTAGGTCAGTATGATAAGGAGGCATTTTTTTCAAAAATTGTACCCTTTTTCGTCATTTTCAGTTATTAAATTAATAACATATAAAACGAAAACTACTGGTTTTGATGCAACTTACACTGTAGGTACCCTAAGTAGCAATATATCTGATTGAACAAAAAATAATCACCTCGCTAAGACTTCTCGTTTTCTAGAAATCCGTGGTGAAAAAAACATCAAAACACACATACACTTACGAAATTTTGAACACGTGTTTGGAACTTTGGAAGCCTTAAAAGATTACCCCACTCGAACATATAAAATTATAACAATATCACATACCTTATAGGTCGAATTGATGACCTCCTTTTTTTAAAATATACATGAATATGTTTATATTACAAACACAATATCACTCATAAATTACAAAGTACAAAACAAAAATAAACCTAATAAATATATTTTTGTGTGATGTGAATCCAGCTCAAAAGCTCGTGTTCGTATTGGCATGTAAAGAAGTATCATCATGCTAAGACAGTAAAAATGAGTGAAATGTTATTAATGGTAATTTGGTAAAGGATTTAAGTATATTTATACATTAAGTTTTGTTAATTAAAATCATTTAAATATTTTCCCAGTCATCGGTAATTTTACCGAGTAAATTACATGTTTTTGGTAATTTACTCGAAATTGCGTAAATTACCGGTCACAAACCCAACGCTAGTTATGGTTCATTCAGGGATGATGTTAGATCTGTATTTAATGGCGGCTTAGGCAGCGCAGGCGCAGACGGGCCGGCGCGGGAGGGGCGGGGGAGGCGAGGCAGCACTCCGCCGAGACGGTGAGTCTGCCTGATAAAAGATGATTTTATCCGCTCGATTTAGCATGAAATTGGAACACAAAGTGAATAAAGCCACAAGATTGTAAACATTATGAGGTTCCCCTTTTTTATTGCGGCATTCCGCTTATTTACGGTTCTCTTTTTATTGGTCACCGGTGTCTGGCCGTACCCCCTATTTATTACCTTGTTAAACTCTAGTTAACGAACCGATCGCTCAGCACCACCAGCTCCAGTTCAGCGCTTGAGATGCAGTTAATTGAAAATTTATCGCTTTACTTCTGCAGTACTTAATTGATTTGCGTACAGCGACTGTAAACCGGGCTGCGTAGTTACTCCTCGATTCGAATTAATGTTAAAAGAGTCCGAATGAGGTACTTCGGTAGGTATAGGTATTTATGTATTTTCCGTCAAATGTTAAAAGCCCATAAAATGTGAGTGGGTGTAAATCATGGATACGATTCGTTCCCACGCGAGCGGGCAGCGTCGGATCCAGGATGAATGACTCACTAAACTCAAAGCTCCATTTCCACAAGTCATAGTGCAATTAATAATATGCGGCATCCTGTCGAATTATCTCTCGTCGTGGCAGGGGTCCGGGCGGCTTTAATTTACCACAATGAAGGTCGGTTCTGAGAAGCGTTCGTCGGCGAGGCGGGTCGATTCTTCGTCGAAAACAAACAGAAAATAATTATCATAAAGATGAAGAGCGGCCGCTCGAGCCTGGTCGCTGCTAATGGGGGCCCACCTGGCAGTCCCGCCGCGCCCGCGCCGCTCGGATCCACACGTACCCACACATTCCAGCCGATACTACCCACACCACCCGATCGATGTTGCCTATAGGCGCTATACTATAGCATACCCACCTTGTTTGTAGACTTGCCAGCGTCTCAAGGCCGGCAATTAGAGCATTCTAAATTGACTTATACGCAGGTATTCTTTGGGGTTGATTAGCAATTCTAATCTTTATTTCCAAAAAAAATAGTAGTACGGGTACATATGCGTCTCGTAAAGCTTATTATTGGAGTTAAATAAATATGAATAGGTAATTTCAATACCAAATCTTATTTGATAATGATTTCAGCTTTTCTGCCTTGTTTACTTATAGTTAGGTCAGTGTTCATCTTATATTTGTGTGTGTTCCGTAATAAATATACTTAAGCACTTCTGAGATTAATGTAGAAGACGGTTTTTATGTGCTTTGATACTATTTCTCTTAAAGTCACTACATAAGCGCTATTCAATAGATGCCGTCTAAATCCTACTAAGAAAGTGAAAAACGCTAGGCTTTCATTTCGTGTGAAGCAACCGAAGATTCCCATATAGTCAAAGGTTAAGTGGTTGCTCACACGCTTTTGAAACAAACCGCTTCTGTACGACAATAGGTCCTTTGTGACCTAAATGCTAAGACGACCGTTGAACCTTATCTGCTAACATAACAAAAAATTAACGGTTACCTCTGATAGTCCTTATTGAGACAATTCTATCGGAGGTGATAACAACTCTTTTGAGTGACACTAGGACTCAATTCCCAGGAACGGTTGCACCTTGAACGGTTACATTCTCCGTTCCTATTATCCCATTGCACCAGAGACTTGGTGGTCGACCACTTTTATCTAAGGTATGTCGTAATCTACACAGGGGCTCTTACGGTACTTTGTCTTACAAGTGTGCAATGACAATTTAGCTAGAACACGTCAATGAGAGAATTTCAAGAAGTGCCAATATTGTAATGTAATCTAAATAGCCACTCATTTTCGAGTGTTATCTACTTGGATCTGTTTTAAAGAGCCGAACAATTCTGGACGTTTCGAGTTTCGTCGATAAGTTTGTCTCAATAATTCAACACCGCCAAGGAACTGTGAAAGCCGAAGATAAAATACTTTGACGAAATTCCTCGGCTGTCTACCTCAATGGCGAAATAGGTTTTTCGTATTCTTTTTTCGATGGCGTTTGTTTTTGCGATGAGCCGCCACGTATCAGCCGGTGGTCCATTAAATCTGGAACAATGGTCCACTCAGTTTCTATTGCCCATTTTATCTAACTTGACGCAGATTATGTGAATTCTGTCGGCGGGAGGTTTTTTTTGGGTTTGCCTAGAGACCGACCATTAAACAGCGAGACCTCCGTCGTTCTAATAACCGTTGTTTTAATGGACTGATTGAGATAAAACTGCTAATTTTCGGGCCTTTTAAAAGGGTTGCCTTCGGGTGTTCGCCGGTTATTTAGAATAAGTTCAGTTGACCAAAGAATTTAGTATCTAATTAGGGGCAATCAAGCCACTTAAATGTTTTATTGTGTTGATGTGTACACTAAAACTATGAACGCATTTTCAATGTGTTCGGATATGTTTACTGCTCTAAGCGTAGGCTCTCTGTATGTCGGTGTGAGAATCAATACAATTAACGTTCTTGTAATCAGTTTCCTGATTCAACGAATAATTATTTCAGCATTGCAAAAGTATTTTACCATAACGATAAAGAATTCGTAAAAGTTGTTTATATCCCAGATGTGAAATAGATAAACACCATGGAATGCATACAGGCAATATAATTAATACAAAAACCATTCGTGCATAATAGACCAACGTTAACACTGACGTCGTAATTAATTGAAACAAAATCATTACCCGCCTACGAGAATTCCAACAAGTAAATATTAGTCATTCCATAAAATTGGGGAATGTTGGGAAGAAAGAAATAGTTCGGCGCGTTAAGAATTTTATCAATTATAGATAGTACGGGACTGAGCCCCCCGCGGCTCGGAACGCAAAACTATGGAGACCGCTTCTTATGACACTATGACCGGCGATCTCCAGCTTTTGGAAGGAGTTTTCAAGAACGATTGTGCACTAGACAGTTCAATAATAAAACCTTAAATTGGCATCTGCACATGCATTGATTAAGCTCAAGTTCCAATCTGGAACCAATATTGTTTTACTGCGTCAATGCTACAGGAAGAAGCAACACTTATACAACTTATTTTTTCTTGTTTTATGGTGTTTCATCACTACACAAAGGTAATATCATAGATTGCACTCAAAAGCAACTGTGTCAGACAGGGAATCGAACCCTGTGTCTTACGCTATTAGGGCGCTCGGCCAGCCTGTTGAATTTTGCAAGTGCTTTTTTTACCGTTTAGGCTGCGTGACGTCATCAATGTTGCGAGATTGCTCTCTCAACATCCGAAGGAAATATTTTTATAAATATGTATTTAACAATTTATCATTATATTTTTGTATTTTCACTACCCAAACTAATTATAGTGTTTACACTTTTAACTTAAACTTAATAACATAAATTGCACTTGTAAAAAGTAACTGTGTCATACAAGAAATCGAACCCTATGTCTTACGCTATTCGAGCGCATGCCTATATACCACTCGTTGTTGGTAACAACCATAGGTAGATACTTGTAAGTACAAGATTTTAAGGTTTCGTATTAAATTGAGAACTACATGACTGGTCTAATATTCCAGCAGTGTGTAGTATTTACTCATATAAGTATCTCGTCTTTAGATCCGTCTTGTTTAGTTTAACCATAGATATTATATAGAGATGTTACTACGTTACTGCATTTAGTTTAACAACCCACCAGTCCTCAGTCATTTTACTTTATTCTGTTAGTTAACTATCCAAAAAATGTGGAAATTGGTTAACTAATATCAATATACAAGATAATACAAGACAGTGACAATCCACTTCCTTGAAAAGGTTTAATTAAATATGCTTTTTCCATAGTAGCGAGCAGCAGGTGCCTATCGCGCAAGGCGAGTGCGCTGTGGTGCCCATTCCAGCGCATCGCGTGTGTCCTCCGCCTTACATTCCGAGGAGTAACGGATAGATTCATGTTATTGGCATTATTTATAAAAACTTTATCGCTCTTGCTAGTTAGTAGGTACTTAGCGTCACGCTATGCTGTTGCGATGAAAACTTTTTGTGTTGACAGGGTCTTATTTGATAAGTTGATTGCATACTGAAGTTTGTAGCTAAAACTATATCTTTAAATAAACACTTTGTAGAATTGACAACATTTCAAAATTTTTACAGGCATATTTATATTTTTTCCCGAAAAACCTTCAACATGAAGGCACTCGTATATTTTCTTTTTAGTATTTTCCCTAATAATAATTGTTTAAAAACTCTCCATTCTATAAGAGCGTAAGTACAAGAGGTTTGATGCTATGAGGTCAATGAAGATATAGTATGAGGTATAATGAAAAGAACTTGGAAGGCATTTCACAGGAAATGCCTTCCAAGTTTCTTTTCATTATTTTTCATTTGAATTTAAAAATAAAGCGATAAAAAAATTAAAATATATTTAACGTGTTTAAAATAGCTAAGTCTCTAAATGGTTTTCGATTTAATCATACCTTTATAAAATGAAATCTTGTGAATTAGTTTTGTGACGCATTCAAAAAAGTAATAAAGCAAGCTTTATTTGCTAACAATCATCTGTATTTAGGATCTGCATACCTCTTTCAAATGGGAGCGATAACTAAGATTCAAGATAAGTGAGTAATCTGTATCCAATGCAGTATACTTTATCAAAGGATTTCGCCTCCAGCCCCGTCCCGCTGCAGCCCCGTTTTATGGTTATTAACCTATTTAGGGAAAAGCTAAATCCAACAAAGCAAAAATCATGAAAATCGGTCCACCCGTTCTCGACTAATAAGTCGTGTAACTAACACGACTTTCTTTTATGACATTTTATGTACCTACGGACGTTGTTGTAGCAGAAAAGAAGAAGATTCGTGTTAGAAAATAGCTCTTGGCGCAGTCCTAGATCAGATTTTACATGTTGGAGGTATTGACTAGTGAATGTCCTTCATCCCATGAATAAATAGGTAAGTAAACAATTCAATTCTCAATAGCTAAACATGTTTTTAACTTTGTTGTAACACTGTTTATTATTATCAAATTATCGTTTTACAAACAAACCTGTTTCGAGTTCAAACGTTTACCGTTCTGTGTATATTTTTACAGGCCACGTGCATCCAACCAACCTATATCGCTGCCAAAAATGCCGAAACAAAGCCACGCTGATCGCTGAGTCACGGTTGGCAATGAAATAACTGTATTTACTTCCCATGTAAAATTATTTCATCTAACAACAAACGAAAAACAGCCCGCACTTGTTTGTAAACGGGCACACACAGCACATACGACGAGGAGCCTTGGGGAGTGCAGTCAAACATGTTCCATCTCTGCCAGGTACACGGCATACACGCCAATCACGACTCTATGCCCTAAGCAATACAGACTTCCATAGGAATGCAATTTAGTAACCATCCTCGAACACTGTAAGGCTCCGTGCACCAATACCAATTTTATTCCCCACATTTAAGAACCATTTTAGACTAGCTCTAATTAACACCTGGAAACTGAAATTTGTTTACCCGTAAATCACGCTCGTTGTTTGAATAAATTTCTATTTCGATGGCTTACAGCGAAGCGGTCGGGCGGGATTCGCGCTAAACAATATTTCTGGGTAAATGAGAGAAATGAAACTGCGCACTCGAGATTTTAAATGTAATAACAAGTTTTAATGGCAGTTCAAATCATAACTTTTGACGGCTTTCTCCAATATCAGGAACCGGATTTGGCGTAATAATTTAAAGGCAATAATTTCATTTCAGGAACTTTACATTTATATGTAAAATAATGTTAATGTTTTTTCGTAATGTTAAACCTTAGTCAACTCATTTCCTTCTGAGGCAAGCAACACCTGCAACCTAATTTATAATACAGTAGGGAAATTTACTAATAGGCGAGGCAGCCGGCAGAAAAATCGAAGTTTAGCTTAGCTTAGTTTTTTTTCGATACTTAGTTTTAAAACAGATCGAATGGGAATTGCTCGAGGGTTTCGGAAAAACTTATTAATAATCAATTGTCGAAAAACTTATGAGATACATTTTTTTTTTACAAAAAGAAAGTAAAGACCGTTGACAAAAGACCTTAGTCAGTATTTTTCCAGCTTTATATTTGCGCGCAAATGTGTCATATTTTCTTTGGAGAGACTAAACCCTGATGCAGGCTAATACACAGGTCTCAATCGTATCATCATGATGCCTGGTTCGCAAAAAGGACACTTTGATTAACACGACATAGAAGCAGAATAGTGTTAATATTCATCATACATTACCTAATCCCACATTGTGCAGAATAAAAAAAGGTAGTGACCTCAAATATAATCCATAATCGAGTTTCTACAAGGTGTAACGTTAAATGCGCAAAACCTGAAAATATTATGTTTGGAATAACGAGCAGAATCGATTAAAGCTTTTTAATATGGGTCACTTTTACAAAAAAAGGAAATATTAAAATGTTGTCCTGTCTATTTATTAATAAGACAAGCCATCACGTGTGCAAACCCGGCAAAATACGTAAAGAAGCAATGGTTAATTCTTTATGAGCGTTGATAACAATAATAGTAACGTCAGGTGAATACCTACTGTATCTTATCTCGACAGAGCGTCGTCCGCAGAGCAAAAAATGATCAGAAGTGCAAGCAAAAGTAAAACACCACATAAAATCTTATTTAAAAAATAAAAATAAATTTTTTTTTCAGAATAAGGTCAATTGAATTAAAAATCATTTAGGGGTGTCTTAGGTTTTGCGCATTTACCATTACGTAGTATAATTGTTTAAAAGGAAGTTCAGTTTTTGAAAGTCTATCTGGATAAGTTCTAAGTATCTCATGCTGGGAAATCATAATAAATAAATAAATATTAAATAAATAAATATCCTTTGGACATTCCCACACATCGCCATCTAGCCCCACTAGCCCCAAAGTAAGCTACTTACAAGCTTGTGTTATGGGTGCCAGACAACGGATATAATACTTAAATACTTTTTGTTTGTAAATACATACATGATATACATAGAAAACACCCAGACCAATACAAACAGACATGTACATGCACACAAATGTTTGTATTGTGCGGGGATCGAACCCGCACCCGCTGCGTAGTAGGCGATTTCTCGACCATTACACCAGACGGGTCAGACGGTAATCATTAGATTCTAAAAATGTTACCGGTCCCTAATAAACTACTTAATTTATATGGTTACTCATGATAGTAAATAATTAGAGGTAGATTTAAAAATCTTAACCCCCCCAAGTAAGAAATTATAGATGTACTTTAGCTACTTAATTAATTTATTAATTATCTACATAATTACAATCTAAAACGTTTCATCGATCAAAAACTCATGTACCGATTTTTTATACCTATCGGGTAGCGTGTCCATCAGTTCGTTGCGTGTGAGCCAGTTCGCTTTCGCTTTAGTTCCTAGTTGGCCGCTTTTATAATTCGCGTAGTAAAAGAATACCTGAAAATAAATATTTTGCGGTTTACTTTTGGGTAATACTTCCAACTGAATATGGAATATGACTTGGATTTTACTATGCTTACTAGGCTTTCTAAGAAATATTGTTTTTTTTTAATATTGTTTGACAAGTGTTTTTTTTTAAGTTAATATAGAAAAATAACTGTATTTTTCAATAACTAAAAGTATCGTTCTTTATCCGATAAAAATGTTCTAACAACGGATTCATACATATTTCCACGAATGTACTTGTTTCTCACCATAAAATTGTTTATAGAGTGAGATTACAATCTGTCTCGCGAGATTGTGTACTGCCGAAAGATCGTAAAACGTAACCGTATTACCTACCGAAATATAATAGGGGAAATTATAAGCAGTATGTTACGATTCACAATCTATCAATAGTTTCCAATAACACGAGAGATTATACATAACATAAGATAACGCTATCTACAATTTTACGGTGTCATTTTCAACACGATCTCAGAAGCTCTTAGGTGCTTAAAGCCGATCCGCACACAACAGTGCCGGCATGTGCCGACAGGTGCCGATAAGTACCGTATCCATCAGTGTCGGTGGAAAATGATATTGTAGCATACATCTTGTACGAAACTATCCTCACTCGAGAGTGACCGTGACGTTCAGTGATAACTGTCACTGACGACTCGCTGACTATTTAACTTACCTTGGCACCAACTTTTCCATCAATTTCCGACGGATACTTGTACTTATAAAAGCCACAGGGGGCATTGGACACAAACTGCACTTTGAGTTCAGGCCCGCAGTGTTCCGACACTATCCTTTCAGCAGTCTGAAAATTAAATAAAATGTAAAAAATAATTGCCTTATTTGAACCAGGATTAGTGGTGGTGATAGGTATCACTACTATGTCCCTATAAATAGTTTCTAGATTGCGGTTTCAGATGTACAAATCAGAACAATATAATTCATTTTTTAACATTGTTATCAATCTGTTACTGTCATTATTATGTAGCCGCGACACCTTTAGATCAGAATAATAGGACACCACAATTATAATTATTTGCATTTCCTGTATTTTCCCTGTTCAGACCTATGGAGTCCGCTATGTGTAGGTACAATATTATATTTTATGCACATAGTTTAAAATAAATAAATAATTGAGACTACTTAGTTTATCAATTTACCTGTCTCAATGTTTCTCCTTCTACCCACTTGCCTTGGGGTAGCATCTTTTTCCTATCTTTTCCTAGTTGGAGCTCTGTGACCAAAACTAAGTGCCTTTGAAGGCATCTCTCTAGTGATGACTTGTCTCCTTTCTTGTCAGCTTCTGGAAATACCAAAAAACAATTTAAAATGCATTCAATAAATAAAACCACATCATCCAAGTTTTCAGAAGGTTTTTGCCAATAATTTGAATGCTGGTGGCCGCATACACAACAGATTGTTGATTAACACATCCATGAGGAGTGTATGTATGGGTTCCTGAATGCCCATACACTTTCTTGATAGACTTGATAGTAGTGAAAGCAGGAAAAATACTTCTTTATACTTGATGATTTATTCTGTGTGCACACAATTGACATTAAATGTGAACTAACTTAAAAGCAAAAAAAAAATAATCACCTAAAATGAGTAAACAAAGGTAAGCAAATAAATTGAGGTCGCAATGTGTGATTTAATTGTACAGATGGAGGCATTATTAAGTAAAAGATAAATTGAAACTATTGATACCTGTTTCAATATCTGCAAATTTAAATTGTGCCAGCTCTTCATTAGCAGCATCCTCAAAGTCTTGGGCTGTGATCTTACTGACTGCATCTAGATCTACATCAGTTGACTCATTTTTAAGCAGCTCTGCTTGTATTCTGAAAATAAGTTCAGAAAATTTTAATATATAAAATTGAAATGTTATTTTACTAATTTATCTAAACTGCTGGGGTAGAATAAAGCAAAATGCATAATGCAACACTCACAATCACCTTAATTGAGAATGAACTTAAAACTTTAAATCAGGAAATGCAAAAAAATACCTACATTAAACAAGATAGTTTTTTTTTTGTTTAATCCCTCAAGCGTATGTGAACGAGACACAATGCAAATTCTATTGTTATGCGGTTGCCTGCAACCGCTCGGGTGTTGAAGCAATAATAACTAGTAATTACTAAACTAATTAACACCTTACATGTTTGTTGTATTTGTTTACGCAGCTAGATTGGACAGACAAGTAACAGAAATCTTAAGCAGAATTTGGAATTTATATCATATCCTGACCTAAAAAAATTGGTATGTTTTCACTAAGATACCAAACTTTTTGTTAGATACCTAGTAACATTTTAGTTAAAACAAACACTATGTAATTTAAAGAGGAATAATAGAAATACTAACTTGTCATTCTCATGTTTGATTTCATGGTCTGATTTCAAGCTTTTTTCCACTTCTATAGTATGCAACATTTCTTTGTATTTCTTTTGCATTTCATTAAGTGGTGGGGTCACAACTGGCAGCCTTTCGATACATACGCCTGTTAAAATGTCCCAAGCAGGCTTGGTGCTGAAACCTTAAAATAAAGCAGAACCATCATTAATGTTTTTACAAAGCTTTTTTTAATAGCAGCTCACATTTTATATGTGACTTTGACTGATTTTATGTTGTTTTTCTTGTGCCTTTACTTAAACTGTTTAAGAAATAATATTTATGATTTATTATTGAGAAATTGTGCAGAAGGTAAGATGTTCTAAAATTTAGTTTAGATGAAAATATAGGTACCTCTTGCTAATACTCGCTGACATAGCTTCAGCTCCGCTTGCAGGAGTAATTTAAAATACATTTTCTATCTCTATTTTTATAATATTAATTTCAGATAAAAACAGTGAACAAAATTGATATTTGAGGTTATAAAGTTTGACATCTGATTGTTTTTTTTTTGTATTTTCATGCCTTCAGAACAGGCTAAAGTCATAAGACCATGCTGCCTTGTCCTAGAACATCTGATTGAGTGACAGTGACAGAAGAGAAATACGTTCAAAAACAAGGACTTCTATTTACCTGTTTATTTAACGTATCGTTATTCCGCTATCGAAAGCCGGACACGGAGACTGACATTTTTGGATCATCCGTAGGTATCGTAAGTGACGTTAAAGGGGATGGTTAAAAAATCCAGAATCAGAAACAAATACGCCAAGTATAACAGTAATGAAAATAATGAGAAGATCTATTCAGTGAGTGTACCTTTACGGTGCATGCCCACGAAAAGATGCGGTATTAGTACCGAGCGCATTATTCAACCAGTCTTCTTTACCATAATATTTTGTTACTACAAGTAACCACATTTCATCATTGTATTGAACGAGTTTATTTAAAACACTCATTTAAGGTTCCGTAGCCAAATGGCAAAAAACGGAGTCAAGTCAAGCCAAATGGCAAAAAAAGGAGTTTGTCAAGTCTGGCTGTCCATCCGTGTGTCACATACACTTTATTATTAAACTATCTTTATATTTACTAATATTATAAAATAGAAAGATTGGATTGTTTGCTTTGATTTGATTCCGAAACTATTGAACTGATCATTTTCATAAAAGTTAGGGATCCGTTTGAAAAGATCAATAATGTTACTGAAGGCCCAGATAATATAATACTACTAGCCGAAGGTATGTTACGAAAATCTTTATATCGCGAACGCTGTCTAAACTATTGACAATGGAGTAAAGTGATGTAGCGCAGTTTTGTAAGTTTTGTAGGGGACATTAATACTAAAATAAAATTTGCGATACCATAATGTCTAACTTTTACAGTTTTGTCATAATAACCTTAAGTTAAAATATGCAATATTAGTGTCGGTAGAAAGTAAGCCACAGATTGTACCTCAGTATGAATCCTTTTCCAAAAAATATGTCGTATACAAGGCTATATAAGTACCTATAAATAACTTTTTGAACTATTCAAATCGGACATACGTATACTAAGTTATCATGAGAATAATATTTTATCAAAATAAATAGTAATTCAACAGCGCACGCCCCAAGTGACTATTGCGTCTTGACGTGCTAGGTTGCGCTGTAATTTTTTAACTCGTGGCTTAATAGCTCGAGATTTCCGAAAAGCGAAACCCTTAAGGACTTTGACACCAGAAGCTAAAGTGCTGCTGCTGGGCTTTTAAATAAATCTCAAATCATAGCCTTTATTTACTATTAGAATGCAACCATGGGGTCTAACAAATACAACTAGAATTTTTATTATGTCATACGGTGGTACCTTTTTAGGGTTCCGTAGCCGAATGGCAAAAAACGGAACCCTTATAGTTTCGTCAAGTCTGTCTGTCTGTCTGTCTGTCTGTCTGTCCGTCCGTATGTCACAGCCATTTTATTCTGTAACTATAAGCATTACACAATTAAAATTTGGTAGGAAGATGTATCCTGTTAACCGCTTACCGATTCTCATACAAAAAATAAAAAATAATGACAGTTAAGGGGGGGCTCTCATACATGAAACTAAAACCAAAAATTTTTTCCCTAATTCAGTTAAAGTTGGCACGGAACCCTCAGTGTGCGAGACCGACTCACACTTGGCCGGTTTTTTTTAAATATTTTTTTGACGGAAAAGTCTTTTTCACGATTAAAATTTGTGATAATGCATTTTAGAAAGGACATAAATTATGATGTGAAATTAAAGCAAAAACATGAAATTCAGAAAGTTCTTAGTAGAAGTAAAGGTAGTATTTTGACCTGTGTAACTAGACCCTTTCCGAATCAATAACGTAAGTATCCGCAATATTTGGAGGTTAATTTCACAGCCCAGATCCTTGCAAACTAATTAAATGAAAAATAATGATATGTTAAGTCCTTGGTTGCTTAAATAAAGTTCAATTACTCAGAAAATAAATGTTAAACAACATTCTTAAACAAAGCAATGATTTTTGGTTGTGGTTATATTTTTTTTATTTGTCTGGTTATTCAGAGTATCAAATGATTGAATTGTATCAGTTTTACTTGTGTGGGCTACAGACAATGAAATTTAAACAACTTTGAATAAGCACCGCAAGTTACGCAAAATGGATTTTTAAGATAATGTATGCGACCCTTCTTTGCCTAATATTTTACCTATAAAATTTTCCGTAGTATACTAATGAATAAGTGAAGTATCGGAAGTCCGAGCCAAAGCATACATAGGTCTTTTATAATCTAATTGAAGTCTAAACCCTTACTCCCTCCTCTAACTTTTAAATTAATTACACATTACCTAAACCAGTGACGCTCAACCTGCGGCCCGCGGGCTACATGCGGCGTGCCTAACTTTTTTCTGCGACATGATGGTAAAATTGATTTAAATAGTTCGCGCTCGCAACTCCAGCATTCACAATTTGGTTTTGTCACCGTTCAGATCTTCTACAGTTCAATTTTTTCGGCTCTTTGGTCCCTACGCTTGCATTGCATACACCCTATATGTATAATTTGATAAGGCTTCGCCTTGCGGCCCGGAGTATCACGCCTAGAACGTCTTTGCGGCCCTTACAGAATCTTAAATTTGAGTACCACAAATGTGGTCCGTGTTAACGAATAAATATTTTAAACGAAAATTGGTTTGAACATGATCCAACCGTCCAATAAGTAAGAAAGGATTCATTTCTCATTAAACATAGCATAACCGAGCGTTTTTTACTTGTAACACAAATTCAAACTCATGTAAAATAAAATTAAGGATCTCATACTTATGTTATAATTAGTTTGTTTTCAAATTTTTTACTCATTGAAAGAAATACAGTAATACGACGCCAAAAGAGAATTCGGCAAAACGCGAATTAAAGTGCCACAATTTATCTGAAGGATGAATGACAGAATGGCACCCACCACGATCGAAAAGGGTTGCCCTTTTTCACATAAGTAAACAATTCTGGCTTTATAATACTTGCCGTACTACAGGATGCTAAATTAAAAATAAGAATTGATTTCAACTTTATTATACAACCAAACTGCTGGCAGCTACTTTGGACAGCAGAATAGTTTAGCTATCCAGAGAGGTAACATTTTGGGCTCCATTCCTTATGGCAGCCCTGAGGTTGATGTTTTTTTTTAATTTATCTTCTTCTTTTTTGTTTTTTTTTATTTATTTCAAAAGGTTCACCAGTAAGAATAATACTTTGATTATTTACAATAAAATAATAAACCTAAGAAAGTTGTGTTAAATGCACAGTCTCTTTCAAGTGAACACAGCATGCACTAACAAAAAGTCGCTCAAACACTAAACAAAAAGATAAAAGTTGGCGGCTTAAACAAATATAATAAAAAAAACAGAAACTTTAATGTAAAACAAAATAATTATCACATTTTAATCTAAAGCAAAAATGATACGGATAGGATGTCTTAATACATATAGTTTCCAACAAATTTAACCCGCAAGGTTTTTTAAAAGTTGTTTATTTACCACTTGACCACTATGTCCTTCGTGGTGATGCTCGCCACTTCAGCTGCTGCGACTTTCGCGGCGTCGTTCGTCGCTTTATTTGCCGCATCCGACGCGGCATGCAATACTACAGATTCAGACACTCAAACAAATGCTTGTAAAAAAGCTTCTAATTGAATGCTGCAAACTTCACCGCATTTTTCTGTTCTAATGGCCTGGCGCCCCGGTTCACGCACCGCGACCCACGAAGCCACGCGTCTTGAAAGAGACCAAACTGTTTAACTCTTTCATGGACAGTGACCGCCTATATGCGGGATAACAATAAAATTTCTATTGTGTCTGGAGTACTGTCCGTAAAAGTGTTAAATACGAAATGGACGAAAGCGGAGCGGGTGGGTGAGTTGGGAGAGCCGGGAAACGGGAAAAATACGACATGTTTAAAAGGTCCATTCTTAGGTAACCAGAATATGTTCAGTCATCTTCAAAATGCCTGGAAAACATTGCAGGTTACCTAAGGTTACTTTCAACCAAATGCACACAGCACAGAATGAAAATTTAATTTATCAATTAAAGCTAAAACATAAAATAAAAACACATTATTTAGATCTTCTTTCACTCACCTCCGGATTTGTAACTTACCCATGGAAACACAGTAATAACGGCATCTAGCTATTACAACAACTGTAAACTTACTTAACATTTCTGAACGAATTGCATAAAATAAATTATTTTGCTAGCAACATTTTCCTACCTTTCCGGCTTCTTGTGTCAAAGAACGTAGGTGGTTTTATTACAAGAAATCCATGTTAATCGTATGAAAATATTGTTGAAAAGTGCTAAAGTGATTACACAAAGCTATTCATATTGTTTCTCGACTTTGTCCATTTATATTTCTGTAAATTATTCTTGTTGTGTCCCGTAAAGTTGTCAAACTGTAGAGGTTAGTTTACCTATCAACACTACATTTTTTATTTTTAGGCCTCACCATGAAGCAAATCTTTGCTAACCAAAAGGTGTCGATCCCCGATGGACTCACTGTTCATGTGAAGTCGCGGTTGGTGACAGTGAAAGGACCGCGAGGTGTATTGAAGAGAAACTTCAAGCACTTGGCTGTGGACATTCGCATGGTGAACCCACGGCTCCTCAAAGTAGAGAAATGGTTCGGATCAAAGAAAGAGCTAGCTGCTGTAAGGACAGTTTGCTCTCACGTTGAAAACATGATCAAAGGTAAGTCACTATGAATCCGTTTATTGTTATTATAGTGTTAAAAGTTTAAACCTAACCTAAATAAACATGATATCCTTAGGAAGTAGCGAGAACCAAACCGCTAAAGTGTTCCTTCTCTTCAGTATTTAGTATAGGGTTTTGTTTGATCCAAATCATAGTGACCAAAAACTCCTTGTTTATTTTTCCAGAATTACGTCGCTTTTGTGTGAAACACCTAAATTATTACACACTGATACATTTGTTGATCTGTAAAGTTATTAGTGGTGCATTTGTGATGATAAATAGGCTGCACCAAAATTCAATTTAAATTAGCCTATGAACTGTAACCGTGCCGCTTGGATGTTGTTAGTGTACTTATTACATTTTACTGTTTCTAGATAAAAAGCATTTTCATTACTACTTGAATTGCTTCCAGTTGCTAAAATCTGGCTTTATACTTATTCAGTCTGCACCCTAAAAGGGTACACTGTACTATTAGTTTCATGACTTAAAACATTGTACTTGTTTGCAATAAATATTGAATCTAAGTCTTGTCTGACGGTAAATTTGGCTCTTAGTAGGGTAATCATAGTGTTTAAAAATATGGTAATACAGCATATAGGCTACAATAAATAATACTATTTTATATTTCTTTAAGGTGTGACCAAGGGTTTCCAATACAAGATGCGTGCTGTGTATGCTCACTTCCCCATCAATTGTGTTACAACTGAAGGCAACTCAGTAATTGAAATCCGTAACTTCCTTGGTGAGAAATACATCAGGAGGGTAAAGATGGCGCCTGGTGTGACTGTCTTCAATTCCCCCAAACAAAAGGATGAGCTGATCATTGAAGGAAACTCGTTGGAAGATGTCTCCAGCTCTGCAGCTCTTATCCAGCAATCCACCACTGTTAAAAATAAGGATATCAGAAAGTTCTTGGACGGTCTTTATGTTTCTGAGAAGACTACTGTTGTACTCGATGAAATATAAGGATATTTTATAACACCATAAATCCATTTTTTATTTTATTCTAAGTATGAAAGTTTTCCCAGTCCCAAGGCTAGGCTATAGATAAAGTAACAATAAAATAAATGGATTGACAAAAATAAGATTTTGGCTAGTCCTTTAAATATATATCTCACACAAGTGGTCACCCGCGACTGCGCCCGCGCGTGTACCAATGCAGCGTCATGTTTTATAGCCGAAAGCCTTCCACAAAAAATATACTATCAAACACCAAAAAAATTGGTCCAGTAGTTACAGCGCGGAGAAAAGCGCGTTCAAACATACTCTTCAGCTTTCTTTCGCAAACGAGATTCAGTCTCAAAGTCTATCTCTGTGTCAGTAGTACCAATATGTAATTTTCCATTAAAACAAGTAACTTTAATCCTGCGTTTTGTCACAAAATATAATATCTAAAAGTTTCCTATAAATATAAGTTCCCCAAAAGTTATCTGAAAGAGATTGCAAATAGTGGCTAGACGTGAGCGTTAGCGAGAGTCCTGAAATTGAATTGCTTCTATTTGTTTATCATGAGAGAATTGCTTATTACCATAATTTAAAAGAATTTAAGCATTTAAGTCAGAATGGCTGGTCAAAGTCTGTAGAGCAGTAAATATGTAGAATAACTGAAATTTTCGTGGATCTAAGATTGCTTATCAATTGCTTTTTTCACAATTTATAAGTTCAAACCCTGTTATTTGCTAAAAATTCCCAGTGCCTGTTAAAGTATGAGAGCAACAAATTATCGAGGTTGCGAAAACAACAAGAATGCACAAGAATTGTTTTTAAGTTAGAGACTAAAGACTGATAAGAAAACTGAGTTTAATAGTTAGGTATATAAATTAAAGACAAGATTTTTGAATTGAATTGTCGTCACTTTCGCAGTCCATTCGTGAATCAGTTTGAACAAAACTCATTAATGCCTAGTAGCTCCCGAAATATAAGTACCTACATAAAAACCATAAAAGTTGAAATCAAAGATTTAACATTAAAATTTGTTAAATCTTTGTTTTCAACCGTGTTTTTTTATATCATTTCTTAAACATTTACAACTTATTTATCATACTTGTTTTCCAACCTCTTTAAAGGGTTCCGTAGCCGAATGGAAAAAAAACTGACTGTCTGTCCGTCCGTATGTCACAGCCACTTTATTCTGTTACTATGAGCATCACACTGTTGAAATTTGGTAGGAAGATATATCCTGTTAACCGCTTACGATTTTTATACAAAAAATAAAAAAAAGGATATTTAAGGGGGGGCTCCCATACATGAAACTAAAACCGAAAAAATAAAAGTCAAACTTTTGCGTGTGAGGTGTTTATGGATAGGTCTTTTAAATACAGAGGTTAGGTTTGGTTGGAGGAATGGTTTTACCATTTTCCTAAAGTCTTACGTTTGATAGATAGATGCTTCCTAAGTGGTAAAATAGGCGTCACCCCCATCTAAGTAATTTCTAAACTAAGCAAATGTAAATTTTGAAAAAAAAAAACTTAATAAACACTTTCAACGAAAATTAGTTTGACCGGGATCAAACTGGTAGTTTTTGAGATATAGCACATTTTCAACAACCGCAAACATAACTTTGTTCTTCATACAAACACTATGATAAACAAAGTTATATTTGCTGTCAACAAAACATTGTGCTATTTTAGCTAAGTGGAAGTAAGTGAATTCCCTATTTCAATTAAAATTGGCACGGACGGAACCCTCAGTCCGCGAATCCGACTCGCACTCAGCCGATTTTTGAATCAAAATACTGTCCTAAATCACCTCGATGCAAAAAAAACACATCTCATTTTCTTAAATCAAACCACATTACCTATATGCACTTTTAATCCCTCAAGCGTATGTGATCGAGACACAATGCAAATTATATTGTTATGCGGTTGCCTGCAACCGCTCGGGTGTTGAAGCATTAAAAATTGTTGAACTCGATTGGGAATTTTGGCAATACTGTCGGGAATGAAAATATTCCCTGTCGGCACATCTCTATATAGGGCTATTAAGGCTGGTTTTAGAGTCACGCTGATCATCGGCGCTAACCGTCAAAATGTATGAACCTGAGCTCTGGACGACGATCAGCGCTGACAGCAATTCCCATACATTTCAGTTGTCAGCGCCGATGGGCAGCGTGACTCTGATATTAGCTTTAAAATTGGGTAGTATTTAACTAAAAATCAAATGACAGGCCTTTTGTAGGTACAAAAAAAAAACGAATCAAAATCAAAAATACTGCGACCTAGCACAGCAAAATAGTTAGGTACCTCAAAATATTAAAATCTTAAAAACAATTTATGTTCGTAGCGCATTGCTGTTTATTTAGCTTTTTATGAACGCGCATCTAAAAAGCGCACAGTAAATCTTTTACTACATTTAAAAAAAAAACTTGCCTTACATTTTTTTATCGTAGGTACATTGCAATTTATCTAAAGCCCGGTCTCGTGGTTGATACTAAACTATCAACTATGGTTCAAAGGTATCAACGTATGGTACCTACCATTTGCTTGAAATTTTACTGCGTTTTTTTTTTAATTTAATTATCTTTGTTTTGAACAGAAAATACTTAAATCAATGATCAATTCAGATACAATATAGCAATATAGCTGAATTGATCATTGATTTAGGTATTTTCTGTTCAAAAAGTTTTAATGTAAAATTAAATATTGGACACCAATCACATACATTGCTCTGAACCCAAATTAAGTACCTAGCTAATGCACTTGTGTTATGGAAATCAGACACAACGGTGGTACCACAACACCCAGACCCGAGACAATATAGAAAATTGTGATTTCTATATTGACCCGACCGGGAATCAAACCCGGGACCTCGGAGCGGCGACGCCTTAAAACCAGCGTGCTTAGCCACTACACCACGGAGGTCGTCTGAAGAAAAGTACCACTGACACAGAGACTTTGTGACTGTGAATCTCTTTTGACAGTACCTACATTATAAGAGTTCTGTGGCTTATTTATTATATTTTCTATTACTAAGTTGAAGAATATGTTTGAACGTGCTTATGTCTGCTGCACAGATTTTTGGTGTTGGATAGCTTATTTATTGAGGATGGCTTCAGGCTATAAAACATCACGCTGCAACGGTAGGCGAGGGAGAAAACCTAAAACGCACGGACGCAGTCGCGGGGAACCACTAGTAGTCATACGTCTAATTGCGAATTACGTCGAAAAACTGCACTTTGTGATTAAAGCAAGCCACTTCGCACATTGTTAGTAAGGACCAGTAGTAATTGGTTTAGGCATTTTCTGTTTCTGTTCAAAACACACATATTCGTATATATTCAACCAGTGGTTATACTTTTTAACATTAGGTTAGTTACCTTACTATTGGTCACGAAACCGGTCCTAAATTTTTTTTTTTTTTTTTTTGCAAATCTGCGATCAGTCCTACGACTATGAGCGGATGGGTTGCAGTGGAATTGATTGTTAAGTGTACCCTCCAGTGAGGGTACTCCCTCTATGTAATTACTGCTCTCTCCAGCGCAGCTTTAGTATGTCATGCCGTTTGAGGCGATTCTCGTAGCTCTGCTGCAACAGCTGGGTAGCTAGTTTGTTCGGGTGTACAGTTAGCCGGTTTTGGTAAGATGCAGCAGCGATCCGTATCTCTTCAATCACTGTGTTCACCTGCAGGGCCTCGTGAATTTCGTTGTTTCTCACAAGCCATGGGGCCCGGAACTAAATGAAACACCATTTTATTTGTTATATAATAACTTTATGATTATTGTTGAGCATGTTATGACAAAACATGTTGCGAGAGTATTTATATAGCTGAGGTTTTTAAAGAACATTTTGCGGTTAAATCTCCTCTTGGACCCTCACGATCGCTGCTCAATTTTAAGGCCGGTAAAAAGATGGGTATAACAAAAGAAGTTTAACTTATCATAAAAAAAAGTCGGCTAAGTGCGCGTCGGACTCGCCCACTGAGGGTTCCGTGCCAACTTTAACTGAATTATGGATCTACTTACTTCCACTAAGCCAAAATACCACAATATTATGTTGACAGCAAACATAGGTAACTTTGTTTTTCATAGTGATATAGAACAAAATTATGTTTGCGGTTGTTGAAAATGTGCTATATCTCAAAAACTACTCGTTCGATCCCGTTCAAACCAATATTCGTTAAAAGTTTTTGTCAAGATCTACATCTACTACATCGGTTTTAGTTTCATGTATGGGAGCCCCCCTTTATATATCATTAGGTATTTTGCATTTTTTGTATAAGAATCGTGAAGCGGTTAACAGGATAGTACCTATCCTGTTAACCGCTTTAAAAACGCATCTTCCTACCAAATTTCAACAGTGACGCTTATAGTTATAGAATAAAGTGGCTGTGACATACGGACTGACAGACAGACAGACAGACTTGACAAAACTATAAGGGTTCCGTTTTTTGCCATTCGGCTACGGAACCCTAAAAATGACCAGGGGCAAGTCTCCTGGCCATGACGGAGTAAGTATAAAACACCTGCTGCATGCTGGACCACACTTGCCGAGACTGTTGTCTATGCTTTTTAATTTCTGTCTGAGCCATTCTTACCTGCCCCTGCTACCTGCTACCTGCCCCTATAGGAATCACCACTGTTTTAATCAAACAGTGGTGATTCCTATAGGTAGTTAAAAATAAAACCTCTGATCTGTCAGATAATAATTATTATAGGCCTATTTCACTAGCCACTGTTATCGCTAAAGTGCTTGACGGCGTGCTTAACTCACGATTGTCTCAGCTGATGACCAGTGATACATGATAATCAGTATGGTTTTACAGCTGGACTTTCCACTGAAACAGCGTGCTTGACACACAGCTCAGTGCTTACCAAACGAGGGACAGCGGTCGATGCATGCTTTCTTGACCTGTCAAAAGTTTCCTATGACGTGTTATGGGCGAGCTCATAAACATTTTTATATTAGGTATAAAAATCAAGTCAATGGCGTGCGATGGGCTGGAAGCATGTCGCAGCCATACACTGGAGTGTGGCGTGAGACAGGGGGGCCTGTCCTCGCCTACCCTCTTTAAATTCTATGTTAAAGACCTGATTGTGGCACTTAGCGGTACCCGCGCTGGTTGTCATAGACGGTGTTAATTTAAACAACGTGAGCTATGCGGATGATATGGTGCTGCTGAGTGCCTCAGTATGTGGCATTAGGAAACTGATCTCGGTCTGTGAAGCTTTTGCTGAGCGCCATGGTCTGAGGTACAATGCGACTAAAAGTGTACCTACGCATGGTCTTTGTGGCTAGAGGCTAAGATGTTTTTAAATTATATAGATACGACCTATGCGCTCGAAAATGGCTACACGAAAGGCAGGTAATTGTCCGAAGTGCATTCAGTCGGGCACGCTTTCTCTTTGTGGCTATACGTCCCGACAACGCCTTAAATTATTTCTCGTTTGCTGGTAAAAATGCCTTCCTGTGTGTTAAGGAGTAGTAACAATTACACTGCAACTGTTAGACACAAGAATAACCTGTCATTACATTCATCAGTATAGTTTTTTCTTTTAAAAGTATTAAAACTTAAAACACGTATTTATGTTTTACCATAATTTAGCAATGACTGACATTAAGCTAAAGAGCGAGATGTCACGCGCTCGCGCCAATGAGCGCTCAGTAGCAAGCAATACGTAACGAATGGTATATATTTATCTCTTTCTATCAACAGGCATGCCCCATCATTTGTCTTTATTAGCGCTTAATGTCGTTATACATAACTATACGTTCGTATATAGAGTAATTCTTGCGCCACTTTAAAATGCTTTAATGTTGGTGTAGAACGTGTCTATCATTGGCTAGAGGTAAGACTACAGCTAGGCACCCAGATGTTAGGCTTGATATTTAGGCATTGCAAACAGTGCAGCCTTTTAAATACTTGGGAACCATGTTGACTTCTACCCTCAGAGATGATGACGACATAGAAAGGGAACGGAGGGCGCTGGCAGTCAGGGCAAATATGATAGCTCGCAGATTCTCACGATGTACTGCACAGGATAAAATCACTCTGTTTAGAGCTTATTGTACAGTGACCAGCACATCAGGTTACCCTCTTTTGTTGCAAATTAGCCCTTATTACAACTGAATAAGATACCGCAGTGTTTACCATGACGTGCTTTTGTCCGTACATCCTTTTACATGTGTAGTATTTGGGCTAAATACAGCAAAAAGTCCTACAGTGCCCTCCGTGTCCAATTCAACAATGGGATTAGGGTGTTGTTGGGGCTGCCGCGGTTCTGCAGTGCCTCGGGGATGTTCTCAGAGTACCTACCGTGTGGACTTTTTCTACGCTACAATGCGGACACGGCGCGCGCCTTGTCCGCAGAGTGCGCGCCAGTACCAACAGCATCCTAAACATGATCGCAAGTAGATTAGATTGTTCGTACGTTAGTCACTGTTGCGCCATCTCAAGTGGCATGGCGCTGCAGTGAATGGCACATTTTATTTTGCTATTTATTTTTGGCCAATAAATATTGTGTTACTAACCCTAATAAGAAGGCTAAGAACTTTGTTACTAACTATATTTATATGGGCTGTGTGGCCTGAAATAAACGATTTATTTATTATTATGTTGCTAGGAGTGTGAGCATTAGGCATGTGCGCTCGGGTGCTATGCATCAGTATATTTGATATGAAAATATTATATTTTGTTAACGGATGTTTTCGATTTTCTTTTAGTAATAGTTTTGAAAATTATAAATTTACCGAGAATTAATTTATTTGAGGAAAAAATAGTTAAATCGATGAACATAAATTGATGGGTCATGAGTTGTTTCATGTGCATTTAATAATATTAAAGGGATTTGAAGGAAGGAAGGGATTGCTAAATTACAATCCTTCCCATCATATTAGTTACACAGGATTTTCTAATTCACATGATTTTACTAAATAGATATATCTTTAACATGTTTAGACATCTTATCTGTGGGCTACATACATAAATACAATCTACGGTGACAAGAATACCTCTCTAATACAAAAACATCACGCCCGCCATTTTGATTTTCACCAGTAGGTATTCATGTATGAAGTGTTAAGTAGGAAGAGAAACTAAACACGAAGTGATTAGGGAAACAACTGAAAACAACAATAGATTTTTCAACGTAAATAATTTTATTCAAACTATTCTATTGAACATCACTAACTCATAAACACTGTACATCTGCAAATATGGGTATTATTCTGATGTGTTAAGAGTTAACTAGATAAAAATACAATAATTACACTTAAATATACACAGATTAACACGCTTGATTAATTAAATAGAGTACCTACTTAGTCAATAAAATAAATAGCTATTAAAATAATCCATTCTCATAATTTAATATTGTTAATACAGAAGTGTATAAACTTAAAATAAAATTAATAATATTATTTACAAAATTTAAGTATAGTCTAAGAATCACAACCAGCAATTTACTTATATTCATTTCCAATAAAATTATATATCGACCAAAATAATAAAATAAAGACAATAATATAAGGTCATTTTGTATGTCTAAAAATCTTTGGTACCTACCTCATTAGCTGACAATTAATAGTAAGTTATTTATAGCTAGTCGTGATTCCTGACTTAAAATTCTTCATAAATTTCCTATTAATCGTTTCATTATTGTATTTGTCATGCATAAGATAAAAGTATACAACATAATTTCAGACTACCCTTGCATATTCATTATTACATTATTAAGTACATTATAAACGCGTTACACAAATCTCTATTAAAATACAAGTGCACAAAACAACTATAAAATTAAGAAATAAGTCAATAAGAAAAAACAATAGACGCTTTCGTTTAACATTTCTTATTTTGCCATGCACAATGCATATGCACTTAGCATCAAGAATAAGAATAACTCGACGTAAACGTATTCAATCTGAAGCTTTTCACGCTCGCGTCTCGCACCATATTTGCAGATGGGCACTCTCATTATTCCGTAAGAAAATAAAATTCTCAATAAATAAATGTCAAACACTATTAAATCGGTGAGACATTTCACACCATATAACACAATTGCTTACTATAAAAATGATCAACAAACAACTTTGCACCTCATCTAAGTGTCAAGGGGACATCGGTGTGCAGAACATGTCATGAGATTCAATGGTTACGATACAGATTGCCGCTTGAGCAAATAATCCTGATTATGTACGTCTTAGCCTAGACTTGCGTGAGGTGGGTTGACTACGCAGCGTCATACACTTTACAACTAGTAGGTATATAGCAATTCAACATCGCCGGTGCATCGTGATTCATCACATACGATAACTTTTCTATTCGTATAATATTAATATTAAACTCCTTATGCTGACGAAGATTCAAAATGTATCTAGCAACCTGAGTAAATTAACATGAATTATATCATTTTTAAAATTTATTCAATATACAATAAATTTACATAGTTAATTGAAGCACAATAGTGGATCGTGAAATAATTAAAATTATAATACATCGCATACGACCGTCACTAGATAAGATTCGCACATTAAACGTAAGCTTCTACGGTGAACGCGTAATATCTGGTCAACAATTTCACGAGTGAAAATGTACAATTTAATATTAAAAGTTGAGATAATCTCTTACGCTAACGGGACTCGGATCGGGTGTCTATCAAGCGTTAATTTAGTAAAATCTGATCATTAATAAATAAGTCGACTCCTTAACATCATCACATGACTATTTGACGAGCGCCGCGCCGCTCGCCTCGAACGATATTGCTTAGTCGCCTAGTCTACTTGTGACTGACATACGCGGGTCCTACCCGGTTCACTATCGGCGAATAGGGTCGAGGACAATTACGACTCAACTGAAGCTAAATATTGTAACACCTAAATTAAGTACACGAGTTATATTAATTTTCAGCGATTCAGGTCCGGGTTCTACGGGAGATCATTTGCATGGAGCGCCATTCTCTGCTACTGTTTAAGATTGACTATTATTTTCTCAAATTGGGATGAGTCATATTTTAACGACATACCCAATCATCACAATTAACACTCCTGAACTATGGCAAACTGCTACTTAGTAAAAAGTTGCTTTATCAATGCACACTCAAACATTGACGAAGAGAATGACCCTCGATGCGTGTATATCTCCACGGGGCTTGGGGCGGGTACTATAGGCAGTTGTCGGGCCGCCAACGAGAAAACGGTTAAAGGGCTACCTGGATTTTTAACGCGCACACTAGCGCTACTTTAGTAGAAAAATCATAACTCGTTAAATAAAAAAAACAAGCAAAAATCTGGTAGACATGATTGTAGTACAGGTTCTATAGTTTATTTAGTACGTTCAAATTGTTTCTTAAGTAGTTTACTGTAGTTAGTTAGAAAAACTGCTAAATATGGCCACTTTTGCCAATTTTCTAACTGTAACTGCAGAAAACTCTGTTTTATTGAAATTAAACATTGTATCTAAACCACATAACCAGAGCTACAATCGCATCATTCAGATTTTCGATTGGTCTTTTATTTAAAAAGTTACGATTATTCTACTAAAGTGGCGCTAGTGTGCCCGTTAAAAATCCGGATAGCGCCTTACCTATTGGCTAATTTCTCAAAAAAACTTACACTATAATTTGCTATCTGACTTGCCAGCGACGACTTGTTTCAAAGATGTGCGCGCACTTGCTGATAGGTCATTTGTACCCGTTTCCCGTCCGTGTCCGGCGAGACAGCCGGCCCGCGCGCGAACTCGAGGCACTAAGTAGGTAGCAGTTCAGTCGCTTCACAGCGGCTCGCGGCGCGGCACCCACACCGTGGGCCCGCTCTCCGCCGTTATCACCGTCTTCACTTTCGCGTAGATCTCCTCGGGCGTGTCGCCTGTCACCACCGCTGGAATAGGACATTGATATTATTGGACACCAATCACATACATTGCTCTGGTCCCAAAGTAAGTAGCTAATGCACTTGTGTTATGGAAATCAGACACAACGGTGGTACCACAACACCCAGACCCGAGACGATGTAGAAAATTTTGATTTCTATATTGAACCGACCGGGAATCGAACCCGGGACCTCGGAGCGGCGACGCCTTGAAACCAGCGTACACCCGTGGTGTAGTGGCTAAGCTGGTCGTCACGGAGGTAGGATGTGAAATCACTCATGATATATCTATAAATTGTACCTGTTACTATCGTTGGAAAAATAAATAAAGAGATGACGTCACTGAGTAATGACTAGTGATCAGATAATCGGACGCATATTCACCAAAACTTGATATGTTGGCTTTTAGGAATGCGCTTATTAAAAAAAAAACAGATTTGCGGAGTTGTCAAATTTAATTTTTTGACTATTTAATGAAATCGGGTGTTGTATATTTACTTGTCTCAAGGTGTTGGCTAATATAAAATGCATTTTTACATCAAAGAAATCCCGGGATTTCTAAACCGACAAATCTAATATTTTTATTATAGAACCAAATCTGGTGTACTACTGTATTTGTATGCACTATCTACTGCTCTTCTTCCATGTAAACAGTTATCTTCAAGTACATACACATTAATAATATTTATTCCCAGAGTCCTGTTTTTTTTTCATACATACCACATGCTAAACACTTCGTTCCTAACTACGTTACAGTCTTGTTTCGTATTCCTGAATTTTCAGGACTCCAGGCATTCTCATATTGAAATAATATTTTTTAATAAAATGCTTAAAGACATTTTAGTTTGATATAAAAAATGGTAATACTGCTTATCTAATGCTTTGCTGAAAAAAACATTAAGTATTCCGGTCCTTCGGTTTTAGGTAATCCTAGCTAATAGCTAATAGCTTATGATATGACAGTTTAAGATATGAGAGATACCTTGGACCAAATAGAACAACCTTGTAAAGTATTTAGCTCTATATGTAGTGACGCGCGCCTAGGATAGACAATCAGATTAGTAAAAAAAAATCGATAGTCTGAAATACTCGAGCGCGTCAGATTAAGATATTGGGGGTTGATTTTAGTGTTTTAAGACTAAATTTAACTAATCTGACGATAAGTCTTTGACGCCGCCGAGTTATAGGGTCGCGAACTTGTAAAAAAAAACGTTAATCCGGCATTCTCCAGCGCTATTTTTTTATTTCTTATTTTGAAGAATATAATCTAAAACGTACTAAAAATACAAAATCTGCCGGTTTCCGCATGACCGGGAGTGTGGAGGAGCCATTTTGTCTTCCGAAAAACGCGTTGCGGCATATAAGTCGCGAACGATACATTTAACAAAAAAAAAGTTTAAATAAACAAAAAAGGTAATTTTATTTTACACAAAAAAGGTCTCTTTACATTTTTGTCCAAAGTTAAAACTTTTTGACTTGAAGCATCATAAAAACTCAAACTGCCGTTTTTTTGAGTACATCTTGAAAACTGAGGGTGTTAAAAAAATTGATATGAAATAACGATAATTAAATTATGTTACTTTTATTATATCTCAAAAAAAATTTTTCTGAAGCTTCTCGACAATTTTCGTGGACTCGGAAAAAGTTACGCGTATCTGTATACAAAAGTATTATTAACATGTACAGTTTCATGTATGTATATTATTCAATAGCCTGTTGATCCTCAAATTGTTATTTGGACGTACCGTAAGCAAAACGAAGTGAAGAATTATTAAAAAGAAAGAAGAAAGGAAAAAAAAAGAAACCAAAAAACCTTTCCGGTCAGATTAAGAGAACTACCGAGATAAACCTCCCCTATGAAAATCTGACGCGCTCGAGTATTTAAAAAAAAACTTTTTTTTTTGCATTTTCAAAAATTCATCGTATCTTATGGTCACGCCGAAATCGTCAGTTTTTTTTAAAGGGAGCTTCCTTGGGGCCTACTTAACACCCCTTCCGAAAATCTGACGCGCTCGATTTTTTTTTTTGCATTTTTGACTACTTTGTATGCCTACCCCCACCACGCAAACCGGCAGATTAGTATACCGTTGTTATCAGAGGCACTTGGGGCATACGTAGTATGAATATCTGACGCGCTCGAGAATGCCCAAGTAACTGTTTTTTTTACATTTTTGAAAAACCGTAAACGCCAAACCCACCGCTAAAATGTTTTTTACCATACGTGCTTTTCTTTTCGAAATTATTTTATATTTCGATTTTGATAGGTCTCGACGGCGCCGTTGAATTACGCCATTTAGCTACCTCGCCTCCCTAACTATAATAAACATTTGAAAACATACCAGTGAAATATTCAGCAAATTCTTGCTCCATTTTCAGGGCGCGTTCGTATGTTTTCTTCGCTTGTTCTTCGGTCATTCGCTTATTCATTTCCCTGTTGAAAAGGCGTTTCTAATAAGACATTGCGACTAGAAAACAAATAATCCAAATCAAGGTAATATACTTACATTATTGACTCTACGCTCTTTGGTTTAATAAATATGGCAATTGGGTAAAGTTGCGCCACCTGCAATCTCTTGATAGCGTTACCGCTAACGTCCAAAATGCAATGCTTGCCCTGAAACAAATAAATTTTTTTCACAATTTTATTTTTTTCGTGAAAGAACTTCAAAAATGAATGCACCCATGTTTTTTCATTTTCATTTGTTTTCAGTATTTTCTCTTATAATAATTTTAATAACTCTTTATTCTAAAAGAGCGTAAGTACACGAGGTTGGATGTTACGAGCTCACGTCTGTGCTATATTTGATTTAAAAAAACTTTTCTAGTGTTGTGGTCTGTATCAATTGTAGAATTAAGATGTCGAATGGATATACCATTGATATATCCATTAGTATTTTATTTTAATATATTATGTAACATTACCTGATTTAAGTTATGCAAACAGTAACCAAACAAAGCTAACGTAGCATGCTTTCTTATTTTAATATTATTATGATGTCTGAAAATTACCCAAATATTTTCTCATAACTACAAATATCAATCATATTTCGAATGAGGAATCATGATGAATATTTCGTATCTAAACTAAAAAATAATTTGAATGCAAATTGTTTTTGTTTTAATAATCTTCAATTTACCATATCATAATTGATCGATAATGTCCAATACAACACCGGAAACAACAACCACACTAAATGTCAAAGTGACAGCTGAAAGCAAGCTCGAAGTTTAAAAGCAATTTTTTTTCTGCATGAAATGTCATTGCAAAGGCGTAACCTGCGTGATCTGCCAACTTCCATGTTCTTTTTAGTCTTTTTCATTTAACTTTTAAAATAAAGCAAAAAAATCTGAAAAATTATTTAACGTGTTTAGAATCGCTAACTCTTGGAATGGTATTTCGAATTGTCATACCCTTTCTAAAATGAAATGTTGTCAATTGCGGTAAACCTGCATTATGGTATGCTGTTCAGGGACATCTGGATAGTATTTATCATTAAAGCTTTCTAAAATGTAAGAAGTCCGAATTATTACAGAAAGCCGCAAAAAATCGAGTTACTTACAAAAAAAAAATGTGATAAAGAAAGCCTCTGACGAGAAAGATCACTACTACGTTTTCAAAGTTTACAAAATTCTCGATCGTTTGAGCTCTCATAGAATGTTCTAGCACTGATAACTTCAGAGATACAAGGCTACCAATGTTCCCTATTATTCTCAAATAGTGGATAAACGGAGAAGGTGAAAAACATTGACCAGGCTTTTAATTATCACCGCTTAGGCCTGAAAGGGCTTTTTCTTTTTTCTAAGGGTAAAAAGACCAAACGAAAGTTAAAATTAACCGTTATCGTTAACCCGTCGACTGATTTTAATTTGACCGTAAATTACCGACTTAAAAAATGAGTTTTTTAAATGAACCTTTAGCTTCGCCAATTGTTCTAAGATTTAAAAATGATTTATTTACCCGAAAGAATATTATTTAGAGATAGTATGGCGCGATCTGATGATGTGGACTTAAAATAATCAAGAGAAAGTCTAAACTTTATTCACATTCCATGGTCTCGCGTCTTCAGCCGCCCGAGTTGATTTTATTTTCTTTTTATAAGTCGCAGCATGATGTTTTACAACCTAAAAGGTTTCCTAATTAACAAACTATCTCTCACTATAAGATTTTTTTAAATTAAGTAGTTCAAGAGATATGCACGTTTAACTAAAAAAAGCTTTTGCATATAATTAATTAGTATAATATGTAGGGTGTTTGGTACATTGTGTGCCAAATGAAAATGGATTATGTAAGCTATAATTTCTTTAATGAAAAATATCCCAAATTTAGCATTCAAATCATATTTTTAGGGTTCCGTAGCCGAATGGCAAAAAACGGAACCCTTATAGTTTCGTCAAGTCTGTCTGTCTGTCTGTCTGTCTGTCTGTCCGTCCGTATGTCACACCCATTTTATTCTGTAACTATAAGCTTTACACAATTGAAATTTGGTAGAAAGACGTATCTTGTTAACCGCTTACCGATTCTCATACAAAAAATAAAAAATAATGACAGTTAAGGGTGGGCTCTCATACATGAAACTAAAACCAAAAAATTTTTTTTTTGTCAAACCTATGCGTGTGGGGTGTCTATGGACAGTTCTTTTAAAATAACATAGAGGTTTCTAAAACCATTTTCTTTTAAAGTCTAACGTTTCATAGCTAGACGCTTCCAAAGTGGTAAAATGGGCGTCCCCCCCCATCTAATTTCTAAACCAAGCAGATGTAAATTTTGAAAAAAATATATGATGTAGATCTTAATAAATACTTTCAACGAAAATTGGTTCGGACGGGATCGAACAAGTAGTTTTTGAGATATAGCACATTTTCAACAACCGCAAACATAACTTTGTACTTCATACAAACACTATGAAAAACAAAGTTATATTTGTAGTCAACAAAATATTGTGGTATTTTACTAAGTAGAAGTAAATGGATTCAGTTAAAGTTGGCACGGAACCCTCAGTGCGCGAGTCCGACTCGCACTTGGCCGGTTTTTTAAATTAGATAATTGTTGTTTTTCTGCATATCAAATTCAAACGTGGAGTGTTAGGCTCCCTCCTCCGCTCCCCTTACTCTTCCTAAGGAAGATGACAGACTTAGTTTTATAGAATAAATAAATGAAACACTATATCTAGTGGGTATGTGGATGAGCGGCTCACCTTCTCAGCGACTTCCCTGACGGAGGCGACGGAGGTCCCGTACAGGTTGTCGTTGTACTGGCCGGCCTCTATGAACAGGTGGTTCTGTATGTCGCGCTCCATCTGCTCTCGGCTCGCGACGAAGTGGTAGTCACGTCCGTCCACCTCGTAGTCGCGTCGCGGCCGGGTCGTGTCTATGGAACGGATACATCGAGTTTAGTCTATGGTTCAGTGTACATGATTATCTTGCAGTGCCGTTACCATGAGTTTACGGTGGTTTTACTCGCTCGCGATGACGTTAAAAAAGAAAATTTTAGTTCTGAAAGTGACCGCTAGAGGCGCTGTGCAATTTTCAATCAATTTTTTTCACGTTGTCGGTGCTGTAAACTCATGGTAACGGTACAGATGATATGGAGAGATGTTGCATAAAATACCAACTCTATTGTATTTGTAAAACTAAACTTACTAAATCAATTTTTTGTACCTTTTAATCGCGGGAAATGCGTTACTCTTTCTTCGCACTACGCTCGTTATTTTTATAAAACTTTACATGTAATGTTATTTCTCAGTGAGTGAATTGTCTGTAATTCTTTTGAGAAGTGAACTTTTTCTCCTTATCCAAATTTTATAGGGGTCTCCTTAAATTTATTTTTAATGAGTTTTTGGTGGTTTTAAAGTTAAGACTCAAAAATAAATCCAGCTGTCTCATGGAAAAGCAAGAAAGAAGACTAAGCTAGGAGTCTGTTACATCATCAACAAATAAGACCTTTACAACGAATAATTCAATTGTGCAACGTCATTTCATATAAAGTACTGGACAGATACCGCAAGCAAGAACTTATTAGGACATTGTGTAACTGGCCTTAAGGACCGAAAAAGGGTTTGATAAATTTAAATAGGGAAATGTTCAGATCTTTATACTTTTTACATCAAATACTTACGCGGAACGCAGCTGCCGAACTTGTCAGGGAACTCAGATATTAGGTCGTCGTTTATCCTGTCCTTGAGAGGGCCTAAGATGATCACAGGCCGCGTGTAACTGATCGTCAATTGCTGCACCGTCTCATATGACAACACAGTCTCGTCTTGGCCTGCAAACACCAACACACATCATCACATATAGCCTCACACGTTATTTGCACTCTATGGTTGACTAATCAAACCTCTGCTCTAGTTTGTTTATGGTTCGTGTAATGGTATTGCCCGTTCTAATAAAACCCGCTACCGTTATGTTATGAAACTCTTCAACTATGTGCGATGAGTGCCCAACAGACTATCAGCGTGCAGGTCTTTATGTGCTATTAATTATATTACCTAATGTATGATATTTGTACAAAGTGATGAACATTCTAAGAGCATTCTGTAAAACGTTTGAAAGATATATTTTTGCTGTGGCATATACTAACAGCCACTGAATTCGAGTGAGTGTAACATATAGACAACGCACGCTATTCCAATTAATAACTATTGAGTATTTTTGCTAGTGTTACAAATTATTGTCATGTTCTTATATCTTAAATATAATAAATTTATAATATAAAAATATTATACTAGATCACAATAATAATACAAGCATTTTACGGTTGCAGCGTGAAATTGAAAATCGTAAATAACAATAAACTATTGTTTACTAAGAACTATCGACTAAATATTGGATTCTAATAATTATTCAACTATCTGCCTCTAAAGCTAGCACAATGTTCTCGGATATTACATGCTTTACAAACTATTACAACGTCCATTTTAATGTGAGCCAGAATTAAATAACGTTTGAACACATCCGTAACCATTCTGTCATATAAAAACATACTGGAATATGGTTCAACGTTTACCTAATTCTGACCTATAGCTGTACAATGCTTTTAATCAACAAAAAGGTGTAATAAGCGAATGTACACAGTACACCGGCGCGCGGCTTCGCTAAACTTCCGAAGCGACAAACTAATGCTAAAGTAAACCAGCACAACGTCTGAAAAGTGAAAACAAGCCGGGATGAAGTATGTCGTGAGACAGTCGCATGCTGTGGTGCGCGTGCGTCGGCCGGCTGCGCTGCGATGCGGCCTCGCGTGCTTCCAGTGGCCCGGACTAACTAGCGCCGCGTGACCCGTGAGCGCGAGTGAACGATCTCGAATGATCCAAACTTTCGTGAGCTCGATGATAACTTTCGAGTGCGAGGCTATTAGATTCGTCGCGTTTCATGATTCAAAAACGACTCAACATAAATAAAGAATGACAAATAATAATAATAAAAACTGGAGTGTTATTGAAATGAAAACTACGTTTCTAATTGATGATCATAACCAGAATGCGGGAGGTAAGGTATCGGCTACGGCACTCGCAAGCTACGCCTCACTCCCAAAACTTACTCTCGTTCTCGAGATATATGAGCGTTATCTCCTCCATCATGGGAAGTTCCACTCGATACAAGATTTCCCCTACACGTAGAAAAATTAACGTTACATAAGTTTATAACATATTCTGAGATGAGGATGCGGTCCGTCGATGGACCCGGAACGGGTATAGATAGTGCGTGGACGACGGGGAGGTGATATGGACAAGTTGCATAGCCGCCTGGATGTTTGTAACCACTAGTACGGTTTCGTTGGCGGCTCGCTACAGTCATGAATAGCGCTTGAGAACATAAATAGCAAATAAAAATACTTTATCGTCGAAAACAGAAGGATGTTAACATGTACGTCGGCACGGAAGGCAACTAGAAGCACGGGACGGCGGCCGAGTGTTTCAAACCAATCCGTGTGCTCGCTGCGACCCATTCTTAGTCAACATTAACTACATGTGTAACACCAACTCGGATCGCGTAAGCTCTCGCCTCACAACCTTGTTCTCTACGAAATGGCGGCATCTAATTTAACACTTTAATGCAACTATAGCGAGAAAATATAGTAATTTTACGAAATTCCAGTCTACTAACATATATTTTAACTTCATTGCCAATTACATACAACATGAGCAAACGAACCACATTAATGATGATTACTAATGATGAAATAAAAGTTTCAGGTATCTTTTAAACCGAAACAGAGTTGTGAGGCATTAGAGGCACTGACAAAATAAAATTAGAACTATCTAACACACATAGTAATGATTTACAATAGCGTTTCATCGAGTCGCTCACATCATATTATCCGAGAAGCGACATTTTATGCTGATACTGGATTATATGCTAAACCTATGTATATAGGCGTCACCATGCTTCTCCATATACACTACAAGCGATTATTATTTACTCACACATATCCGATACAGTTTGTATATAAATGTATACACGGGAGACATATCGACTAAAGACTTATCGTTTATTTATAATCAAAAAGTTGGCTCATTAGTGATCTAAGATTTAACTAAACAAGACATTGCGCAAACAAATAATTGTGTTTATTTTTCATAGAGGTTTACATAATGTTTGAGGAAGCAGAAGGTATGTCGTCTCATGGACGATCTGATTTTGGCACCATCGACGGTATATTGGTGTCGAATACAAAATATTAAAACCTACCTACATTTATATCAAGCACAAATAGTTAAAATATCAATTGCGGTGAGCGCTATCACTGCTTTAAGTGTCCGAGGTATAACAATCGTGGTTAGAACAAGCGATAGCTTCGATGTAAAAACACCTAACTTTAAATACAGTGGTTATTGGCAGCCGCATGAAAAAATACTGCGTAATGTAATGACCTACGTACAATAAACAGCGAAATAGCGAATGTAATAAGAATATAGATATACAGGGTGTGCACTTACCGTCCGCGTTAGCGTCCTCCTGCGTGTAGCAAAGCATGAAAGCTGGAACAAATTTATTTTATTAATATGCTGTGTGCTCGGTGGGTCGTGAGCGATAGTTTTGCGAATGTTAATACAGGGGTATAAGGGGGTGAGTTGTGATCGGAGTTTGGTGCGATTTTTATGGAGAAGCACCGTGGAATGTTCAGTGGCTATCAGACACATCCCCATCCTCCCATATCGGTGTGACTATGATTTTAAATGAGCGCACTAAACTCTGATGAGTCAGAGATTATGATAAGGGTTATTCACATAATTATTTGTCGTTATGTAACTAGGATTAAGATAATACATGTATTGTAGATATATAGTAATAGAAAAGAATATAACATTATTTTTATAAGGGTTAAGAATATCGAAGCATTTAGGCTTATATGAAGATGGTGTGATGGTGTTAAGTGAAATAAGTAGGCTTGAAACTTACGTTCTTGATCAGAACCGTCTTCAGACTTGCCGTCCTCCCGGCTCTTCATGAAGGGGAACTTTCTGCTGAAGGATAGTGTCTTCTTTTTCCTTTCTAACGTCGATTGGCTCTGTAACCGTTAAATTTGAATTAGGGGTTGGGCTACCTAGATATCAATGTATTGCGATTGGTTTTTTTAACGGATTACAAACATACCACCCATAATCTATGTCACAGACTTCTTTGCCGCAAAGTACAATAATTTTAGTCAAATAGTCTTAGTTATAAACTCTCAATCCATGGACACAACGTTTCCTATTTGACGACTTCCGTGGTGTAGTGGCTAAGCACGCTGGTTTCAAGTCGTCGCAGGGTTCAATTCCCGGTCCGGGTTATTTTCTATATAATACATACTTTGGGATCAGAGCAATTTATGTGATTGGTGTTACTTTTCTTTACTATAATGTTAACTATTTTTGGTGAAATAAATTATTATTTTTTCTTCTTACTTTCATAAAAGTCATAAAAGTAATTTTTTTGGGTTTTGGACACCAATCACATACATTGCTCTGATCCCAAAGTAAGTAGATAATGCACTTGTGTTATGGAAATCAGACACAACGGTGGTACCACAACACCCAGACCAGAGACTATATAGAAAATTTTGATTTCTATATTGAACCGACCGGGAATCGAACCCGGCACCTCGGAGCGGCGACGCCTTGAAACCAGCGTGCTTAGCCACTACACCACGGAGGTCGTCATTTATTTACGCAAATAGGCCCATTAAGGTCACTTTTACACGTCCCAATATAAACACTATCACAGCTTTTTCCTTAGGTTCTTGGCGAGCACCGGGACGGTTATAGCGTATCCGCAGCGGGGCGAGTGCGTACTCACCGTGCTGACGGGCGTGCCCTGCCCCTGGAACTTGACGGTGCGGTCGCGCGCGCGCTGCTTGCGCTCCCAGCGCCGCTTCGACGGGATGATGCCGATCGCGTCCGCCTCCGTCTCGTCCAGCATAGCGACCCGCAGCGGGGCGAGTGCGTACTCACCGTGCTGACGGGCGTGCCCTGCCCCTGGAACTTGACGGTGCGGTCGCGCGCGCGCTGCTTGCGCTCCCAGCGCCGCTTCGACGGGATGATGCCGATCGCGTCCGCCTCCGTCTCGTCCAGCATAGCGACCCGCAGCGGGGCGAGTGCGTACTCACCGTGCTGACGGGCGTGCCCTGCCCCTGGAACTTGACGGTGCGGTCGCGCGCGCGCTGCTTGCGCTCCCAGCGCCGCTTCGACGGGATGATGCCGATCGCGTCCGCCTCCGTCTTGTCCATCCGTCTGCGGGACAAGGTGCCAGTGAGACCATATAATATACAGAATCTTGTTTTGGTCAGCGATGAGCGACTCAGCGGTGACTTTGCTAACGATACCGATTCCAAATAATATATTATATTTTTTAATGGAACCCACATTTTTAATCAAATTATTAATGCAATACAGCGATCGAGTCAAAACTACAAACACTAGGTAGCCTCTTCGTAGCTTACTAGCTACGGCGTAGTATTTCGTAGATACACGCTAGCTACGCCCGAGGGTGCGAGTTTCCCCATTCGCTTTGACATTTTTAAAATGTTGTAGAGATTTTCTTCTACAAAACTTGCATATAATTTAAAGAGTTAAGAGTTGCATATTATCATTCCTGAGTTAGACGTCGCTGATCAAAATCACACCCTGTATAATAGTACTACGCACAGTAGAATTACTTCTCTAGGATAGTAAAATAAAAGTGCAATTTAATTCGCATGACTTAATCAAGGTTGTTTCATAATTATGCCAATTAAGCTTAAATAATAAATAAATAAATAAATATCCTTTGGACATTTCCACACATCGCCATCAAGCCCCAAAGTAAGCTACTCAAAGCTTGTGTTATGGGTGCCAGACAACGGATATAATACTTAAATATTTTTTTTTTGTAAATACATACATGATATACATAGAAAACACCCAGACCAATACAAACAGACATGTTCATGCACACAAATGTTTGTATTGTGCGGGGATCGAACCCGCACCCGCTGCGTAGTAGGCGATTTCTCGACCACTACACCAGACGGGTCGTCAGCTTGTCTCTTTGTAACGCGTAACGCTATCCCTGTGTGTGGCCTTGACTCTCAGAGGGTTGTAATCGTCATGTTATTTATTTTACTTCCGAAAACATTGCAATACTAAACTTGTATAATTTTGTGATTATAACGAAACATTGCAAATAAAAGTATTAAGTAGATAATTTGCTTAATTTGGCAATTTTTCATTGAAACGGGTAGCCGCGTGCGTGCAGCGCGGTCTGCGAGCGGCAGCCTAGCTGTTGTTTCCGCTTACCTAAACGTCGGAGTGACACTCCCCCGGTGAGGTGTAAATGTACTGCTGGGTTTGTTAAAGATTAAACCTCTTTCAAAAACTAACAAAAAATCTTAAAATAACGCATTTGTCTTATACTTAAGAGAAACAAATTCTTTTAGATGAGAAGCTTACCTACATACACCAACAGACTACTAGCTCTACGCACATCATGCACCGAGTCCAAACGAATTGGTTAATCGTAATTAGAATACAAATGCGTTATTTTAAGTTTCTTAATCAGATTATTGGAGAAAGTTTAATTTTTTAAATTATATTTTTATTTCTTGATTTTTGGATATTACCCAGATCTCAAAAACTACTTGAACAATTTTAATGAAACTTACACTGTATGGTAAAGTCTGTTCTGCTTAGTTGGAATATTCCTGATTGAACTAAAAATAATCATCTCGCTTTGACTTCTCGAAATCCGTGCACAATCATACATACTTTACTTTACACATTTACGTAATTTTACACACGTTTTTGAACGCCTTACTAGATCAACATACTCAAATATTATAAAAATTTCAACGATATCGATCCCGAATTACCTTCTTTTATTTAAGTCGGTCAAAACCGATGAGCTACCCTTTTGCTTGTAACAGATCTATCAGGTTCGACATCGTCCTAAGTACGGCTGCCTTTTGCGGTACTGCGGAAACGTAGCCAGCAAGAGCGGAAAAACAACCCATTCGCACCCTCTGTCTTGATTCACGTTCACTACATCAATCTTCCTTTTAACACAAAATATTCAAAACTGAATTCCGGTCATTGAGCTCATTCCAACGCACAATGGTGTTAAGTGACTTACTGTCTCTGAGTGTGGCCGTCATTCCGACCAACTAAGGCATAATAGTACATTATGATACAAGTGTGCTAAGTTGACCATTATATACAAGGCGATATTGTGTGCGCACGAGCGAAAACGAGTGCGCCATAAGAAAGCCGCGTATATTATGGTCACAGCACACGTGTTTCATACGACGTTTTTCAACACACTTGCGAGGAAAAAACAAGACTCTTCATTTACTAAGTTTTTAATTATTAAAACAGTAAAAATACATTTCACTCGATTTTGATGGCAAAGACTTTCGCACGCGTTTTTCGCCTCGTGACGTATGTCCGGCGGAGTAAATAATAGGTTTTCTTCATTTTCTTCACTTGAAGTAGATTTTTTTATTAATATTAAACTTCATAATTAATCCAAACTTTGTCACAGCCAACAATTATTATTTACGAAAAATGGCGCGTTGTTTTTTTTTCTTGCCGCGATACCGATGCGCGCGCAAGGCTTAGGCGCGAACTAGATCGGCCAAAAGCCAAGATTAAAAATGTGATAATTCGTGTTTAAAACACAAATCACAGAAAATGTCAATTTAATTTGAGCTATTTTTTAGTAATAAATCTGGGTTCACCATTTATTGAAATAAATATGTAGATACTGTTATTTTTCGCATAAATACTGTTTGTTGCTAAAATAAAAGTATTGTATAACCCGACTAAATTATATCGCTTCTTCTTCTTACTTACGACTTGGTACTAGGGACACTAGGGTACATATGTTAATTGGTCGGGATAATAAACTAAAAGCACTAGTGCAAAAATATAATAATAAAGCACGCGTGATTAATATCTATGATTATAAGCCATAAATCGGTGGAATAAAAACGTCGTTTTGAGCAAGTGTGTTGAAATAGTAGTTTATGAAACTGGTACATAATGAGAGGTATTATACACGAGTGTATAATACCTAGTTATGTGCAGGTTCATACACTATTTTATCTACTCTCATTGAACACGAACATATCAAATAAAAGATAAAGATTTCCATGCTAAAAAGTCTTGATAACATTTATCGTATAATTTTCTTGACTTTACTGGTAGTAGATTAAGACAGACTGCTGTCGCAGTCTCTAAAATGTCGGGCGGCGTCAAATTTTATGCACTTACACTATCAGACATTTTAATAAACACTAATAATTATCTACCGAAACACAAACGTACTATGACGCCAAAATTCCCGTTATCACCGCGCATGCGCCAAAGCGCGCGCAGCCACAGATAAAAAATTAAATAGATGTATCTATGATCTGTAATCTGTATCGTAATGAAAAAAAAAATATTATAACATTATTTTGTTGGAGAAATAAGTGTCATAATTATTTTTTTTAATTTCATTTCGATATACTATTTATAAAGTACGTCTATATAAACTCGTTTTGAGTTTTGTATTTTGAATTTAACGATATGAGAGTAGATAAAAAATTAAATAGATGTATCTATGATCTGTAATCTGTATCGTAATGAAAAAAAAATATTATAACATTATTTTGTTAGAGAAATAGTGTCATAATTATTTTAGGGTTCCGTACCTCAAAAGAAAAAAACGGAACCCTTATAGGATCACTTTGTTGTCCGTCCGTCTGTCAAGACCCTTTTTCTCAGGAACGCGTGGAGGTATGAAGCTGAAATTTATATCAATTACTCAGGTCTACTGTCCCTTGAAGCTGTAAAAAAATCAAACTTCTAAGCCAACGCAATCAAAAGATACAGCCGTTTATGCCGCTAATTTTCGACACTTGCAAGGGAATCAAAACCTACAGGGTGCTTCCCGTGAACTCAGAATCTTGAAATTTGGTACGAAGCAACGTCTTATAGCATAGATAAAGGAAAAATTGCGAAAACCATAAATTTTTAGTTACATCACATAATATTTTTTTTTTAATAATTTTAAACTTACTACCCATTTCCTCATAAACGCGTAGAGGTATTAAATTGAAATTCATACCAAATACTCAGGTCTATAATACCTTTAAGCTGTAACAAAATCAAACTTCTATGTCAACGCAATCAAAAGAAACAGCAATTTAAGCTGCATATTTTGAAACTCGCAAGTACTCGCAAGGGAATCAAAACCTAAAGGGTACTTCCAGTCGACCTAGAATCTTGAAATTTGGCATGAAGCAACGTTTTATAGCACACATAAAGGAAAAATTCCGAAAACCTTAAATTTTTTGTTACATTACAAAATATATATTTTTTAATAAATATAAACTTATTACTTTTTTCCTCATGAACGCGTAGAGCTATCAAGTTGAAATTCATATCGAATACTTAGATCTAATTGCCTTTAACCCGTGAAAAAAAAAACTAAGTCAACGCAAAAACGCAAAACGCAAAAGTACAACCATTGATACCGATTGTCGTACTGAACGAACTTTGTAAAGCTTGCAGGTTTGTACGGAACCCTCGGTGCGCGAGTCCGACTCGCACTTGGCCGGTTTTTTTTAATTTCATTTCGATATACTATTTATAAAGTACGTCTATATAAACTCGTTTTGAGTTTTGTATTTTGAATTTATCGATATGAGAGTAGATAAAAGCTTTTTTTATTATTTGAGTTACCTCGCTTGCCACCACTCGTCGTCCGATGCATTCGTGACGTGCAAGATATCGCCGTAGCGGAATGGAAGTCCTCGCGACGGAAGACCATCGTCTCGCACCGGATCGTAATCGAATAGTGCTCTGAAATCGAAATAATTACATTAATACGTTAAAACATACATTAGATTAAGCGTTACTCATGACAATAAGGAATAATTATTATTAGTCATTAATCAGTTGGATGTAATACACATAGATAGTAATAAGAAGTTCATCAAGATCTATATATTACATACATAACATGTAGTTACACTACTTACATTATAAGAATTAACCCATATATAGTCCTCCTCGTCGTATCCGACGACGGCGACCCTTGCAATCGTATTTTGTGATTTAAGATTGGTGTAGTTTTCTTTCATGGGCTCGCTGATGACTTGCGAAACCGAATTTGGACTGAAAAGTTCGGTTGCATTGCGCGCAGTGAAGCTGTCCGTGTTCATTAACCGTGTAGGTATAGGAGGGCTTTGGCTGAGTTTTCCGTATATGGCGCTTTAAGTCCAGGTGGTTAAGCCGAGCTTCTTCAAAAGAAGCTACACCTTTTTTGACTGCATTGCGCCATTCCGGTCTCATTCCTGCCAGCTCCTCCCAATGACCCGGTGAGATGTCGCAAGCCTTAAGGTGGCGTTTCAAAACGTCCTTGTACCGCAGGTACTGTCCGCCGTGACTCCGTTTTCCGTGGGATAGCTCGGAATAGAAAACGGATTTCGGGAGTCTGCAGTTATTCATGCGGCTGACATGGCCACTCCATCTTAGTTGGCTCTCAATCAGAAGAGCCTCTATGCCGGTCATACCAGAGCGACGCAGCACCTCGGCATTGGTCACATGATCCTGCCACCTTATGCGTAGAATACAGCGCAGACATCGCATGTGAAACGTATCAAGTTTCTTGATGTCTCCCTTGTACAGACACCAGGTCTCCGCGGCGTAAGTGACTATGGGGAGAACTATCGCCTTGTATACAGACAGCTTTGTTTGTAGCTTTAGATCATGCGACTTCCAAACTCGATGGTTCAGTTTGCCGAAGGTAGCAGCGGCTCTGGCGATACGTGATGGAATCTCCGATGAGAGGCTGTTGTCGCTTCGGATTTGGCTTCCCAAGTATTTGAAGTTGTTGACTTCTTCCAGCGCTGTGTCTCCCAAATAGATTTGGGTTTCAGCAGCGTGGCAGCCTCTAGGTGGTTGCTTGAGGACTTGGGTTTTGGCTACGCTTATTACTAAGCCAAATCTACAGCACGATTTTCTCAGAGAGTTTATACAGCTCTGAAGATTTTCGAGACTGTCTGCCATTATGCAGACATCGTCGGCATAGAGGACTTCAAGTACAGTGGTCTTTAGTACTTTATTTTTTGCCCTAAAACGAGTGATATCAAATACACCTTTATCTGACCGTACATTGAGCTTGATGCCTGCATTACAGCTTTTTAGTGCGTCGGCCATTACCGCAGAAAAGTACAGAGCAAACAGAGTTGGGGCCATGACACAGCCTTGCTTTACGCCACTCGTTACTGGAAAGGGGTCCGAAAATTCGTTGTTATGCTGAACCTTGGCTGACATGTCATCGTGAAACTGTCTGATCAGGTTTAAGAATTTTGTGGGACAACCAGCTTTTTTTAAGACCAACCAGAGGGCAGAGCGAGGGACACGGTCGAACGCTTTTTCAGATCTACAAAACACATGAAAAGAGGGCGATTCTGTTCGAGACTCTTCTCCTGTATCTGCTTGACTACGTATATAGCGTCTACGGTACCCCTGCTTGGTCTGAAGCCACATTGGCTCTCCGGCAGAACTTCTTCGGCAAGGGTGCTCAGACGGGTGTTAATTATGTGCGCCAGTATTTTTCCCGCCACGGAAAGAAGCGAGATCCCCCTGTACGAGCTGCAGTCAGCTACGTCTCCTTTGCCTTTATATAGTTTGCATATAAAGGCGTCTTTCCATTCTTGTGGCACAATCTCTGTTTCCCAGATCTTTAATATCAGATCGAAAAGTCTGCTGCGAATGTTTGGCCCACTATACTTGTATACTTCCGCTGGTAAGCCGTCAGTGCCTGGTGTTTTGGCATTTTTAAGTTTTTTGATAGCCTTAATGAACTCCTCATGGGTGGGCGGATGTGCAAGTTTCTCTTCCACGGGCCGATCTTCGAGAGTCTGGATGTAGGGGATATCAATTTGTGTGTTTGTGGGATTGAGAACCTCACTAAAGTGTTCCGCCCAGCGAGAAAGAACTTTACTCTCTTCCGTGAGGCGATGATCTCGATTGCGCGAATAGATAGGAGCTACTTTCCTAGTTTGTGGTCCAAAGACAGCCTGAATGCCTTCAAAGAATCTGCCAGTCTGACCAGAGTCGGCAAGTTGCTGTAATTCCGCCGCTTTTTTGGACCACCAAAGATCTTTTAGCTCACGCACTTTGGTTTTAAATTGTAGATGCAGTAATTTATGGTCAGCTTTGGGATTTCGCAAAGCGCGCCTATGCTCATCTGCAAGTTTTTGGATTTCTGTCTCTGAACAGTCGAACCAATCCTGGTTTTTCTTCGGCAGTTTACCTATGACTTGTTTAGCGCATTGCGAAAGCCTCGCTGAGTACAGTTGCCATGCTTCATTTATCGCGACATTGGGTATATCAAAGGGCTCAGTACCAAACTCATTATCAAGGGTGGTGCGTAGATCTTTTGAGTAGGTCAGTTTGGTGTATGCTAGTTTTGGCCTGCTGTGTTCAGCTCTTCGTGGAGTTTTCAGTTTAATGCGGAACTTGGCTCTTATAAGTCTATGGTCAGTCCAGCCTTGGGCACCCCTCATAGCTCTGGTGATCAGGACGTCGCTGAGGTCTTTTTTGCGAACGATTATGTAGTCTAGGAGATGCCAGTGCTTCGACCGGGGATGCATCCACGAGGTTTTGTATTTTTGTGGCAAACGGAAGAACGTATTGGTGAGGCATAGGTCGAATTCGGAGCATAATGTTAAGAGGTCAGTGCCATTAGTGTTACACTTGCCAACACCATGGCGACCAAGTACTCCCTCCCAAGCGCAGTACTCCGTGCCAACACGAGCGTTGAAATCACCCAACAAGACAATCTTATCACTCTGGGGAACTCTTTCAAGGACATGGTGCAGCTCCTGGTAGAAACGGGCTTTTACGTCGTCAGAAGACGTCATGGTGGGTGCGTATACACTTATTAGGTGGACGTACTTTCCAGTTGGTAATGGAAGCCGTAATGTTATAATGCGATCATTTATTCCTATGGGAAATTCTTGAAGTTTATTCGCAATGTTGTTTTTGATAGCAAATCCCACTCCACTTGCCGCCTTTTCAGACGCAGGTTTTCCGCTCCAGTAATACGTATAGCCGCCTAGTTGTTCACAGAGCTCTCCGCTTTCATGAAGGTGTGTTTCACTTATTGCTGCGACATCGATGTTGTAGCGTGACAGTTCACGGGCTATAAGAGCAGTTTTACGCTCTGGGCATAAGTTACGTTCGTCGTCTCTTAAGGTTCGGATGTTCCAGGTTGCTATAATAAGGTTTTGTTTCATTTTATTTATGTTCTTTCGACCGCGAGAAGTCGATGACTAAGTGACCGCGGTTTGCCCCTTAGCGTTATGGTTGAGACGGACTATGTTTAGGCCACCTTTTCTAGGCCCCTCCCCGGATTGGGGAATGCAGAGCGATCCTTAATAGGGCTGCATTGTCATCAGACGTGCTGCCGAACCAGTCCTCCTGCCTCTGTCGAGTCCCAGAGCGACCACTCTCATCTGACCGCCTACGTGCAGAGAGACAAACTAAGGCCCGGACACATCGAAGACCGAGACCCCACCACCATCTCTCCATCGCCGTAGGGCTTTTGGAAGCTCGTAATCCATAGTGATAGCAAGGGTCATCTGCGCGTGAGATTACTTTAGTGGACAAGTAGTTGCGCTGGTACAGATCCACTCTCTCGTCCCTCGTCTCCTGGTGCCAGTGGATCGGATGGCCAATACGACTGACGGGAAATAAGGGATGCAGCAATTAGCCACACGTCTTTACAAGATTCCGACATGTGCCCTTTCGACGTATTGCAAAGCCGTGCTACGCCGCCTCGGTTGCCGGTAGCGTTTGCCTATCGACGGTGCCCGCCTCCCGTGCCGGCGCAGACTTTAGTGTTTTGCCGGGGAATCAGCCGGTTGTAACTGCAACAGAGTCACAGCCCCCTCTGCTAGGTTTAGCCCACGGGTCAACGTGGTTTGCCAGGGTGTGGCCGCTGTGTACACTTCACAGCTTCTTGGAGCCACTAGCAGAGAGTTGTAGAGACTTGTCGAATCAGACTGTCGCGCCCAGCAAAGCAGCGCTGACCGACAGACAGACCAAAACCTCTACTACACCCCCTAATTAACCTACTTATATTATATAACTACAAGCGGACCCAGTCCAGGCCCCGTCTCGCCCAGTCTCGTAATTTTAAAAGTTAAGAAAAACACTATAATTGATCAGTTATCGAGCGGGATGAAAAATGATCAAATTACTAAAATGGCTATAAAAAATAGGGATTGGTGATAAAAACAATGGGTTGTATTTATTTTTTAATGCTACATTATAAAAAAATAAAAACAAAAATTTCGACCAAAAATTAAAAAAATAAAATAAGGGTGAACAACCCTTATCACTTAGGGGTATGAACAATAGACAGTAGCCGATTCTCAGACCTACTGAATAAGCATATAAAATTTGGTAAAAATGGGTAAAGCCGTTTCGGAGGGAACGAACATTGTGACACGAGAATTTTATATATAAGATTTAATTTTATTTTACGCCCGCCTACTGTACATATCGGCTCGCGTATTTTATCACCGATCTCATTGTTATCATTTCACCTTCTGTATACAACTAGGGGCACACACCTCACCCCTAAATATTTATACATTAATTCAGTTCAAGTTCAAGTTCTGAACGCAGCGTAGAACGTGCACCAACAATATTGACGGAAAACGTAGTAAAATTTGTACGACGACTGCGTACATTTTGTTACACCATACACAATAATGGATAGCTGAATGACGATACATCATAATATTTAATATGATTTAGGTGGCCTATATTCATGACTTAAGGTATGGCTACTATGGTGAGTAATTAAATAAATTAGTTCTATATATACGTTTTATTTGCGAAATGCATGCTCAAGACCTAATAATTTAGGGCTGATTTTCGCAACGTCAGATAAGACTTATCAGACTAAATAACTATAAAACGACGTATTTTAAAATGACGTTTATATAATTGATTGCTGGCAAAGTGACGGTTTCAAATTAGGCGTATTGTATTTTATTCGACGATTATTCCTTATCTGACGTTGTAAAAATCAGATCTAAGTGGTTTCAATGACTGATGTACTTTTTCGTCGCATACGGATGACACGACAGATATGTATCACCTATTGTCATTATATTCAAATTCTATTCTTCAATTAAAAGATTTGTTCCATAAAATACATTCCATAAATATGTAAGAATGTTTATTTTAATAGTTGCAGGTGATACAATGATTGAATACTAAATCAAACAGACGCCATCCACAATTTTCAATGAATATTAATTGCAATACTACATGGGAATATAAATGTATGACCCACCTTACATACAAGGACCGTTTCTGCGATGTTCTCAAGAGTGTATGGCTTTGTTTTAACTCGTTGATGCGAGCTTCGAATTTGTTGTACTCTTGAGGTCTATAGACGACTGTCAACTTCACGTTTTGTCCTGTGCCCTGTAAAATAACATCAAAGATTATAAGTAAATAGATAATAATTATGCAAATAACATAAGATCAGTAATCAGTGAATATTTAGCATCCATAGATAACAAACAATTACGTGTGAAGTACTGGGCATTACTATTCATAAGGTACACACGCGTATTACACAATAACAAGGCAAACAAATTATACACATAGCATGTGCATAAAGACCCCATGTTAAGGTAAGGAATGTTGACGGTGTTTAAATATTGCCATAAGTATGCATGACTAAGATACATTTAGATAGATTGCATTCATACTCAAGTTTCTATCTACCTTACTTATTCCTAAGATCCGATATTAAAATGGAATTGTAAGGCCTAGACTCCATGCAAAGGTACTGTACAGGTTTGTAACTGATTTTATACCAGATATTTAATAGTAAGTTTCTAGTTAGTAAGGCCACAACTCGCAGCAGCGATTTCCAAGTAGCCCAAAAGTTGGGTTATTTCAAAGTGTCAAACTTACCTTCAGCGCCTTGGCAGCTTGCTCATGAGTGGCGTGCGTGATATCAGTATCGTTGACAGCTAGCAGCCTATCTCCTCGTCTCAGCTCGCCACATCGCTCAGCCGGTCCACCGGCCAGTAAGAACGACACGTATATGCCATGGCCATCTTCGCCGCCCACGATGTTGAAGCCAAGCCCTTGAGGACCCTTTTCTAGTTCGACTACGCGGGGCTCCTCGGTATTGTCGGTGACGTCTTCGCGGCGAAGCGAGTTGGCTGTGCTGGATGCTGTAGGAATGTTTGAGCGTAAGTTGAGTGAGGTAAATAGGACTTTAAATTTAAAACACATAACGAATTACATTTATATTATTGTTCGAACCTAAACAGAGCGATTTTGCAAGGTGTTACCAAATTTTTGAAGGTTATTGAGATCAATTAATACACACAAATTTTAGTATGGGTTTATGATCGAAATCTATATTAATCTATACTAATATTATAAAGCTAAAGAGTTTGTTTGTTTGTTTGTTTGTTTGTTTGTTTGAACGCGCTAATCTCAAAAACTACTGGCCCGATTTGAAAAAAAATTTTTACGTTGGATAGTCCATTTATCGAGGAAGGCTTTAGGCTATAAAACATGACGCTGCGACGGGAGGGGAGGGAGCAAGCTCAAAACGCGCGGACGAAGTCGCGGGGGACCGCTAGTTAATATAATAAAGCTTTAGAGTTTGTTTGTTTGAACGCGCTTATCTCAGGAACTACTGGACCGATTTGAAAAATTCTTATAAGGTTGGATAGCTTATTTATCATAGAAGGCTATAGTACAGGCTTCGACGGGAGAGGAGGGAGCAAACTCAAAATGCGCGGACGAAGTCACGGGGGACCGCTTCTTAGAAATCTAACTACATTGACGATAATGTATTGACAGGCAGAAAAAAAAGGTTTGAACGATGGCCCCATAGTAAAAGTAGCAGCCATAGCCACATTCACCTTCTAAAATTTGGCAACACTTTGCAAAGTCACTCTGTATAACGAATTACAAATGTTGTATAATTTGTGAACGGATCCTACGTTGATGAACATTTGTGTCATTCTATAGATTGATAATAACTAGATCATTTAGGATTATCCAATAGAGTCTGTCTGGAGGGGGTATTGTCTCAACTCCGTGACTCAAACGTCACATCAAGTGTCACCAATATTGTGTTACGGTCCCTTGGTAAGATACCAAAATGCATGCATGCATTCGTAAAAGAGGTGATGTTGCAAGTAAGCAGTGCCAGTTAAACCATATAATGTAATCCCATTTGGCAAATGTACAGTCGCCAGCACATCAGGTTACCCACTTTTGTTGCACACTGGCCCGTATTACAACGGTATAAGACACCGCAATGTTTACCTTGACGTGCTGTTGTCCGATCATCAATTAGGTGTTTACTAACACTGCTACGAACAGACGAGACATTTCATCGACAAGATAGATAACATAATTCATCTTTACGTGTGTTAGCGCGGGAAGTGCGCGGCGAGGGCTGGCCGTGCCGGGGCCCGGGCACCAGCACCAGCTGCACCTAGCCCTTATGACAACGGTATAAGACACCGCAGTGTTTACCTTTGATGTAGTCCGATCATCAAATAGGTGTTTACTAACATTGCTAGGAATAGATAGGACACTTTTCATTGGTTTAGTAGATATTGGACCTATTCGCTAAATGGCTTAGGTACGCCAAAAAAACGACCTATTCTCGAAATGACCTATTCTTATATAGACCTTTTCGCATAATACCTCATTCTTAAAAAGACTCATTCCTACAATGCCTTATTCGTGAAATGACCTATTCTTAAAAAGAGTTACTTTTTAAAATTCCTATCAGCTTTAAATTTAACAGCAAATAATTGGTTACTATAAGGTAATAAATGATATATAAGCATTTTTTTATGTTTTCGGCATAAAGCCAATAATAAGTATTTGATGATTTGAATTCATAGACTTTTCATATCATGTTAACGTTATAAAAATACAAAAAAGTATTGAGAAAATTAGAAATAAACGAAATAAACGTGACTCATTTTTTAAAAAGATTGTGTATTTACAACTTTTAATTTAAAACTATTGTTTATCTTATTTCTATTAACGTAATTGATTGAAGAGAACTTATGTAAATATAAAAAAATACACTAAAAATTCCTTTATATTTTATTTGTTGATTTTGATTATAAAAAGAAAAAAAATTTTTTTTTTACCCTTACGCTTAAAGCATCATATATACAAGTGATGTCAATCATTTTACGTTACTGGTTACTTAAAAGTTCTTGTATAAGATCAAAAAACAAAAATACTTATTTTTACCATAAGCCAACACTGACATAAATATAGGCCATTTTAAGAATATGTCCTTTTAAGAATAAGTCTTTCAGCGAATAAGTCCAAAGTATAATAAGGTATTTTGCGAATAAGTCCAAAAACGACTGCAGGTCATTTTGCGAATAGGTCCAATATCTACTAAACCTTTTCATCGACAAGATAGATAACATAATTCATCCTTACGTGTGTTAGCGCGGGAAGTTCGCGGCGAGGGCTGGCCGTGCCTGGGCCCGGGAACCAGCACCAGCTGCACCCGCTCGCCGGTCGCTTTCAGAGCTGCCACCGCGTCTTCGTGCGTCACGTTGTCTAGGCACACATCTCCGCGCTACGGCAACAGAGAGAGTGTTGTTTGTTATCTTTCTAAATGCATAATTAGAATGATGATAGTACAATTCCTAAACTGTTCAAAAATACCTCATTTTGTCTTGTAAAAGTTGTCCGTAACGGACAACATTTTATGAGTTTAGCCTAATGTTTGAATTTTCTAATAAGTCCAATCAGTTTTGCCTGTGCAAGATTTTAGTATACTGGTTAAGGATTTGACTTTAACATACAGGGTGTTTTTTAGACAGTGACATCAAACTTAAGAATAATAATATGAGTTATATTTGTTTAAATTAAAACTTGAAATTATATGCAAGATTTATAAAAGAAAACACCTTTCAACATTTAAAAAAAAAAACGAATGGGGAAACTCGCACCCTTGCGCGTATCTACGAAATACACAAATATAATTGGTAGTTTCGACCCACTCACAGTATCGCAATATTAAATTAATTTGGTTCACAAGTATCGTAATATTAAATTAATTTGGGTTTTTTCTATAAAAAAAATTGGCATCAGTATCGTTTGTACAATCACCCCTGAGTCGTCGTCACCTGTATACATGCTTGAGTATCGGACAGTGATTCAATGAGCGACTGTCTTTTAATTACATTCTTAATCAAAATTTTTTTATTTCGTTTTCTGTTCCGTGCAAATAATGAGACATGTTCCTGCTAGTTTAGCTCATTTTGATTCTATCAAATGTTTTCTGTCATAAGGTATGCCTAATACAATGTTTCAGATATTTATTCGCCTATTTAAAGTAACTTGAAACAGCGACCTTAACGAACGAACGAGGAGATTTTTCTTGGGTTAGGAGTAGTTGTTTATTTCAATGTTGCAAAACAATTGTTTCTGTTACACTTCATGGTGAAGTATTCAATAAAACCATGACGAATCTCGGCAACCATTCATTTCAATCAACTCATAATATAAAGCCACGACTTGGCGTCAAGTTATCCAGCCTACACGCCGCTACCAGAAATAACTCGCCATTGGCCGTGGTTTTGCAGGTGATTCATGGTATGATAATCAAATTGTTTGCACATGGTGTTTACGCGATTTTACGCAGATCGTTACGCTACATAGATATACCACTTTAGGCATAGACAGGTTTAGGAAAACCTTACAAGAATGCGAAGAGCACAACATATCGTTACACTATTAGCAATTTAAGTATATTAGACGCGTACACAGATTCAAGAAAAGCTTACCAGAATGCGAAGGGCACCCATTATTGTTGTGACCTTCAGAATTAAGTGTAAAATGTGTTTACAACAATATTAAGCAGCGTAACTAACAATGAACGCCTCGTATGGGTTAAGGTTTCTCTTGTTAGTCCACACTTAGAATAGTGGTCATTACGTATTCAAAACACAGGAATACTTTCTTAACTGAATTAATGGTATGGTTAACCATAACCATTTCACTCTCTATGCGTCTGTAATAGGACGGGTTATCATCAACACGTTGTATGAAATTGCTTTGATCGATTTTTATTGTTTTATGTAGTTACATTTATCATACTTTTGTGGTGATAAAAAACCAATTGCAATTGTTTTTCAAACCTGCAAGAAAGAAGTCGTTATATTACGAGTATATTAGATCCTAGCGGTAGACACGTAAATGGAACAGTTATGATGATAATGGGAACTTAGAGGCAAAAAGTAATTTACAGCTCACTAGAGCTTCACTTGTTTATTTTATCTGTCATGTCAATTACCGTGCAACATGGCACACACGACTGGTAACTAAACAAAGTAAATAAATAGACGAGACCACACGCTGACATAATGATGACAAACATTGTAAGTAGGTATCTAAAATGTGTCACGAGGTCATTATCATTATCATCAACATATTATAGCTTCATATTCGTATTCACCTAACTATACGTAGAGGTACCTTTCAATGAAACAACATAAGTCTATCAGACTTGTAGTACACACAGATGTGACCCGGAATTGAAGAGTTTTCGTTTCAGAGTTAAATTGATTAGTAGAAGGTTAACTAGTCGAGCTTGCATGCTAGTTTTTTTTTTTATCAATAGATAGTATTTCGATCTTAAGTTTTAGGTAAGAGGTCCTGTCAGGTACATTTAGAAAACCACATTCCTATATTGTCTGGCGTCTGTTTGTAACACACAAGTTGTTTCTTTCATAGCCAAGTGTTAAATTCTTGAACAGTGCGGCGCGTAGGGGCGTAATGCTATAACTGCTTGAGGGAATCAGAGAAAAATTACTATCGCGGTCCTCGCGCCTTACCTCGCGCCTTTTGTTTGAAGTGACGCCTGTTTCATGATGTGAGCAAGCAATATTCGTGTTCGTGGTAAAGCGACAGAGACCTCAACTGACCACAGGTGTTATTAACTTATATTCACTTACCGAGGTGTTCTTGACCATTAGCAGTTTATCGCCTACTCGTAGTCTCCCATCTCTGTGCGCAGCGCCTCCTGCCATAATCTTCGTGACGTAGATGCCGTTATCTCCAGGTATGTGTTGGTTGCCGAGACCACCGGCTATGCTGAACCCGAGACCAGAACCACCTTTAGCTAGTTCGATCTCAACGGCTTCTTCTTTGCTCGTTGGCTGCGTCACGTTTAGAGTGTCTTCTGTCGCTCGGCGTCTTACTTTCTGTTATAAAATGTAGATTGTTAGTGGGATTCATCAGTTCATACTCAACTAAGGACATTCATTGCCAAACTCATGGATTCTGTGATAAGTTAGAAATGGGCAATTCTTGAAAGCGTTTTGATTCTATTAACTTTTTTATATAAATAATACTCTACCTACTGCACGACTAGTATTAGTAGTACAAGTGCAGTGAAAAGGTAAAGTACTTTTTATTAGATTGTCGAATAATGTAAACAATATTTTGATAACTTTTAAAATAAAATTAGTGAATAAATCAGTAATTATCTGTTTGATTAAAAAATATCTCAGTGTTCAACAATGAGTAACTTAGGTAGGGTATAAGTGTTTTGTGTTTATCTTATTTTGAATCATTTAAATGAATCATTTTGTTAAAAAATAATGTCATGATTGCTTACAATATTGGACAAGCGAAAAACGGACTTTAATAGACAAAAGCGTTTCCATATCGCCAGTGGACGTGCTGCGCAGTATCAATAGTAAATTGTTTCTAATTAAAAACAAATAAGGTTTCTTACCAGTCTAACTGTGTTGCCTGCCTTCTTTAACGCGTCCACTGCTTCTGCATGCGTAACGTTTTCAACCGTCGTGTCATTAACCTAAAACAAAACTCTAATTAATATAACTATACATCTTATATTGATTTCTGGTAATATACAAGTATGTTAGATATCATAGTCAGTCAGATGTCACTCACTATTTTTTACTAGGAGTAATAAAATAATGAATAATACCACATAACACAGTTTTCTTGGAATGACAAGATGAATAGGCCCTATTGATTAGCCAAGGCAAATTTATTTAAATCGAGCGGCTGTTTAAAAACGAGTATTTTGTCAAGGTCATGCAGGGTATAAATATTTTAAAATTATGTATAATGTGAGCTTCATGGGTATAGGTAGATAGATAGAGAACTCTTTATTGCACATTACATAAATTGATTTACAAATTCGTTTTAGGGAAATGTACAATTTAGGCGGTCTTATCGCTATAAGCGATCTCTTCCAGACAACCTTTGGGTAAAGAAATTATGAGTTTTATAGGAAGGGGTATTTTGTGCATAAAAAGAAAAGAAAATGAAAATGAAGAGCTGAAAAAGTGAAATAGAAATATATCTGTATAATAAAAATAATTATATGAAAATAAAAACAGTTAAATAAATAATATACATCTTTATAAAATATATATATAACATATATATATAAATCTGAATATAAATAGTAATAATCATACATAATAATATATATAACGTGGACATTGACAAAGAGGGACAGAGAGAGACTGGAAGCCTTCGAGATGTGGTGCTGGAGGAGAATGAAGCGTATCAGTTGGACGGAGAAGAAAACAAATGAAGAAATTTTGTCTATGGTTAGGGAAAAACGGAGATTGATGGAAACAATCGAGTGTAGGAGGGGACGAATGTTGGGCCACCTGATTCGACACGACAATTTTATTAAAACGATAATTGAAGGAAGAATAGAAGGAAAAAGGAAGCGAGGAAGACCAAGAATAAGCTACATGCAGCAAATAAAGGAAAAGATAAATGTCGGGTCGTATCAGGAGGTTAAGAGAAAGGCGGAAAGCAGAGAGGAATGGAAAAAACTCCACCGACAAGAGCCTAGCTCTTAAATTGGATGATGATGAATAATATATACACAAACCAATATGAAATGAAAGGAAATAAACTGAGACATAAGAGTAGATAGAATTATTTTGAAAAGAGTAGATGTTCTTTAAGCAGTTTTTTGAAAATAGCGATAGATTTTGATTGCTTGATAGCCAAGGGTAAGGAGTTCCACAAGCGTACTGATTGGACAGTGAAAGAGTTTGAATAGTAGCTCGTTGTGTGACAAGGGGATTCAAGGTGGAGTTTCCTCGATGACCGCATGTCAAGACCGCGCAACGGCTGCAAGAAGTGGAAGCGTTCTTTGAGATAAGGTGGGAATTTTGGATTGAAAAGTATGGAATACAATAAACATAGAATATGGTAATTTCGCCGAAGTCTAATTGGGAGCCACTTGAGCCGAGAGCGGTATTCGTGTATCTTGTGTTCATTTGCAACATTTTAAATTAAATAAGTAGTTGCGTGTAAAATGTCAATAAAGTCAGTTGATTTGTTATAATAACTTAAGATCACCAACTGACACCACCAATAATTATTTTTAACCAAAATTAGTGCGATCATGTGTGTCAGTGAAAAATGTCATTGTAGCTAACATCTTGTACGACGCTACCCGCACTCGTCAGTGGCAGTGACGTTCAGTGAATACTGATAAAAGTGCTGGCTATTACATGCAAAAGATAATGTTATGTCTAAAGTAACAGCAAAGCAGTTGTAGTAAGTAAATAAGTTACTGGTATGGGGACTTGAGTCAAAATTTTTAATAATAATAAATAAATGTATTGGACACCAATCACATACATTGCTCTGATCCCAAAGTAAGTAGCCAAGCACTTGTGTTATGGAAATCAGACACAACGGTGGTACCACAACACCCAGACCCGAGACAATATAGAAAAGATCGTTTTCTACATTGACCCGACCGGGAATCGAACCCGGAACCTCACTAGATGGCGACGCTTGAAACCAGCGTGCTAGCCACACCTGGACACTGATATTAAAATTTTGCCATAACATTATGGATGTTCTCATAACAGAACAGTATCTTGAGTCAAGTCTCTGGCTCAAGGGTGTAGTAGTGTCATAAAAAAAATCACTCTCACCTGTAGTATGGCATCATTAATTTGTAATTGGCTGGCGGCAGCCGCGCCTCCTGGTATGAGTTTGGTGACGTAGATGTGGGGGTCATCCGGCACGTGGGGGTTGTCGGAGCCCCCCGCGATGCTGAAGCCTAGGCCTGCGCCCCCCGCCCTCGACAGCACCACGGTCATGTAAGTGTACCCGTCTTCGCCCTGTGTCCTCTCTGCACCACCACCCTCGATACCATTTACCTGCAACTGATATAAATGTTATACAGCATTTTCTCTGTATAGACCTATGGTTGACTGGTAGAGAATGCTTTTAGCATTAAGTCCGCCATATGTTCCTTTTGTTAGTGCATGAAGTGTTTTAAATAAAATTAATAAATGTCTTTTGGGAAATAACTTTTCAAGTTTCTAACAGGTACTGTTACAATAAGTACTATAAAGCTCAATTTCTTTATTGTTAGTAATGGCATAAGGTTGTTACCAGCGGTTGAATATTAACGATAGTATGTTTTAAAGAAAAAAGGATCTTCACCAATGGACATCCAACTAACCATTCTCTCATTTGGTTAATTTATTTTATCTTCAAAGCACTCACAATCGTAAATATGCAACCGCTGGTAACGACATATACCATTACTAACAACGAAGAAATTTGGCCTTAGACACCAAATGATTATGTCATACAAATATACATGAATCATGTACTTTATTATATGTATAGTAATGATAAACAGTAAAAGTAAAAATATGCATATGTTTTAGTTAGTAATGTTGTTCATACACCTGATAAGTATGTGAATATTTAGATAATCTATGTCTCCCATTACTATGATACAATGGCTAGACAGGATTGTATTGGGATTACAACTAACAACATAAAAGCAACCACAACGTGAATACAGTGCAATGACACAATAATTAATTATGATTAATGAAAACATATTATCCTTGTATAACCATACAAAATGACAAAGTAGGATTACCTGCTTCATTTCGGGTGATGCAACGTGTGCCTGAAAAACAAAAATATGACATACATTTAACAGCTTTTGGAATGCAAATATCCATTATGTCACATTAGAAGGGTATTCACCTTTGCAGTGAAATGTTTCTGTAAGTAAATTGCTTTTGACATTTACTTAAATAATAAAGACTAGACTTTCTGACTGTGTCCGCACATTTTGAGTTTTCTCCCTTCCCTCCCATCACAGCATGATGTTTTATGGCTTAAAGCCTTGCTCAATAAATAAGCTATCCAACATATCAAATCAGTCCAGAAGTTCCTGACAATAGCATGTGTAAACAAACTCATCAGCTGTTAATATTAGTATAGATCAGACTTAAAGATTGAAGGACCACATTAATCCCATTAAATTGAAGGATACCGTTTTACTTATCTTCGAAGCTTCTTAGCTTATGTTGTCATCTCCTCCCAATTTATGAACTTCATTCTATTATTCATATATTATTTTTATCCTTTAAGTTTTAGGATGATACGGAGTACATTAATTGGGAGGGAAATGAAATGAAAATGAAATCTGCTTCTGTAATGCAAGAAATGTCTCAGTTGTGCTGTTGACCTTTAGTTAGGTACACTATAGGATCTATGATATTTACAATTTGTGCTTAAAAATGTAACTACCTAATAGAAGGAGAGCTGCATACCTACTTAAAAATATGACAACTCTTTTAACCCCTAAAGGACGGCATGACATTTCGAAATGCCATTTGTTTTTCACCTCTAAGTTTTCCGATTTTCAAAGGTTAAAATAAGTTATATTTAAGACTCAAGCACCATACATTTTTACATAGTTGAGTAAGTACTGTAGTAATTTTTAACACCAATTTCACTTGTTAGCTGTTTTGTAGGGTAGGTTAAAAATAAACAAAACACTAACATCATACATAGCTAAAAATGACATTAGTAACTAATACGAAAATTTTGTTTCAATCTTGTTTAGATGTATTATGATTACAGCCTAATCAATAAATTATTCAATAAATTTGTCTCTACCAACCTATATTTACCAACTTAGAAATGAAATTGTGCAAACATGCTTATTAATGTGATAAGTTGGTATTCAAATCAATACACAGTTTTATAAAAATTAACATATTGAAGTTTTTTTCATGTTCAGTAAAATACTTTTATAATTTAAACTATTTATAAATTAACAATGGTGAAATAAAGTTTAAATGACTAAATACGGAATTAAATATTTCGAAGATAGATCAAGGTTGCCTACTCACCGTGTCAAGATTAAACAAGGAAGACACTTTCCGTAGAAATCCATTATGTGTTTTTTTCTTCCGTCTTTCAGTCATATTGTTGAAGTTATCATAGCCTTTGAGTACAATATTGATGTCCGCTTTATACTATGTACACTGCATGCATGTTAGTTACACACTTGTGTCCGTTGTCAGCACCTTACTTGACGTTGTTCGGCATGCACCATTCTCTACCTAGAACCCACTTCTAACTTGCACCAAAACTTCATAAAATGTGTATGACCTCTTTTTTAAGTATGCGACCTTTTTTTGGTTGAAAGTTAATCATGTTAGCTTAAAACTGCAGCAGTCCTTATCTAATGATGAATGTAATAATCGAACCGAGCCCTTTTCTGATAGCGATTTTTAGTAGAGATATATGTATGGCTATTGGCTAGATAATTATTAGGCGTGTTACCAACTTGTATACGATGATAGGATGGTATGAATGTCAAAGCGATGAACTTTAATTAGAATGTCCGTGTTACGTTATTAGTGTGCAATTTATGACGACTCGATATTATTAAAATGTAGAAACAATCATCAGCAAGTAACATAGAAGCTTGTTACAAGAAAAACTAGCTCAGAAGTCGCATTAGTCTCACCAAGAATCGAAATCGTTCCCAAAGTGTAGAGAAATTACTAAACGTTTAAAAATAGATTAGTGTTTATTAAATGGCCTTACTTGCGACGAATACGAAATAACAGCAGTGTGAATGTCAAAATTTTGTGTGCAATATCATTTCACTGATTATCATCTACGGGGAATAATTTTCTCAGCTCAGCCGATGTAGCGTTCGTACGTCATTGGCACAGTCGAGAAATTTAACGGCACCAATACACACAACGGAGAAACGTTAGCGTACATATCGCCGAAAACTTGTACTATATTTTAGGTTATAAATAGTACTATGAGACGCGAAACACCAACCATCCGCCATTACCGACACCGAACACTTGTTTTATGAAGCGTTCAGCTACCTTCGCCGCAGACGTCACGTCATCAAAATAAAGAAAAAACCAAACGCAATCATCGACCTACAATACAGAACAGACAGATCAATAACACAAAGTTTCAGACTATGTCCAAAGATGGCGCATATTTGTAATCATCAACAGAGTACTGCGCAAGAGCACAGAAGATCTGAGTTTAGTGAGAAGGCGTTTTTTTAAATCTACACGACTTTTAGTTCGTCACATTTTGAAGTTAAATTCCTAGTTAATCCGGTAACGTCTCTATCACTTTGAGTATCTGATAGGACATATTAGTTCCTTACTACTAACCCTCCCTATGCGCGTTTCGTTAATTTCTGACTAAGATTTAAATTTCATTTCACCAGTGTTACATACTTTACAGTTGGCTTATCATATCGATATTTTAGTTTGTCATAAGAACTTTGGCATGCATATTTGTAACAATGGCAGACCATGCTTAGTAAGAAGCTGTTTTACTGTGCCACTTGCCTTCTTTTCTTCAGCATTTCCACTGGGTGGTTGTATAACAATAGGCACGGCAGGCACCTGATTAAAATAATTTATTAGCTCGTACTTTTCCACATGATTTCAACAGAATGATGTTTCGGTAGGTAGTTTACAAACAAAGTAACTAACCTTTGCCGAGTCTGGGGTTTCATTTCGAGATTCCGACTTTTTGTTGTTATCTTGAAGAAAGGCGTTCGACACAGATCTGTAGTCGCTCTCCTCTGAGGGTATCTGAAACATAAGCAAAGAGTTGGTTAAACACAAAAATTGAAACAACGAAACACAATGATTAAAATGTAACTTCGGATCGGATTGAATATTTTTTAAGTATAACAAATCGTGCTGATACCAGCAATAACTCCATAAAATTGTTGGCAAAAGCAATAATAAACATTCAACGATTGCAGTTGCATTTTGCAGACAAAGTCAACATTTATTCGCTCCGAATTGTTCTATTCAATTATGTTCAGGTTAAACAATTTGTAAGCTCAGGAGTTTCGAGGATCGATTAAAGCTCGACGCTACTTTTTCATTAAGTAATTAGTTACCTACAAAGCTTTGTTCAGAAACTTTAAATGCTTCGCATTTTCATGGAAAAATTAATGTATAATTTTCAGAGGTATATATATAAGATATACCTAAGACGCTAGCTTCTGACACAGTGTTCTTTTTATGAACAGCCAGCTACTGCCTTACAGTAACCTATAATTTACTACTCGTATATTAAAAGTTAGTCAAATTAGATGCCAAGGAAGTTATGACCAGTGATTTTTCATAATACCTCTCGTCTTGTGCCATCTGCTTCCCACTTGTTCGCGATGCGGATAGTCTCCGCGGTCTTCTGCTGAACCGACTTCGTGTCATCTAGAAGTGTGAGCTCGTAGAACTCTTGGATATCTAAAACAAACAAAAAAGAAGACTTGCACAATATCAAATAGGATTACATGAACTCTACTCTCTCACACGTTTCAGCGTTAATTTGGCGTGTACTGTTCGTATTTTTTCTCTTAAAATCGAGAAATTCACTAATTACAAGATGAGACTGTGCTAAAACCAAATAGATTTTTTAAACCACTGAAATCGCGGTAAAAAAACAGAACATATTGTTCTAGTCTTTACCTGCTCTATCACAACTCGCGTCAACATTAGGAGTGATTTTCATTTGAAAATGGGATAAACTTCAACGAAAACACGTGCAATTTTAACTCGAGTTCTTGTAAAGTCGAGTTATTTTAAAAAAAAAAACCGTTTCCCAGTTGCCCAGTTTTTACCCGGTTTTCATTTAAAAAACAAATATGAATCAACGAAATTCACACGCCATATTGGGGCGGGTGGGCGACAACCCTACCAACCATTAAACATTGTTAGATTTCTGCTTTTAGTCCATTGAATAAAAAGTTCTAGAGTGCGTGAGTTAGTAACGTAAGATGTTTCTTCGGAAACATGTCAAGAGTCCCTAGGTAATAAACATACTAAAACCCCGGGACACTAGGAGGAGCCCCGGAGTGGGGGGAGGGGCGGAAAGGGTCCATTTTTTCATTTTTCGCTTAAATCTCAAAAACGGTACATGTTAGAGAAAAACTTTCAAGGAAAAGTTGCAAGGCCATAAAATTATCTACAAGTTGTACCTCAATCATTTTTTTCTATTCGCAGCCGTTTCTGAGTTACACGCAGTAAAAAATGATTTTGGCTCAAACAATTTCCCCATACTACATACCCATGTTTATCACATCAATCGATCAAAAAATATTTCTTTCTTCCAAAAAACTCAAATGTGCAACTTGTGACCGGTACTGATAGATTGCTCTTAATTAGGTCTATAATTAGTAAAATAAACACATTCCTCCATGGAAGCCTTTAGGAGGAATCGATTGTCAAATATTATATTAGGGTAGTTTGAGTTACTGAACTTGATCTTTTTATTTTTTTCTTCCAAAAAACTCAAAAGTGCAACTTGTGACCAGTACAGATAGATTGCTCATGATTAGGTCTATCATTGATAAAAATATCAGATTCCACCACGGAGGCGTTTACGGGGAATTGAATTTTATTAGGGTAGTTACGATACTTGAACTTTTTATTTTTTTTCTTCCAAAAAGCTCAAAAGTGCAACTTGTGACCGGTACTGATAGATTGCTCTTAATTAAGTCAATCATTGGTAAAAAAAACACATTCCTCCATGGAAGCCTTTAGGAGGAATTGATTGTCAAAATAGTATATTAGGGTAGTTACGCAACTTGAACTTTTTATTTTTTTTCTTCCAAAAAGCTCAAAAGTGCAACTTGTGACCGGTACTGATAGATTGCTCTTAATTAGGTCTATAATTAGTAAAAAAAAAACACATTCCTCCATGGAAGCCTTTAGGAGAGTTTAGGAGTTCGAATTTTTCACCTTTCATGGGATGTAGCTCGAAAACGGCTGCGAATAGAAAAAAATGATTGAAGTACAACTTGTAGATAATTTTATGGCCTTTCAACTTTTCCTTGAAAGTTATTCCCTAACATATACCGTTTTTGAGATTTAAGCGAAAAATGAAAAAATGGACCCTTTACCCCCCTCCCCCCACTCCGGGGCTCCTCCTAGTGTCCCGGGGTTTTAGTATGTTTATTACCTAGGGATTCTTGACATGTATCCGAAGAAACATCTTACGTTACTAACTCACGCACTCTAGACCCCCCTTGGAGGGACTCATTCAATGGACTATTTAGATTAAATGCCAGGTTAAGTAGGGCACACTTGTTTTTACCGAACAAAAAATGTGCCATGCAACGTATTATTTATGTAGGTACTTAGCTATTTTAATTTTCTTTAATAATTTGTTAGCACTTCACGTTTGCGAACTAGTGAAGTAACCTACCTACGGGGCCCGATTCTTGATTAACAGGTTTGTAGAATTTCTAATATTAAAGGTACTAACCAATGCTATCGCTATAGCATTGGTCTATTTTCTAGTAACTTGCTTCCACTTGATTTTCAGGTCTAGTTGAAATTACTTACATAGTGTTATTCTAGTTAGAACACACTTAATTATTTTACAAATTAACCTTTTTACCAAAAAAAAAAACCAAGTTTGGAATCGGAAGGATGGATCGAAGAAATGTTAGTTAGTATGTAAAAGTTCAGTACGGCTTGTTTATCAGATATATCAGATCAGATAGAGCAATGTAGTTATGAAGATTGAACGCTACTCAGCTGGCTATCTTCTGGGCATTCACATTAGACTTTAGACCCACACGGCCCAGGACACTGCACAGGCACGGCTTACAAACTAACATAGCCCATTAAATTTGTTCAGTGATTGTATCCTGACCGATCGAGTGTAAATAACCTAATTGCTCGATGGACAGCAGACACTCAACCCAGGTCTGGTGAAGTATCGCGTGAGCCGCGTTGAGATCGATATTGAACCCGGCCGCCGACCCCTGCTACCCCGTTCAGATTTACTATGTTATGAAATGAAACAACCTCAACGTAACTATGAAGTAAATATGTATAGTAATTAGTAGGTTACTTAATGTAAGGGTACGACACTTCTATAACCTTTTTATTCTATAAAAGTAACTGACGTTGTTTTGTTTACCCGAGTAAACCTTTACGCAAACCTTTTGTATGTGCAAATAACATACACCGACTTCACTAAGTTGAGTTTCTATTATAAACAAGAAACTTTCGAAATACCCTACCCAACATAAATATCGCTAGAAACACGACCCCAAATTTTATTAGCTCTAAAAATATAAAAGCAACCTACTAAAAGCGCTTGAAGGTCTGCCTGCCTGCAAGTATTTCCCAGAAGCAATGTCAACTTTCCTTTTAACTTTCGGATTGAATTTCATTTGTTGTTGTTGTTGAACATTTTGAAATAGCAGCTCGTTGCGAAAGATCACGTGACCGCTTGTTGATAGATTACTGAAACTTACTTGAGTATCTATCTATGTACTTACGAGAAATTATCTGAGCTAAAATGATTCATTGATTAGGATTAGGTACTTTTTTTAGAGTGCATTGAGTTACCATTCTCAAACAGTAGGTTATTATTTAAATGATACGAGTTAGTTATTTTTTTATTGTTTGTTTTTTATAAATATCATAAACCTTTCAATAGATTTTGACACATTTAACGCGATTCTCAATGTTTAAAGCACTTACTTCCTGAAACCCATTCTTGAGGTGAATCAGGCCAATTCTCTGGCGTTTTTGTTAAATATTTGTTAAGCCAGCCATGAGATAACTTGGTTAGGCGAGGGTTTCCTTTTTAGGGTTTGTTGTTTGTTCTGAATAGCTTTCACAAAGTTTTGCTCTACATTCTGCAACCGCTCAACCGCTCTAACAGCTTGAAAACTTTGCGCGTGTATTTATTTATTTACTTATCTCTAACTATAGGTATACAACGGTTGATGTACATAATAAAAGTTTTTACATAAAAAAGTTGGTATTGTAGTGTTGTCAGTCAATTGTAACATCCTATCAGAGCGGCGATTCTCATGCCAATCGAACTTTTTTGTGTGGTATCTCGATTGCTAGTTTCACCGTTTTACCTTAAAATATTAAGTAATATACCCACACGTAGACAGAAGTATCGCACGGACAAATTTTAAATGCATAGGAATCTGAAAAATCAAAAGCAATTTATAAATATTTTTTTTTTATCAGCGTACTTTTTTCGTATACGAACCGCACGAATCTGCTCCCAGGTCATAAGTCCTTAATCTTTTGGCTGATGTTAGCTATAGAATCGGCCAAAATATAATAAATACGAAGCATCTAATACATAGTGGGCCATAAACAATCCACCTTCCAGAAAGCCTACGTCAGAATCGGTTTTTCGTTACAAACTATAACTATGGCAAGAGTGCAAAATGGTGAAACATTAATTTTTCCTTCGCTTCCAACTGGGCACCGTATACTCAGCAATCGATAACCGTTTCTGTGTACATTGTAGATGGATAGTATTTAAATTTTCAATTAGAAAAGGTCCAAGAGTGAATTGTGCGATCGACAGGCTCGAAGCCGGTGACCCATATCTGAGCATCTGGGTCAAACGGGCCATCGAACATGACAAATCGCAGTTCGAAAACGCACAGTCTATTAACTAACTACAGTTTTATTTCATTGCTCAACACTTGTAGATGTATGTGTACCTGTGAACTGCCTCGGTAGCGCAGCGGTTAGAGAGCGCACTCCGCTCCAGAGGTCTTGGGTACGATTCCCGGGTTGGGCCAAAAAATACAGGGTGTTGTTTTGGTCAGCGACGAGCCACTCAGGGGTGCCGGTACAAACGATACTGATTCCAATATATATATATATATTTTTTTGAAATGGAAAAAACCCACAAAATCATTTCTTTTATCCGGTACAGCAATCGAGTCAAGACCACCAAAACCAGGTAGCCTCTTCGTAGCTTACTAGTTATGGCGTAGTATTTCGTAGATAAGCGCTAGGGTGCGAGTTTTCCGATTCGTTTGGTAATTTTTTGAATGTTGTGAAGAGGTTTTCTTGTATAAAACTTGCTCAGATTAAAAAAAAATCATTTTTTTTAGAATAAGCATAACCCATATTATCATCACTGAGTTGGATGTCACTAACCAAAACAAAACCCTGTATGTACCTGGGTTTTTCTGTTCAGAAAATCTCAGGGTAGTCCGGAGTTTGGAAGTTGGCGGTGTGTTACCCTGGTGCCTCGGAAAGCACGTTAAGCCGCTGGTCGTGCGCCTGATCTCTCTCCGGTCGTGTCAGATTGCTGTCCTATAGGGCTGTAAGAGTCAAATGAATAGAGAGTGCACCTGGGTTTGCGCACACACTTGTGCACTACAATATGTCCCGCGCAGTCCGTTAGTTGTTGTGACTGGCCACCGTAGTCGAAATCGGCTTGAGGGATTTTTTACCTACCTGTACATTGTTGAAGATTCAAGTTAAACAGTTTTAAACTTTTAGCATTTGGTGATGTTAATTACGACGTTTCAACCAGCAACATTTTAGCGATAAGCTAATTTTCTTTCACCGTCCTGTTTTCCGTACAGAGCAATAGCAAACAAAAGTAAGCCGTCGTAGCACGATGGAAATCCTTAAAGTTGTAGCATATTCGTAGCAAGTCTGGCAGTCTGTGCTACGGACTACTTTCATCGGGAGCAGAGGATAATAAACTCCTGTGTTGCTACGAGAAATACATGTAATCACGTAGTCGACTACGATACGTTGTCTACGAGCCTAAAAAAGATTTATAAGTTCAATTCTTCATTTAAAATATGAAACAGGAAAATCAAAGCAATGTGATCTAATGGACATGTTGGACAGTTTGGATCGCAAACAACATGTGTGCGCCTCTTTGTTTACGAGCAAAAACGTGTTGATCACTAATCACTATATCGGTACAGCAATGTCAAAGTTGTTCCGCTTATCGTAGAGTTCATCAGTTCATTTCTAACCGAATAAACAAATGTACAGATTGTTGACACAAATAGCGGTTCTTATCGAAACTCTTGAACAATGCTATTTAAAAGTTGCATGTTCGCGTGTTGTTTCGATTCTCTTTGTAGCTTTAATTTTGGATATTGAAACTGTTTTGTTTTCCTTCCGATAGTTCAAGATGTTTTTTGACCAACTTAAAAAATAGAACATAATCTATTCAACGGGGATGTATGAGATTGTTGGATTTGATAATATTTGAGTATATTGAACTATAAAAGCTTACAAACACGCAAAAATTCGGAAGATGTTTGTCCACGGATTTCTCAAAAACAAAAAGTAATAGCGATATGATTCTTTTTTACTTCGATTAGGTATATTGCAACTTAGGGTATAGTGTAAATTTTATCAAAATCGGTCCAGTAGTTTTTGGGATATGTGTAAATAACTAAAAATCATGAAATAGAAAAATAATATAATATTCTACATTGGAAAAACAAATTTATTTAGATTCAGTGCATAATGTCAAATTTACCTTCACCAACCGTCTACAATTATCATACACCACCCCAAATGAATTTGTTTCTCCTAATTAGAGGGCAAATGCGTTTTATTAAGTTTTTTAGTTAGGTTTTTTGAAAGCGGTTTTTTATTATTATATTTAAAGTGAAGATTGTTTAGCTAACAAACAACAAAAAATAACACATGCAACATAAAAAATAAACTTAAAATCTACCTATTCAGCAACGAAACCATTTCCTTGTGGCAAGGAGGCTATGATGCAGGCTGCGTTGCCGCGTTGGATAGCTATGCTAATCCTTTGAGCCAGGAGCCAGCCAGCTTTATTATTGGTTGTTACAGTATTTAGTTTTGGCGCAACTTTTCTAAACAGCGATTTAGCAGAGGGTCCCCACGGCCCAAATGTTCCAACGCCAAACGGTGCAAACACATAAGCACTATTTATTATTATTATTGGTTGTTGGGCTTTTTGTGGCGCCCTTATATTTAAATTTGCTTGCTTAGTCCCGTTGAGTCTATAAATTGCCAGATTCTTTGGAGCGTGATATCTGCTATCTCATCCGGGTGCATGATGTGCCGCCCGAGATGGATACTTCTTTTGCTCATAAGCGGTCCGCATGAGCAGAGAATGTGCATGGCCGTTTCTTCTTCTGTATTACAGAATCTACATAGAGCGTCTCGGTCATGTTCATATTGGCCAAATGTTTGTTCAGTTTGCAATGGTCAGTTAGTATTCTGGTTACTGCACATGCTTTGTATCTTTCGAACTTTAACAGTTCATTAGCTACTTTGTTGTTTTAACCTCGAATTAGTGCTTTTGAGTGTTCTTGTCCTTGTGTAGACTTCCACGACTCAATAGCCTCTTGCTTACAGAGGGTGGTTAGAAGCGTAGTGGCGCGTTGTTTGGTGATGCCACAGAAAGGTTCTACGCCGATTTGAGGGTTATCGGCTCCTTCTCTAGCAAGTTCATCTGCTACTTCGTTTCCTTCAATCTTTGAATGCCCTGGTACCCATGTAAGTGTGATTTTGTTGGTGTTTCCCAGTTCATTCAATATCTCAGTACATATTTGCACCAGTTTTGACATTTGTTCGAAGGATTTTAGAGCCAGCAATGCAGCTTGGCTATCTGAGTTGATGTAGATATGTTGGTTCCGGAGTCTCTTCTCAAGGTTTATCTCTGCACATTTGTTTATGGCAAAGACCTCGGCTTGGAAGATGGAGGTTTCAGTCCCCATGTTTACACTTACTTTGAGCTTAGGCCTCTCTCCGTACATAAGCACTAGCAAGTGAGACGTACTTACGACGCTTGGCGTTTTTGGCCAAATCCGCAGCTGCTCCAGCTTTTAGGGCTGACTATCTCAGATGGGAGAGCCAAAGTATCGACACAAGTTGCATCCTAAACTGAGGCCCGACCCCGTTCCCAGGGAATAAGCGTGAGTCCATCGGGTCAAACCAAACCACGTAGTTCCAACGTGGAAGACACATTGATGGTGGCAAGAGCTCTTCTGATGGCGTCATTACGGGTAGCGTGACGTGGCGAAACGCCCAGTGCATGCCAGCAAATGGCAACAACGGCAGTAGAGACCAAATTTGTCAACCTCCTTGCCACAGGGGCACGTTAAGATTGCACATATAGGTATAACAAAGGCGGAGGCCCACACTCACCCAGAAAGACTCACTATCGAAAAGAGTGCCTAAATTTTTGATGGTAAAGCTCATGCTTTGGATGCAACTGGATTCATTCCAGTGACAAGAATCTTTGCAGGAAACTGCCAAGAGCCTAGCGCGACCACTGTCACTGAAGTTCTTTTTGGTGTAACTAGAGCAGATTTGACATACTATCCTGGAGTAGTAGTTAGATCTATCATATAATGTAACACTTTCCTGCCGCGTACTTGCCGCAGTCACAATGACAGGTATCAAGGAGTCGATATATTTGCCTCAACTTTATTTCAATTTAAAAAGCAAATCCACGACCTGTCAGGTGACTGTCAATAGTTTTCGTGGACTATTTTATTATGACTTATTCACTTTTGTTTTAAATATTTTCTTTCGAATTGTTATTTTGAAGGTTTTGGTTTGCTCAAAATGTAATGTAATATTAGTGTGAGGAAACTTAATTGGTTTTGGTGTTATCTTTAAGTGTTATTTATATTATTTTCATAATAACTGTATGTTTCCCTAAAAATAAAAAAATAAAAAAATTAATCTGACACCTAAGTGTACATACTATAGAAGTCATTTTTTTTCAATCAATTGGCATGCCCGCTTCTGAATTGGTTATTATTTGAATTAACTTGAGTTGACTGCACTCATTACATTTCCATACCAGCATGCTGAGGCAGACAAGTTGCATAAACTTTAGCTTGCATGCACTGATATTTAGAACCAACAATTAGGTAGTTAAATGTTGTTCGTTACATGAAGGTAGAAAGATACATACATTGGTTGTTTGATTAGCCTTCTGCCGCCACGTGGCTTGCGGTTTGAATAGCCTGCGCCGTGGTTGTGTTGCGATTGTCCATGAGATTGTATCGTCAGAGCCGAGCAAACAATATCCAACAGAACATCGCAATAGGTAGGTACAGTGGCAGAACATCAGGTTACGTTTTTTTGTTGCAAACTAGCCCTTATTACAACTGCATAAGATACCACAGTGTTTACCTTGACGTGCTGTTGTCCGTACCTGCAAATTATCTCCCTATCTCTTGAATTGTAGGTAGGTGGAAGCTTAAAATCAGTTTTTCTTTGCTCGGCGCATATTGTACAATATATTTTTTTCTTTTAAAATAATTTCAGCTTAAATACAATAAAAAAGTTTAAGGATGATAGGTTGTGACTTTCACGTTTATCCTATATTAAAATAATAGTAGATTATTCACCAAGGGCGTAAAGTGGAGTCTTTCGGCACGGGCCTTGAATCACGCGCGAAGCGTGAGGATTGTAGATTTGAGGCCTGAGGAAAGCAAGGTCATCAATGGGTTTACTCCTGAGCGTGCGCGAGGGAGGGAATAGCAAATTCTGAGTGTAGCGATAGCGAGGGCTTTAAGATCACCCAATACAAAGACCGACCTCGAACCACCCGGATGAAGAGGTGGAGGAAATGTATGAGGACGTAAGTAGAGCCATACACACTTTCAAAACCTATTTCACTGTTGTTATGGGCGACTTCAACGCAAAACTCGGCAAGCGAGGCGAGGGTGAGTTGAAAGTGGGACCTTTTGGATATGGTCAAAGGAACGCCAGGGGAAATAGGCTGGCCGACTTTCTGGAGAAGGAGGGACTCTTTGCGATGAACTCTTTCTTTCAGAAGCCGCCTCAAAGGAAATGGACCTGGTTGAGTCCGGATGGCAAGGCGAGAAATGAGATAGACTTCATCATGACCACCAAGAGACGGTTATTCAATGATGTCTCCGTGATCAACAGGGTAAAAACCGGCAGTGATCACCGTATGGTTCGAGGCACATTGAATATAAATGTCAAATTGGAGGTCCCGCTTGATGAAGTCCGCTCCGATCTACTCGTGCCCATATCCAAAATCCCGAGAGCTTTCAACTCGAGTTGTCAAACCGCTTTGATTGCCTAGAGAATTGCGTATCAGTGGACAAAATAAACAACGGGTTTGTGGAAACTGTCCAAACGGTCGGATCTAAGTTTTTTAGACCTGGCCGTAAAAATAGACCTCAAAAACTCTCGGTCCACACTCTCGATCTTATGGCAGAACGTCGATCTATGGCACTGCAAACCTCCGTTAATGCTCAAACCTACAGGCAGCTTAATAGACGAATATTGAAGTCTCTGCGACATTACATTCGTTCCTTTAACACAAATTGTTAAGTGTTAAAGAAACAATAGAGCGGAACCAAGGCTCCAAAGTGTTTGCAAGGGACATGTCTATTGGGCAAAGCCGGTTGACGAAGCTTAAGACGGAGGATGGCAGTGTAGCGTCGACGAAAGCAGAGGTTTTGAGGGAGATCGAAAGGTTCTATGGGCAGTTGTACACCTCAGTTGCCAAAGCCGTTGATAGCTCGGTCAGAGACCCACGAGCTATCCTGACCCGACACTACACCGAAGACATCCCGGACATCAGCCTCTACGAGATTAGGCCAGGTGCCTTATTGTTTTTAAGCTCTGAAACAGCTTAAAAACAATAAGGCACCTGGCGAAGACGGAATCACAGCAGAGCTTCTGAAAGCGGGTGGAACACCGGTACTTAAAGTCCTTCAGAGACTATTTAATTCCGTTCTGCTAGAGGGCATCACGCCTGAGGCATGGAACAGGAGTGTGGTGGTGTTGTTCTTCAAAAAAGGAGACAAAACCTTATTGAAGAACTATAGACCCATCTCACTCCTGAGCCATGTCTACAAACTGTTCTCAAGGGTCATCACGAATCGTCTCGCACGTAGGTTTGATGACTTCCAGCCTCCCGAACAAGCCGGATTCCGAAAAGGCTACAGTACCATAGGCCACATTCATACGCTTAGGCAAATTATACAGAAGTCTATGGAGTATAATATGCCTCTATGTTTAGCTTTTGTGGACTATGAGAAGGCCTTTGATTCGATCGAAACTTGGGCGGTGCTTCGGTCTCTTCAGCGGTGTCACATAGACTATAGGTATATAGAGGTGTTAAAGTGTCTATATAACAACGCCACCATGTCGGTCCGAGTACAGGAATAGAAGACGAGGGCGATTCCATTGCGAAGAGGTGTAAGACAGGGCGATGTAATATCTCCGAAACTGTTTACAGCGGCATTGGAAGACGCCTTCAAGCTCCTGGAATGGGAAGGATTCGGCATCTCCGTCAATGGCGAAAACATAACACACCTTCGGTTTGCCGATGATATAGTCGTTGTGGCAAAGACGCTGGATAATCTTGGCACTATGCTCGAAGACCTCGACCGAGTATCCCAACAAGTGGGTCAAGCTCAAGCTCAAGGTCAAGGTCAAGCTCCCTTGTTGTACCCACTCCAGTATCTGTTGGGAACTCAACTCTCGAAGTTGTCGACGAGTACGTCTACCTGGGACAAGTGATCCAATTGGGTAGGTCCAACTTTGAGAAAGAGGTCAATCGACGAATCCAACTCGGCTGGGCAGCGTTTGGGAAATTGCGCAAGAGCGTCTTCTCGTCTCAATTACCTCAGTGTCTGAAGACGAAAGTCTTCAACCAGTGTGTGTTACCAGTGATGACATACGGATCCGAAACGTGGTCTCTAACTATGGGCCTCATAAAAAAGTTCAAAACTACACAACGAGCGATGGAGCGGGCTATGCTCGGTGTTTCTCTACGAGATCGAATCAGAAACGAGGAGATACGTAGAAGAACCAAGGTAACGGAAATAGCCTTGAGAATCAGTAAGCTTAAGTGGCAGTGGGCAGGGCACATAGCGCGAAGAACTGATGGCCGTTGGGGCAGGAAAGTTCTAGATTGGAGACCCTTCGACCAAAGACGCAGCGTAGGACGTCCACCAACAAGATGGACAGACGACCTTAAAAAGATCGCAGGATCAAACTGGATGCAGACCGCTAGTGATCGGTCGCTGTGGAAAGCCGTGGGGGAGGCCTATGTTCAGCAGTGGACGTCCTTTGGCTGATAATGATGATGATGAATACAAAGACACCCATATGCCCGAGTACCATTGACTTATTACATAATATGTTTCTACATAAAATGAAAAAGACTTATATTTCTTTGCAGAACCTTCACTCGCACTTCAAATTTAGAAGAAAATGTAGGCAGACATAGGGTTTCTTGTATCTAGCCATCACCTTTTTATTAAACACTAGCGGTCCTAAGTAATGCCCCAGATAATATAATACTACGTAATGCTATGCTATGCTGCTAAGCTAGGCGACACTATTATTATTTTTCAAATATATCTAGTAGTTTCTGAGAAAACCGCGTTCAAACAAACAGAAAAATTTGGAATGCTATGCTGCTAAGCTAGGCGACACTATTATTTTTTTTCAAATATCTAGTAGTTTCTGAGAAAACCGCGTTCAAACAAACAGAAAAATTTGGACACACGACAACTTAGGAACGACCGACTGTTTTAAAAAATTATATAGCTTAGTAAAAAGACCACTGCCTGATAAAGAGGGGTGCAGGAGTCCAATAACTTCAACTTGTATTAAACATAGTTCTTTTTTATTTAGATAGCCAGACATTTCTGTTAAGTGACAATGTAGCCTATGATGGATCATGTCTGCCTAGTAACATCATATTCACTCTTTTCTTGAAAACGACCAAATGTCCATATGAAAGTACATGCAACATCACCCAAAACTCTCAGCCTCTCAGTCAGTTCAATGTCATCGTACCTACCTGTACTCTTTTTATAGATAAAATGATAGTATAGTACAAAGATTATAACATTAATTTACTTGTGGCATTGAGTAATTGTTAAGTATAGAGGTAGGATGAGTAGGTATTATATTCCACGCATTTATACAGCATCACGCATCCGTACGTAACATCATGTAATTCTAGATCATACAATATCCTTTCATCATACATTTTAATGTAGGTAAATACTGTGTAGATTTATGAAAAGTAGTAAGGTGCGTACACCTAGTTCACGTAAGTAGGTACGTAACTATTACTACGTGTTATAAGTACCTACCTACCCAGATAATATAATACTACTAGTAGGTACCTACACGCCACCTGACATATTTTTTTAATGATTCCGATGGATGGCGATGGACAAACGACCTTGTAAAGATCGCAGGAGCAAACTGGATGCAGACCGCTAGTGATCGGTCGCTGTGGAAAACCGTGGTGAAGGCCTATGTTCAGCAGTGGACGTCCTTTGGCTGATAATGATGATGATGACAACTTTAATCTCATAAAGTAACAATTAATAATAATTTAATTAATGATCTTGAGAGTCAAACTAAGATGGATTGAAAAACCTAAGCATCGTGGATACTGTAGGCAAAAATGTAACGATATACCCATAAAATAGATAATTGACTGTTATTCTCGATTAGTTGACTCTTTCCCTTATTTATCAGTTTAAAAACAAACAACTCGCCATACGCGTTGGTAGGTAGGTATCACCTACTTAATTTCACAACTGATAAAAGCGTGGTGTATTGATTATGAATAACGCGAGCGTGAATTTAAAATCGGTGTGCATTTGTAGGTCTTCAAGTAGATTAAAAATACTTTATACCTATTTGCACTGTACTACAAAACGGCAATTATTTTTTAATTTCAGACATACAGTCGACATCACAGTTGAAAATTGTTTATTGTTTTGCCTCGAGATATGATATGAGTGATTTATTTTAACCATCACATACAAAGATGAGACGGCATTTATAACTGATGTCACCATAATGACATCGATAATGACACTAATTAATCTCAGGACTGCAGCTGGTTTTGGTATTCTTGAAAACGTACATTAGTAGGGCTCATAAGGGAAAATAATTTGATGGTACGGCTAGAGATTCTTAAAACGGAAAGTTTTGATGAATGAATAGAATTGCGTTGTTGCAGTATGTGCAGTGAAGCCCACATGACGCACACTGCAATCAAGAACACGTCCACACCAGGGCAAGGTTAATCCAATGTAGCTCTAGTTGCAGCTTCAACCAAAACCTTCAACACTATACTCTTTATTTGCTAACCGCTAAGGTCTATAATTCAAAGTATGTACCAATAATAGCGCTTGATCTAATTCGAAAGTATAATTATGGTAAATAGCGATGTCGTTAAGCGTTATCGTAATTACTTACTCCAGTTAATGCGAATTTTAATAGCTGGGCGATGGTCCGGTTTTCTGTCTCAAATTCCCAATTAGACGTCATGACTGATAATTTGAGTACTTAAAATGCATATGGCCCGGAGAAGAGGTAAGATAACGAGTAAACAAAATAGAAAAAGTAAAATAAATAATAGGCCCTGGTGTAGTAGTCAGTCAGCGTGTCAATTTCTTTTATCGTTGTTACAATCAGACATCTCAAACAGATATGTCTCTCACATAAATGAAATTATTGTTTACCATGCATGTTTTCTAGCTATTCTCAACTCAAAACAACTACGATGATTTGGCGATCAAATATGTAGATACGTTTAAACTACTTCACATACATTGAAAGTACATAATATGTTCCTATCAGTAGACATATCCTTTAGGAATAGTTAGAAATTTTAGCGGAGAGCAATACTAGTATGTGTGCTAAAGAAATGATGATTTCAATCTCAATCGGATTACGTAAGCTGTTGAATTAGCATGTCCAAAACCGTTATCCCCAGGAAACGTTCGGTTTATAAATCGATCTCGGCGTCGGATAGCCAGACTACCTTCTATTTTCATTTAACCGAACCGGTCGGAGCTGTTTATCTGATATCAAACGTGCGTCCAACGTTCATTGCAACGGCTAAATATAATGTGGATCACAATACCAGTGTCGTGGTCAAGGAAGACTCGAACTCAAGAGCAAGTGACGTGCGGTCACGCGCACGCGCTACTCTTTATTTATAGCTGGTAACAGGCTCGCAGGTATCTCAATCAAAGGGTTTTGATTGTATTTGTTGATTTAAAATGAAAAGGGTGTATTTTTTCGGTAAGATGCAAGCACCTACAAAAAGTCTTGCCATGCCATGGTTAGAGCACGATGATTGAAGGGAGTGCCTTTTTCCTTTAGAAGCATTCATTCAAAATCGGAAATGATCTTAAACTATACACTTAGATTGTAGAAAAAATAAAGCTTGTGATAACCAACCTCTACTAAAAAACCTTTATAAATCAATTGCAGTGCAATTAATACTACCTTCTTGTTGCGAGTATTGAGAATCACGATTTTAGATGAAAAATGTTCAACCAGTTAAGCACCGGGTATGTACAGAAGTCAGACGTCTTATTCACGTACGAGTAGGTGGTTAGATTCCGAATACTTACGTTTATAAACTAGGTTTTGAATCCATTTTTAATCAGCCACGGACTTATTATTCAATACAGTTATAGGAGGAAGTTAAACTTCACACATAAAAGGCAAGTTAATTACCTTTTGAATACCCTGAATGGGATTTTGATGGAACTGGAAATTTTTAAGTTTAAAGTTTAGATGTAACTTCGAACTCGCTACTCCTTCACACCGCACAGGTTTCCTCTCAAACTCTTTCCTTGTCCAAGCTATTCGTCTTTGGAATGCCCTTCCGGCAAATATTCAACAAGCTCCTAGTAAGTTCTCATAAGAGACTCGTCCAAGCACACTTCTTTCATATATCTGAATCATCTCCATAACATTTATCTACAACGTTCGTCATAATATATGTAATATATTTTGGTATATGTATGAATTATTGATGTATTTATTTTATTGCTTGTGTTATGTATGTGTAATATTATGTAAATATTAGTTGTATTTATTTGGTATTCATTTTATTGCATAAAATGTAAGTACGTATCTATTATTTATGTAGACATTTTTTATATATATAATTAATTTTGTTTATTTGTCGCACCGCCCACAATCATTTCTGCTTAGCCCAAAGGCATGACTGGTAGAGAACGCCCTATGGCGTTAAGTCCACCTTTTGTACAGAATTTTATAATTGTGCAATAAAGTATAAACAAATAAATAAGTATAATAGTGTTATAAGTACATACCAAGAAGAGCCTGAAACAGTCGGGACTTGAATATCCTGATGACCCTCTCTATTGCTAGTCGCAGCTGCCTGTCCTGGGGCTTCACTAGCTTGCTGTGGTAGTCTTCCAGCAGTTCTAATGCTCGGTGGGCCTCTAAACAAACAATGAAATAAATAAGTAGGCTTCGGCCAATCACAAAGTGCTACCCACGGAAGGTGGCAGAATATTTTAGTAGAGCCACAATTCCGAGAGGAATCTATAGAATATTTAATGTATAATTTTGGAGATAAGATTTATTTTAAGTTTGCTACGCTTTGTCGCAAGCGCGTGTGCCCTACCCTCGTGGGTATGTTTGGGTAAAAAGTAGCTACTCTCCAACAAGAGAGAGTAGAGAGAGAGAGAGATAGTAGATCTGCAAACTCTTTTTGTTTGCACTTTTAATCAAAATGTCTAAGGTCTCATTAGTGCATGCATAAAATTAAATTTAAAAAATGTAAGCACGTGTACCTAAATAAGATATACGCCTTGATTTTGATTGTCAAATTTTTATTCATAGGGAATGGAAAAATAAGGCTGGCATGTGGCAGACATCAATTCAAAACTTAAAATATGCTTGCATTTAGTTATACGGGGTGATCATATTTTAACGTAAGTTCGTAGATTTCCGATTGGCCAGTATCAGCAATGTAGGTGATATAGAACAGACCTTCAACTACACCTATCTGCCTGGCTTTTTAATAGGATGCAAGGAATTAAACTTATGTATGGAATTAGTACGTTCATTGGTTGGCAGTTGGCAACACCATCAGCAGCTATCGATACGAATCAACAGAGGGGCGGCTCGAGCTTTCGAACCCCTCTCGAAATAAAACGTAACTCCAAACACACATGCATAGCCGGGTTACCAGTCATTAAAGACGTTTAAAGACTTATAAAATAAAACAGGACGAATTTAAATGTAAAACAAATTCACCTTGCTTACGCACTGGCATCACGGCACCACCCCCTAACGTAATTTTAGAAGCCTATTAAATTTGTGATACAAACAAAACCAAAACTATTTCACAGCGATGTTGAGGTGTAGGTGCACATTTTAAACGATTTTCATATGGGCAAAGCACGTTTTGGAACGGCACATATTGTGACAAAACGAAAACATTTAGAGGATGATGTGCGAAGTGATGCGCGGTTCGGCGACACTGGCTCGGCTTACGAGGGCCATCGAGCATACTGTGCCGAATGGGATTGGTCGATTTTCACTGTGACGTCAGGGGGTGGATTCATAGACAATGGAAATCGTAGAACAAGGGTTGGGGTAAAAAGTGCGCAACGTTGCCAGAAAAATACTCCGTGCCACGTGAGTGTAGGTAGAGACAAATAACTTATGGTTTAGAATGTTTTTAACACATATGTGTCGAATTCACATTTCATATTTACGAATAGAAATAACTAAGTTTAAAGAGCTGTTTCCATGACTCTTCTTACCGAAATTATTATGTTTTAATTACAAGTCATGCATGTTAAATAAAAAATGTTAGTTTCCAAAAATCTGTTACTGAGTTTTCCCGGTAAGTACTCAAGGACACTTGTACTGGGAAAAACTCGCATCTCCCCTCATGTATAACAGTAAATTAACAGTACTTAATTTCTTACATACCTGGACATCTTATCTCCTGCAGGTTGATAATGATAAAATGGAAGCTTCCTTTTGTCACCTTTTGGGTGGTTCTTGGTCCAGTATTTTTTGGTTATCTACTTTGGCAATTTCTCTTACATATAACCATATTTACCTTAGTATGTAGATACTTACCATAAATGTTCTGAAGGCAAGTTAGATAACCGTTTTACTTTAAAGTTTCCGTTAAACTTTAAAGTTTTGTGTTTCCGTAAATTTACGGCACGGACGAGTAATACTCGTCCGTGATTTACGGTATAGTATAAGTATAAGCATAATATTGTTGTTATAAATATAAAAAAAGCATAATATTGTTGTTATAAATATAAATAAGCATAATATAATTTAGCCATTCAGTTGTGGTTGATGAGTATTAAATGATTACATATTAAATAATCTACATAAACTATATACAGGTTTTTATGCAGATTACAAATTTGAAGTATTTACCTACCTTTAGCAACTTACCTCCCTACTTACTCAACTCTACCCACTTGAGATATAAGATGTAGAAGAAACTCTACATCTGCTGAGAATGACAATGTTCGGGTACTCATGAACAAAAAGTAAAACCACTTAATAACCAAACACCAGGTGTAGTAAATTAGAAACAAAGGATCAATAAATCTTGATATAATAATGTCTATAGGGACTTGGGTAAATGGCTATAGAAATTATTCTACATTCTTCTCAATAAAGCCATTGCATTTCGTATTTCACGAAGGAAAACCTAAACCTAGGTACATTATTATAAAGTGGATGCAGGATTCAAAACACATTTTTTATAAAAATAAAAAGGAAAATCTTCCTGTAGGTAGTAATTCGCTATATAAAGCGAATAAAAACAATATCGTTATCACTAAATATATAGTGCGTGTAACGAAACCAACTTATTAACAAACAATTTAGCTAGCAATGGTGGTGGCTAAAAAAAGAACTAACAAACTTTGGGAAAATATGTATGAAGTTTGATAGCAATACGCGAAACTAGCGCCCTGATATGTTTGATGCAGTAGTAGCTGCGACTGCGAGCGATTGCCACACACAGGATTTTTGACAACTTGTCTGACCTTGGGCGCCCTGCGCAACATTTCGTTTGATTTCTGATTTATCCGTGAATTGCTGTGTAGCCAGTCGAGCAAGAAATAAAATATTTTTACCTCACGGTTCGTCTACTTTAGTGTATATGCTTAATTTAATGTGAGTCTAGCTAGAGTCTTAAAGTGCCCAGTGTATTGTGTCCTTGTTGAGGCACAAAGATGCCTCTTTTTGGCAAAAAGGACTTCGGAAGAAAATCTAAAAAGGATAGTCGGGATTCAGAGAAGCAACCATCAATCGAAGACAAATATGTAGTGAAAGATTTGTTAGGAACAGGAGCCTTCTCCGAAGTGCGCTTGATAGAAAGCAAAGAAAACGGGCAACTATACGCTTGCAAGATTATCGACAAAAAGGCCCTCAAAGGAAAAGAAGACTCGTTAGAGAACGAGATAAGAGTGTTGAAAAGATTTAGTGAGCAGGCTAAAGTGGAAGGCGGGGAGAAGAAGATGTTTTCTCACCCAAACATTGTCCAGCTGTTGGAAACATATGAAGATAAAAGTAAGGTGTATCTTGTGATGGAGTTGGTAACAGGTGGTGAATTGTTCGATCGAATCGTTGAGAAGGGTTCTTATACAGAAAAAGACGCGTCTAACCTTATCAGACAGGTTCTTGAGGCTGTTGACTATATGCACTCTCAAGGTGTGGTGCACCGAGATTTGAAGCCTGAAAACCTTCTGTACTATAGTGCTGATGAAGATAGCAAAATTATGATCAGTGATTTTGGATTGTCAAAAATTGAGGATTCTGGGATCATGGCTACTGCGTGCGGTACTCCAGGGTATGTCGCCCCTGAGGTGTTGGCGCAGAAACCCTATGGAAAGGCAGTTGATGTGTGGAGTATAGGGGTTATATCTTACATCTTGCTTTGCGGATATCCTCCATTTTATGATGAAAATGATGCAAACCTGTTTGCACAGATATTAAAAGGAGATTTCGAATTTGACTCACCCTATTGGGATGACATTAGTGACTCCGCTAAAGATTTTATTCGGCATTTGATGTGTGTAGATGTTGACAAGAGGTACACATGCAAGTAAGTCTCTGTTTTCCATAACATTTAAAAAAAAAAGGTACTTTGTTTTTAACTTCTATATAAAGTTGTAGCAGTATAACAGACATAGAAAACAAGCTTTATTATTAGTCAAGGTTAATTTATTTATGCCAACCTACAATATATATCTAAAGATGTTTAATCCTCATTGTTCTGGAAAAATTAAAATGCATAGATGGAATTATCTTAAAATTAAACATAATTTGGCATTCTATTTCACTCCTGAACCTTTTACCACTTTAAATCTTTTTATATATATTTTTTTATATATAGTCTTAAATAAGAAAAGAAACTTCCACACTAATGGGATTCAACCCATGTGTTATAAAAATATTAATCCCTCAAGCGTATCTGAATGAGATACAAAAGAAATTCTTTTGTTATGTGGTCTCATGCAATCACTTAGGTGTTAAAGTGTTAATACTATTGAAATCTTCTATTAGGTTTTTACTCATGTGTAATGACTAATAAAAATTGTGTCTTTATTTTATAGGCAAGCTCTTGCACACCCTTGGATCTCAGGTAACGCCGCCAGCAACAAGAACATCCATGGAACTGTATCTGAGCAGCTGAAAAAGAATTTTGCAAAGTCTCGCTGGAAACAGGCATATCATGCAACCACGGTGATCCGTCAAATGCAGAAGATGGCTCTGAACAGCAGCAGCTCCAGTCGCAACACCAACACACAGTCCAAGCAATAGCTGCCTGTACAGGTACCCCTTTCCACACTAAATGTTGTTACGTCTGCTTAATGAAGTACTTAATATTAAGTTACATTTTAACATGACAAAAGTTGATTTTAAACAACTTTAAATATTGACTTGTCTGTGGCTTTTCTTAAATTGAGAGTTGCGCCACACTAATTGAAGTTCATTGTCCAAACAGTTGATGCGCCTCTGATTTAACTCTGAGTGTCATTGCCAAATATACATATAATGACACAATTTATATTATCAGTGCTTAAAAATTTTAATTGAATCAATGCTTATAAATATTAATAAGCATATTTAGGTAATGAAAATCAACGAACTGTTTTAAGACATTATACCTAGTCATTGTATCACCACTTCACTTCCAATGAATAGTAGTATAACCTTTAAGCTCTTCTAAAATAATATTAAAGCTTAAGCTTCTCTAAGCTGGATGTCAACTGTGAAATATTCCTTCTCTGAAATGATTTTACATGACCTGAATTGAATTTATTCTGAACATTCTAGTTATTTTGTTCGATTTTACTTTGAGAATCTCATTTAAACCTTTTCCTGTGTCAATAATGATCTGCTCTTATAATAATCCACATCATGACACAACTGTATTCTATTTAATTATAAATTTTAAAATGTTTTACATGAATGATTTCAATATTCTAAACTTCAATTTTAAATGATAACAAAATGTTAGGTAGGTTAAACAATGTTCTCTTAAAAGATACTGATTAATATTTAGGTATGGTGATAATCACATATTTACTTAATTATAAGACCGGTTGCAAAACGACTAAAGATAAAATATAATATTAATACTTATTTACAATATATTTTACATTTTGATGTAGGGCTAATTCTGGAGCATGATGATTACCGAATGTTTCCCAAACAAGATATTATTTATTGTAATGTTTATCAAACGAGGGAACCATAACAAGGAAAATGATTCAGGATAGCTGCCACTAACTTAGATTTTGCATTACCCCAAAATAAACTAGGTGTTATCACCTCGCCGCTGCTGCGTTTGCGTTAGAAATTTAAGTATACCTATGTAATAAAAAAAACTTATTTAATCCCTAAAAAAAATTCAATACCTAGTAGTTGTTTTAAAATTTTAAACAAATCATATAATCTTATACTTAGAGTAAGTTTCTGATTCTAAAGTTTATATCCTTCCTATCCTGGTTATACAACAGTATCTAGAAAAGGTCCTACTTTATTAGTTGCCAATGGGTCATTCTATTGTTCAGATTTATATGCCATCAAGTTCACAAAACTGTGAAACTCACTAGAGCTCTCTTATAGTATACATAAAAAGTTGAAGGTACTAAAATAGGACCTTATTAGATACTTGTTTAATATAATATCCTAGCACTGTTGAATTCATTGTTATCTTAGGTGGTAATTAATACTCTGAAGCTGTGTTGTAATGTGAAATACCTGTAGATTAGTGCATCATTCATATCCTATGATTCCCCGTTATTGCACAGGCCTAAATTGTGGACATGCTTTGAAGCATTTTTAACGTAACCATATGCGGGCGCAACATCATCGTAGTAATTATTAATCAACGAGTTGGGGATATGACTTAAATCAATCTTCATTTATGATCTTTCTGGAAGACTGATGTAACGCATTTTATTGATACACGTGTGTGTTTAGGCCATACTTTAACTAAAGGGATGTATTAACATACACTTAAAATTATGTATTGAATTGAGCAGGTATAGTAGCTGGTCGATAAATCATTCCATTTTCTTTATTATATAATAATAATGTTTGTTTTTAAACGCCATTTTTGGTACATAATTGATATCCAATCCAATTCTTATATCGATTTTGTTCTTGTATCAATTTAGCGTGAATAGTTCGAACTGTGGTTATCATCCACACCAAACCAAAATCCACAGATTTTCCTTTTTTAATTAGCATGCGCGTCAGGCTGAAAGAATGCTTTCTTCTTACAATATTACCTACTGTAGCTGTGATGTGCGGATGTTGGCACTGGGAGTGTAGGAAATTACATCTGAGCATGGATCAAGGAATTCACTTAGTATGCTGGTGTATAAACAAATAATTTAAACTTCGATATAAAATCTAGAGCTAAAAGTTTTTGGTTCATTTTTGTAACTTTTAACTATTTGGATTTTTTACTTACTTACTTTAGCTCTAAGGCTCTTTTTGACCGTCCGGATTAGCTTAGTTCTGGATTAAACCACCATTTTATTAGTTTAGATGATGTTGAAAAAATGATGATTTAACACGGAACTAAGTTTATCTGCCTGACATGCGTAAGTAAGCCCTAAAGAGAAACCCTAAAAGAAAAACCGTTGATCGATTTTTCACACGCGTACTGCGGGCCAAATATTTTTGACCCGAAATACCAAAAACACAGAGAGATACCTGAGTTTTTTTTATTTCCCATAATATTTTTTTTGATGACTCGGCACTCTCTTCTTACCGAAGTTTTTTTTGGTACTGCGGGTCTAAAATTTTCTTTTGTACTCTAGTATGCTTGCGCCAAACGACTAAACTGTACAACAATTTGCGGTTTTTTGTTGAGAGCTTCCACTACTAATGAAATGATAAGGTTCACGAAATAATAAAATAATCATAAACCTGAACTTCATTAGCTATTTATTGAGTCAAATTAAAACGTCATCATTAAAAAAAAGTATTAAAACGTCTCTGCGTAAGGGGCGTGTTGTTATGGCAGACCTAACGGGACGGGAAGTTTAGGAAACATCGTTTTATGCAAAACCCATTCATCGATTACGTCGAATCGAAATAGAAACATAGCCCACAATACACGATTTGTGTTTCGTGTCCGCGTCCCGTTAGTTTGCATAAATATCTAACACCTACATTTTGACCCAAACGCATTCCGATTGCGAATATTTTTTGAATTTTATTTACATTCCGCCGAACGATAAGTAGGTAATTACAGTCTAACTAAGACGTCGATAGGCTAAGATTGAGATATACCTATGAATCTCCTATTTCTTTTCCCTGTAACGTTCACTTGAGTTTGCATTACATGAGTACCACATAAGTACATTATAAAAATGCCATATTTAATTGCTGCGTAATCTTATATTATGATAAACGATTACGGACGTTGTGGTTTACGTATGATTTACGTACGTCGCGATCTTTATTTTTAATAAGGACTTAATTTTTATTACAATAAATAGTGGTAACCAAGTTGTTGTTCTGTGCACTCCTTCTCAGTTACTGATGGGTGATCAGATCACTTGCCCATCATCACCCCCATATATTGCATACATTACTTACTTATTCACGCGTTTTTTAATTTTAATTATGTAACGATTTATTGTAACATTTTTGAAAACCAAACAAAAATGTATAAATTGTATATTTCTTGAAAACTTAAGACATTCCATCAGTAGGAAAGTAATAAGTTTTAACTTTTCTATGTTTACGAGAAGAGTTTATGTTCTTGCTGACTTATGATTAGATAAAAATATAGTCAAGGCTTGGAAAGAAGCTACAATTATTTACACGCCGATAATTATGTATCTGCCGTCCATACATTTGATTGATTTGGTAGTATATAACAGTGTTTTATGAAGTAATTTTCTTAGTTTGATAAAATGAAGGGATTGATTGAAACTTGTTACTTACCGGGAAAATACATTCCCGAAAATCCTTTTCAAGTCCGACCACAATTTTGGTTGCCAAGTTTTATTATCACAAGCTTGACCTTACGCAGCATCTTTTATTTTCATTCGACTTTATAATGCCCGATATTAGTTAGTGCGATATCATATATCGTGCTTATTATACTTTTTTTAAAGTTAGTTATTCATGGCCGCACTATTCCATGGTAATGCAGAAAATTCAAATTCGTGTAAGTTTTTATAAATCCAGGACATTGCAATAAAAAATAAGAATTGGACATTTTTGATTAGTCTGGGTGACTTAGTTGCTGAACAGTGGAACAGGCGACATGGGTTTCTATTCTTCCTGCCGCAATAGCTCGCTTTATTTAACAAATAGTGCAATATTTATCGTGCATTGATTTCATAGTGAATGCTTTCACTATAAAAACATATTATCTTACTAAAGATGCTTAATTGTTGTAAAGCGTTTTATTGCTTAAGAATATAATAATTTAAGTGTATAGTGTACACGGAATATTCGTCTAAATGCGCCTTAATCTGTGTAATTAGTATCTCTGTGGTCCTTGTAATGGATACTTTAGTTGTAAGAATAACCTGTTGACGCTGTTATATTAGATCTGTCATTATTAATTAAATATCGCTAAGGCACTGAAAAAACTTTAATAATTTTCTCTCTTGCTCCAAACTTTGTTGTCACCAATCTTTATATGTTCGTCAAATAAAAATAAAAATCATGCGCTGTTTATAAATATAATAGCCAATATTGCTTTCAAACAATTTTACCAAAGTGAAATTAAATTGCTGTGAAGATAAGGTACAGCAACGTTTAGGAGTGTTATAAGTGCCATGTGTTTTAGTTTGATTGTGTATTTATCTTCAATCCACAAGTAATAATTGTGTTATTATTATTCCATGTTATGTTATTGTGTGACGTTTTAAAATGCTTTATGCGTGTCGTATTTAAAAATAATATTGTTTATTAATTAGATACGCACAATATTTTGAAATATTGTAATTATTATGATTTTAAATCTTATCGAATATTTATCTTCGTGTTATATGACTTTGATATTTACATTCTTTATAAAATATTACCTAACACTTTTACTGTCCATGCATTACATGTAATGCACCGATGAGTTAGCTAGGTACGTCTGTGCATGACATACAAAACACTTATCTCTGATTTTTAATTAGATAGACCAAAATGACATTTGGTGGGATGCCACTTTTTCGTAATATAAAAATAGTGATGTACCTAAATATTCGACAAATTCAATTCTGATTCAATCGTTGCTTTTAAATGATTATTAAATATTTTTTTTATAATTGGATATAGTTTTAATGTGCAGAAAATTATTTGCATAAAATAAAATAGTTACGTATTACAAAAAAAAACAAAAAAGTTTTGTTTTAAGATCATGTTACCTGCAAAATAATATCATTATTTCTAATAGTGTATTTATAGAAAGTAGTAAATAGTCATAATAGGTTGAAGTCATACAAAATATTGGTATTGCATGTGAAGGGACTTAACTTTTTACCTATTAGAAAATTTTATTTATGTATTATTACGTTTCTTTGTAATCGTGTTCAACGTTTTACATGTATTATTTATCAAAATAAGTAGAATCACGAAATTGAAAAATCGTATCACAAATTCAATCATTCACATTTGCATTGTTACAACACTATTGCACTACGCTTGCAACATTATAAAATAAAAAGTGCGATTTTGGTCTATCTAATTAAAAATCAGAGTGTACTATCCATCGAGACTAGTGAAGTCTTTATGTCCGTGCATTGCATATAATGCACTATTGGATGCGTGGCAATTGTAAAGACAATATCCTTGGGACGGTGAAAGTGTTAATCTTAGTGTTAATGCTTGTGTTTGTATTCTGAAATCCACTTTTCTGTTTATGCACAAACATATCTTTCGAATAATCGTTAACCATAGATGTGTTAATGTGATCTTGCCATGACTACACGTATTGACATGTAAACGTTTTGTGCTCTCTCCACTTGTTGATATTAAAATGCTGCAGACAGAGACACATCTGACAGTGCAGCTTGTACAGTATCTAATTATGTATTGTTCTGTACTTCCGAAGGATAAAACATAAACATTACAAGATTCAATTCGTTGTCGGTGTTGCTCACTCAACTCTTCTTCTTTTAAGATACCATCGAAAATGTGTAACTTACTATTCCTTCCAATATACAGCTCTTAGCTGTTGGTCATCGCATGATTTGGAGTTCGTTGCCTGTTGTTTTACTACTAAAGATGAATATATTTTACGGGTCAGATGTGTGCTCTGTCATCAGGCAAAGTTTAGTTAATCACTGTGCCAAAACCATATCATGATCCGTGATAGATGTTTTACTGTAAGGTGTGTTTTAAACCAATCCCCTCTACATATACAAGTAACTGTAATGCTTTAACTTTCACTATAGTTGTGCAGCACTTCTCCAGAGAGTGCAGAACATCTTGAAGTTCCTTGATCACTGTTATTTCCTTATTTTCATTCTTCGATCTATAGTTTAGTCTAAGCATAATATCTAACACATATTTCTATTTTTCGAGGGTTATTACTTATATTATGCTTTGAATAAAGATAATCATTTTAGTTATTCAATAAGCACAATAGTTTAAGGGATGGGACATAAGTCGACAAGTTCTGTTTGTTTCCATGACAAACATTTCCACATTATTATTTTCACACATTTCTCCGGACTAAATTGTAAAACTGTTCGTTCATGGTTTGAGCTACTGTTGAAATACTAATCTTGTGATTTAGATTTTATACTTCTTGTTCAAAACAATCAAAATTTATTAGTAGTGTACTAGATGTTAGCTATATTTTGAATGTCATTGTAAATAAAATGCCAACTTGTTGAGAACATGTGTTTCATTCACCTTGCGAAAGTCTAATATTATTAGGTATGTGATATAAAAATCGTGATTCCACTGATAACCGATAAGTATAATAATAATATATTAAATAATTATAATTTACACAGCAAGATTAATGTAACTGAGATGGGAATGTCTATTGTATTTCTTCTCCGAGCAGGGAGAGCTGTTTCAGGAATTGTGAAGCATTTGGTAATGTTGTCGCACCGTATATTATTTTTCTGGGAGTACCGCTCGCAGCTTGTTGCTGAAAAAAAAAGTGGAGTTATAATCTGTCGATGTATTGAATAACTGTTATACTGCGGCAAATAACCCATAATAGCGCACAGTATAAATACATAAAATCGTAGCATAAAAAATAAATAAATCGTGAAAGTCATTGTTAGATTCGCGTTACTGAGCTAGCGTTAAAGACCTTCGACTCTTTACGGCGTCAAACGCGCGTTGTATCGTTTGATTTCGATTGTGCGCGATAAAATAATAAGAGATTTTCCTAGAAGATAAAAATTTTATTTTGCCAGTTCTAGTGTTTGTGCGTTGCATCACAAATACCGAGCCCACCCCGGCTCACCTTAGCGAAATGTTATCAGGTTGTGGTACTCGATATAGTTCCCGCCGCCGACCACGAACACGACGGCGTCGGTGGACGTACGTTTACGTCGTACGTTTTTCAAGAGCACGACATCCAAAACTTTTAAGACAAATACTTAAGAATACATAGGTAATACAGTTTTCGGTTTATTTTTAACTCTACTATACTTTTCTGGTTGAGTGCAACATTTTTACATTAACGAAACTAGGGAAATCCCCAAATCAATTACATTTGCACACGGAAATAAACATAAACCTAAAGGGGAAAATTTTAAAAAAATAAAATTAATTTTATATACAAATTTCATTTATCATTAAACTAAAATGTAAGGCAGAAAAAAAAATAGAAAAAAAAACTGGTTAAGTGCGAGTCGGACTCGCGCACTGAGGGTTCCGTGCCAACTTTAACTGAATTTGGGAATCCACTTACTTCCACTTAGTATAATCCACAACATTTTTTTGACAGCAATTATAACCTTGTTTTTCATAGTGTTTGTATGAAGTACAAAGTTATGTTTGCGGTTGTTGAAAATGTGCTTTATCTCAAAAACTTCTCGTTCGATTCTGTCCGAACCAATTTTCGTTGAAAGTATTTGTTAAGATCTACAATACATATTTTTTTCAAAATTTACACTCGATTAGTTTAGAAGTTAGCCCTACTAACTAGGGGGGGGGGGGACGCCCATTTTACCACTTTGGAAGCGTCTAGCTATGAAACGTTAGACTTTAAAAGGAAATGGTTTTAGGAACCTCGGTGTCATTTTAAAAGACCTATCCATAGACATGAAATGATTTTTGTCAAACCTATACGTGTGGGGACACGTATAGGTTTGACAAAAATCATTTTTTTTGGTTTTAATTTCATGTATGGGAGCCCTCCCTTAAATGTCATATTTTTTATTTTTTGTATGAAATTCGTTAAACGGTTAATAGGATACATCTTCCTACCAAAATTAAACAGTGTGATGCTTATAGTTACAGAATAAAATGGCTGTGACATACGGACAGACAGACAGACTTGACGAAACTATAAGGGTTCCGTTTTTTGCCATTCGGCTACGGAACCCTAAAAACACCGGTTCTAAGTTATTTGAAAAATCTGAAAAAAAATTTTTTTTCATTTTACATCACACCGGCTCACCTTAGCGAAATCGATCAGGTTGTGGTACTCGATGTAGTTCCCGCCGCCGACGACGAACACGACCGCGTCGGTGGGCGGCGGGTGTCGCGCGGCGCGTGCGCGCGCGGCCGCGTCCGTGCGCGCCGCGCGCGGGTCCAGCCACGCCAGCTCCGCCGCGCCCTCGCCGCTGCCGCTCAGCGCGGACTCTACTGCGCGGCTCACTGGCAGTTTCTGGGATAGTAGTATTTTTTAAGATATTGGACACCAATCACATACATTGCTCTGATTCCAAAGTAAGTAGCTAATCATAATCATTTATTCCTTCATAAACATAGGTACACAAAGGTTGTGGGTTGTTTAAATGCAAATTCTATGCTTCACCTTTTCAGGCATATGAAGTAGGTATTTACATTTTAACTAAAACTTAGTGAAACAATATTTTACAAAAAAAAAAAATTGTAAACATTTTATTATTATCATTATTAAATATATTTTGATTATACCAATTTAATCATAATTAAATTATATCTATTGAATCAACATATACATTATACATTTAATCATTTATTTCTGAGTCTAAAAGGTACTAATGCACTTGTGTTATGGAAATCAGACACAACGGTGGTACCACAACACCCAGCCAAACCCGAGACCAGTGGCGGCTGGTGGGTTATCGAACTGGTAGTGCACTTTAAGAAAATCGAAACAAAATCTAAAAACAATTACAGTAATATAAATAAACAATAATTAACCCGTCACACTTACAGTAAAACTATACTGGTAGTCTGATAACGAGATGTCAATCATGGCTGCCGTCGTCGCCTCGCGCCCATGCCGGCCGGCCAATTCGTCAAACATCGGATGCTCTCGGCCATCCTCGGATCGCACGTGCGGCGCTCGACAACACACTCATTACTCGGTACATTTCTATGAACTATCTTTTGTTTCACGCGTCAGGCGTATTCACTCGTATCTCCTACAAGTTATATTAGCAGTCCTCGTGCGCTCGCCGAAGCGCACGAGAATTTGTCTTTACAGGAAAGTTTACAGTCTTTAGTTTAGTAAAGCGCTCAAACTGTTTCACCATAATTGGAGATTTAATTTTTATACGTTTTTGTATGTTTAAAAATAACTATTAAAATGATAATTTAAAAATAAAGATGAAGTTCTTAATGTTTTGTAATTTTTTAATCTTTTGAATTGGTGGTTCAGCGCACGAGCGCACTTAAGGTACAGCCGCCACTGCCCGAGACAATATAGAAAACTTGATTTCTATATTCACCCGACCGGGAATCGAACCAATACCTCGGAGAGACGACGCCTTGAAACCAGCGTGCTTAGCCACTACACCACGGAGGTCGTCATTTAATAAATATATTTTATAGATTATTTTATTCGATCTTTATAATAATAATAATAATAATCTTTATTGAAATTCCAAATTTACATAGGTACAGGGTTTGGTACAGCCTCTTTTAAGTTTAAACGAAAGGATATGGATCATTTACCGGAGAATAAATGGGAAAATTTGGATTGATCGGTAAAAAATACTAGAAACATTACGTATGTAATAAAAATACAAGCATGAGAAATACTATACTTAAATATATTTATTACGACTCTGTATTAAGTTTTAATTTCTTTTTTTTAGAGATGAAGATATGCATTTATAAATATTCAAATCATTCAAACAAAGCAGACTAGGGATGGACGTAGGAAATTGGACACGGAGGGATGAAAAGGAAGATATATAGGAAAAAACAGATGATTTAATTAAATCACCCACGTCAGTTCAATAATCACACATATCACTTTCAACTATATGAAGCCTTGCCAAGAACTCCGATCTTTGTACTCAGATTTTTAATAGGATAGACCAAAACGACAGCTTCAATCGAACTTCTTATTTTTTAATGTTGCATGCGTAGTACCGATACAGTTGTATCTATTCAATTTTAAGTGTTTTATTGAACTTGTAATACGAATATTCAATAATTCAAAAATTTCGGTTATTTAGGAATATCACTATTTTTAAATTTCGATACAGTGGCCACCCACCAAGTGTCATTTTGGTCTATCTAATTAAGAAACAGAGTACAGGTACGCGCGAGCTTAGCGGCGTTTCGAGCTGACGCTCGCTTTTAGTCAACAACACTGATCACTTGTATGTGTCACCGCACCGTCATATTGCAATAACCACGTGATTACAATCTAACGGTTAAATTCGTTAAATTTTATTTTGTCGATTGATTGTGTATTGTACCGAACTACATACATTCTTACGTTAACTGAAATGACGAATCCATGTGCAAAATGCTGGGTACAAACCCAGTAAGCAAAGCGAATCTCCATGTATCCTTCTTGTAGGTTGACATGTAAGTACCAATGAAAGCGTAAATGCTGAGCCATGTCGAGCTTGCTCACAATAAATCGTCAGGATACAATCTACCGGCACGGGGTCTCATTCCGAACATAAGTTAGATAGCTTGTAAATTTTCTCAATAGATGGCGACACTTGTATAGCTAACGGAATAAACTGTTAGATATATTGAATAAAAACCTAAGATACATAAAAATAATACATGAAAAATATGAAAACAAATATTTTCAGTCGTTTAAAACAGTTAAAACTCAATATCACCGTTTTGTTTCCGAATGGGTAAAAATATTGTAAAAATAGATTAGAAGCATGCTTTTCTACACTAGAACCCTCTTCCGGCTTAAGATTAAACTATCTGGCTTCAATGCGGCATAGAAAGTTTTAACTAAACTAGTATAGATGGCGCATTTTATGAACGCGTTTCGTTTGTCCACTGATTACTAGACAAGTATAAAAACTTTACAGAATAAGTTTATCAATTTTTTTACCTAGGTATTATTGTAAAAGTTGTTTCAAAATTATATGAATATTTTTATAATGATCTATTTCGATTTAGAAATTTGTGATCATCATGATATGAACATGACATGAATAACCAAACGCAATTCTAGCCCTTTTACCGGTCTTCTTCAAAACTTTATTTGTATTTATCCCTATAACAGGTCACACAGAGTTTTACCGGATTATTGTAAACTTATTGTATGGTCAAAGTAAAATTTAAGCGCCTTTTGTACATGATGACGAAACACGGCGTTAGGAGATTTCTCCACATATTATTTAGTTTTAAGCGAAATAGAATTAGGAATCTTTTTTTAACTTTATCCATATGTAGTTATATGTATAACATTGTCCATACAGGTTTTTAAATTACATTTATAAAAAATTACATACACACTTATTACATTTCATCAATGACAATTATAATTAGGTTTAAAAAAACATCAACATTGGTTTGAGTATATATTATGTATGATTTTTAGTGTTTGTATATACATATACGAATAATCTGTAATATTTTATAAACATGTGCATTATTTATAATTATATGCTTTATGTATATTTTCAAGTTTTACAATAGTTGAAAATAAAACAGCTGATTTTTCTCTCTCGATTTCACTAAAATGACGTTACAAATACGAGTAAAATCTGAATAAAATACATATATGACACGAGAGTAATGAAACCTATAATTTTCATTTCCCAAATAATTTATAATAAGGCAACTAACTGTGTTAGGCAAGTAGAAAAGGTCATTCTGATTTTCCAAACTAGTGTGGATAATTGGACTTTTTGACCATTAATCCACCCTGAGACGGCTCGGTGTGAAAAAATTGACATGTTAATGTTCCACTTTTCAAGAATGTTTTTCTATTATTTGATGAAACGTTTATATAAAGTGTGTAAAAAACACCCTGTCCGAGCCATTAAGGTTATTAGGTGTCGAGATAAGGTTCTATTTGTATAATAATTTTCATAAAATACTAGAATAAAAATACCCAAGAAATAGATTGACGTCTATTGTTTATAGCGTTTATTTCCTTCCTTTTTGTGTGTTTGTAAAGCAATCTTTAGGCACATAAAAAGGAAGAAAAATAACACTACAAATTTTGTATCTCAACTACGAACAATATCGTTGGAGGAGGACAGTGAAGCAATGTTAAGACAGTTAATATTGTATCAAGGTCAGGCTGGGTACGCACAGTGTCATTCATTGTATTGCATAATGTCATTGCATTTTGTATTAATCAATAAATTTGTAGAGCCAGTAAGTTGAAGTAAACTCCGTTTCTCGTAGCTAGTCCAATAATGTAAACAATCTTTTCATAACTTTTAAAGTAATATCAGTGAATAAAATTATTTAATTATTTGATTTAAAAAGATGTCAAGACAAAACGACGAATTACCCATATAAGTTGTGAGTTTACCTATTTTTAAAATTAATCATTTCGTTAGAAAGGAATGCCACGATCGTTTAGAATATTTGATCTGCAAAGAAAAATAGACTGTCCTAAAAATTAAAATAGGTATTGAATTGTAACTAAAACGTGCTGTAAAAAAATACTGAAAACCCGCATCGAAACTCGCGGAAAAATAGTACAGCATGTTTTGAAGACGGTTTAAAACTCAATAAAACGAGTTAACGTGTGTGCTTAAACGTAATACCGAAAAAACACATCATTTTTAATCAAATATTTTAGCTTATAAATAGACAATTGATTCCGAGAAACTTAATGTCCAGCAGACGCTACGAGTAGGCATAGGTCGTACTTGCTAATTCAAGTACATAAATCAGCACCAGGGCTCAAAACCAGGCATCAAATACTTGCACGTACTTTTTTAAAAGTTTAAAACTGAACCTTGACTATTTTGCAATAAAGAACACTATCGCCTAATCGCGTTTGCGTAGCGAAAAAACTTACTTGCATCATTAAGTTATAGAGTAATAATCTGGTTGGGAGGTAAATACCTACCAAATTTGCTGCATATAGTAGACAATTTACAAAACGAAATACTTTATGGAAATTCTTTTCGTTTGAGCATTCGAGTTTCTTATCGGCGCCCTGGTTGCCGCGGCGCGCCGCGGCTGCATAGTGACTACTAAAATACGTTGAAAGTATTAAATAGAAAATGCATCCATATATCCATATTTATAAGGATGTAAATCGCACTAGCAATAAAAATACTTCAAAAACGTTACGAGTATATTTCGCAATTTTTTACCTTTTTTTTATGAGCGCAAGGTTTAATGTCACTAAAACGGTGTTTTTATTGTTTAGTATTTCTTGCTAATTAAACTACTTTCATGGACTTGGCAGTATTTTGAGCCCGTTCCTGGTATACCTACGTGCTTCGAAGCAAATATTGGACACCAATCACATACATTGCTCTGATCCCAAAGTAAGTATCTAATGCACTTGTGTTATGGAAATCAGACACAACGGGTCTGGGTGTTGTGGTACCACAAGACACAGATACAGACAATATAGAAAAGATCGTTTTCTACATTGACCCGACCGGGAATCGAACCCGGAACCTCACGAGATGGCGACGCTTGAAACCAGCGTGCTAGCCACTCGACCACGGAGGTCGACAATACTACAAATACTAGGTTTGTAAACCTGGTATGGTAAATACGTTTCATTCCTAGCTACGAGACGATTTAGAAGATTCGCAAAACGGTGCGTTTGTTGTGTGGCACATGGCATACGGACACGAAAACGGCGGTTATAAAGTTTTTATACAAAGTGCACGAAGCGGCAACAGTGCGGCAAGTGCGGCTTCCGTACCGAAAACGTTCGACGACAGGGTGGCAACGTCGCAAACTCCACCGCGCGTGTTCATTTCGCTGTTTATTAGTGCGGTGCGGGCGGTATCTAGAGGTAGAGCAAAACCAGTTCCTTACAGTAGTAGTAGCAGTAGTAGTAGTAGCTGATATTAGACTTGTGTAGGTCGCGAGAGAAAGATAAAAAAGATATATATGATATATCTCACCCAAACGGCTCATATATCCGTAGCTCACTTGTGTTTCAAATAAATCTCTATACCCGAGAGATAAAGTTGAATTTTCGGATATACAACTAACTGAGCCGAAGCCTGTAAAGAAAGACGGCTTCATTTCATTTCTAGAGCGAAAAAAGAGAAGGAAAGCTACGTTCGTAGTGTGCGTATTATGGCCGAACCGTGACTCGGTAAAACGGTAGAAACTGTATGTTCTCGTAGTATTAACGAAATAAAGTTCAATTTGCATTGCGTGCGGTTATATAAATATTGGCTAGTTGAATGTTTGTTGACGTTTTTTTAGTTTTTTTTGTAATTTGAGCCGGCGCACTTTGGCTGTCGGAATAATTGCAAGTTTTTGGATTACTGAATGCGACTTGAACTTTAATATATTTGATTTTATTAGTAAACAAACATTCAGTTAGTGAAAAATACTGGACTACAGTTAGTGTTAGTAACGGCTAACGACTGAACTTGATAGCTACCTACATCAGATTCCTGTGAACGTATATTTTCAAAGGCAGGCTATACAATGGATGAAAGGGAGAACAAGACTTAAATCTAAAAAAATATCACAATTGCTGTTTATAAGCTGCAATTCGGAATCAACAACATACTAATGTAAATATTAAAACTGTCTGTACAGTGGATGTGTGTATACAGCTATTGTAAATAATTCTGATTACAAATAATTATAGAAAATTATTGTAAATACAGTAAAAATATACAGTGTACCTAAATTTAAATCAATGTAAATACCTAGCCAATGATTTTTAAATACGCCAACCTTGATTCGCGATAATGCTATAAAAAGTACTTTTCAGGTGTTTTTTAAATTCGTAAACTGTCATTAACATTTTTTAACTAGGTTGACAGACCTAACACTGCTAAGTATGAAGGAAAATCAAATGGTTATTATTTTATTTATAAAGTAATATAAATAATTAACGTACGTAATAAGATGTATAACGTACAAAAAAAATTTGGGCTTCTGATTAGTAGTTATGTACATATTGTATGACAAACAAACAATAGCTTATCCTAGTCCTGAATAAAGAGTTTTTGTGTATATATAGAATCATTCGCATCATCGTAAGTAGCTCTTTTCTCATTCGACTCTCTCTGATTTATCGGCTCATTGGGATCTCTCGATATAAAGTTACGTAAAGATCGTTCGCTTCATCACCGAGTTAGTGAGATAAGGATATAAAAGATATATCTATCTTTATATATATATCTGTCATTGAGAAGATATATAATCACTCTTCTCTTTTTAGTGAGCCGTTTTGCGCATGTCTAGCTGATAACTTAGAATAGAATATAATTATTATTTATTCGACACACACATTGACATAAATTACATAACCAAGAGATGCATAAATTAACTTTAAAAAAAAAGTAAAAACCGACTTCAATTTACCTTATGACTCTGTTCTTTAAGAAGCTACAAACTACCTATCATAAGTTCTGTTATTATAAATACTGAACTCCTTAGCGTTAAGGAGTTCTACTATCAGCTCTGCCCCACAAGATATTGACTATCAGATGTAACAGCACGTCAACATTAAGATTCTAGTAAAAAAACACTTTACGTGCCTTAAAAGTTTGAGGGTTTTCCTCGATTACACCAAGATCTCGTCATCAGATCCCAAATTGGCAACAATGGGACCAACTAGAAGGTAGACCCTCTAGGTAGGCGAAAAATTTTTTCGAATCGGTCGACAAACGACTGAGATATGAGGTAACATACATACAAAAAAAAAACATACAGTCGACTTGATAACCTCCTCCTTTTTTGAAGTCGGTTAAAAACACAAAAAAATATATAACACAAAAACAAAGCCCCCAAGTGAGCCATAAGTCTGTATAAGTCTGTCTGTAAGTCGTGACAGCTGATGGTAACCATGCCACGAACCTGATTTTCAGCGGTTTTTCCGATGTCACTGATGTTCAGATTACTTCTTTTGTCATAATATAGTTTCTATCCGTTGAATTTTAATTTAAAATAATAAATTTTCCTATTTGCTTTCTTTCATTATTTCTAAACTGTATTCGTAGTATGTAATGTAACATTCTTTAGACATTAATGATTATGGTTACCACCGAAATTACATCATGTCACAGATACGAGATCTTTTACGAGCGCGAATTTTTGATTCTGGCTTAACTGCTGGCAAATAAATTTAAAATGTCTCTAGGTACAAACGCATTGATATAAATAAATATATAGCAATGTACAAATGCTTAACGCCAGATAGGTACGCTTTTTAATTATGGCAGCATGGCACAGATCCTATTTCTTGCAGACTCAGAAAGAAAGAAAAATGTAGGTAGGGTACTCTTCATTTTCCATCTATCTCCCTTTTACCTAAGAGACATAATACACACATCAAAAAAGTTTGCGATCACTGAAAAATCAAAATCTTTATTAATTGTTAATGATTCATTTACATATTATTATTACACAGGGCTTTTATACAGACAGGGTCTAACAAAACCAATGATCGACCGCCAACGAGGGGTATATGATTTACATCATACCGATTACGCTCACCAAATTTGAGAAAAAAAAACAGGCTAGTTTCAGAGATAATCAACAAAACAGTAGGTGGCACTTTTAAATGTGGAAAACCACTATTTGCACCTGTTTACTATACTACGACACTGTCAATGCGCACGCACACCAACAAAGCCAGCCGACATGATGTCGGTGCGCCGCGCCGCGGCAGACGCAAACAAAGGAGCGGCATGCTTTGTGTCTCGGCGGGTGGCGGCGTTCTTCTTTCGGCGTCAACGCGCGCGCGTGTGATTTTTATTGCATAATTCGCAAACTCGCTTTACCACGTAAAGGATGTCGACTAAATTTGATATTCACTTATTGCAACCCAAGTAAAAGAACGGCCTGGACAGTTAACAACAACAGTCTTCCTAAAGCGGCTAGACGGGTGGACTTGAGAGGTCTGGCGGGTGCTCCTCTGCATCACGGACATTTTGGCCTCCGTGTATTGTTCCTTCGGGTTCGGCCGTCGTGGATCGGGGGGGGGGGGGGCCCCGGCGGTGCCCTGGCTGGCGCAGCGCCCCAACCATCACCTTTCCATGCCTTACCTACCTACCTACGAGAAGGACATAACATTGTTTATTACGAGAAGATGACCTTAGATTACTTTAGATTGTTACACACAATTGTGTAACAATTCGTGATGATGTCCATCGAAACATTAGACATTTAGTGTTATATTACCTACCGTTAGTCCTTAACTAACATTCTCAACGAATTAGCTAAGACGCCATGGAATAAACTTTTGTTTTAGACGGCTAAAATAATTGTTTGTTTATTGATTACAACATTATCATCGAGTATTTTACATAAAATTGCGAGTTTTAAACCAGATTTGTGATAGGTTTGCGTTTCAAAATAAATTGTTGTATCAATGTCGTATTTTCTTTATGCTTATCTACTTCCTTAGCCTGCTTATACCAAAGGAATCATTTGCTTATTGTCTCTTAAGGTTCAGGTAGGTAAGAAAAAAGACTCAATTTTTTGCATAATAAAGTCTGTAACTGTTTAGGTAGGTACAGTGGCCAGCACATCGGGTTACCCACTTTTGTTGTAAACTAGCCCTAATTACAACTCAATAAGATACCGCAGTGTTTACCTTGACGTGCTGTTGTCCGTACACACTACCACGCCTTTGTCTTACAATTCCTTGACTTGCTGGTTATTTATTTTGGTTAGGCAACGTTTATTAACATTATGGATAAGGTTGTGTCTGTTATTATTTTAGTAATAGGAGTAAAAAGGAAAGACTACAACTATAAAGTAAGTATGCAAATCTGCCACTAACTGCGTAAACACACAGATTATTCATTTAATATACACAGCTTGTTTGAAAGTTTTTTCATTCATAAGTGTCTAATGGGTAGGTAAACGAAACTGGGGGCCTACTCTGTAAGACGTTGCACGTTATTTCGGCTAAAGCCATCTTGCTTTCTCCCATGTTATCCTGGTATGGGTGACTGAGATGACTAGAGTAGTAAGCATGAACATTCGACTTACAGAGCAGGTACCTTCGGTTCGTATGTGTGCATGGCATAGGTAGAAGTACAGGAGGTTTCCTTATAAAGAAGTGAATTAGTATGTTAGGAAACATAACTTTGAAAAAACTTTAAAACTAGTTTTGTTAGACCCTGTATTATAAGAAAACAAACAACAAATAGGGTTTCTGCTTCAACACCCAAGCGGTCGCACGAGACCGAATAATAATAGAATTTCTATTGTGTCTCGTTCACATACGCTTGAATAACATCTTTTAAAAATTAAATTACCTTATGCGGGTGATCACATTTTTTATTTATTTGTGTAAGTACTTACTCAAATCTGGATGCAATCGTATCGACGAAGCTGAAATCTACTGGTCGCATATGAAAATAAATTTAGCGCCATCTATTGATGAAGTTAAAACGTGGACTGCAGTGAGTTTAGCGCCATCTATTGAGGAAGTAAAATCGTGGACTGTATTGCGAGCAACCGATGTGCTTTTATATCGGCAAGTCCAGTCTACTCCAGTAGCTCCATCTAGTCCGTATTGTAGTCTACTCCAGCGCCCGTTACTATCGCCCGTTTCGGCGGAACCGTTTTCTTGTATGGGATGAGGTATCTGTACTAGTAGTATTATATTATCTGGGCTACCGGATTTTAACCGTAAGATTATACTCTTGCACTTTTTACTACAGGGTCCACAGGCTTATGGGCAACACTGGTTAATCTCTAGTCGCCCCAATGTAAATGTCCTATGGTGTAATAATGAAATATTTCTGCTAATACTATCCTATTACTTAACTTAAGTTCGTTTTAAATCTTACAGTAAGCTAAATGACAAATTCGTAACTACCGTTGCTCCAACTAAACCATTACATTTGCAATATTACTGGTTTAAAATAAGAACACAAGTTTAAATATAAACACTTACATGTTTTTTGACAACCAAATTCTTGACTCCTTCCATTACAAATGAAGACCCCTGAGACACCAACTTCGAAAACATGGACACCGTTTTTGTGCCGCCACCTTCGTATTGATTCGACATTTTTGTGAAGCCCCTAAAAAACACGTGTTTGGTTTAAGTTTTTTTTTAAAATTCAGCTACCTGTCAGCTGAAGAATCAGTTAAGTCACCTATATCAAACAGTTTGAAACAGTAGATCGAGGGTACCGCCGCCATACCACTTTCAAAACAAAAATCGCTTGCACACACGATATAAAGAGCGCCACACAAAATATGACGCGAGGTGCAAACGATTTTGGCTCCTTTGCCGTTGTCACACCAACGCATTCCCATGCGGCATGCGACCTTTGCATATGCTCTATCTCACTCTAACATAGTCAGATGTTATAGTTGCATTGCTACCGCATGCGAATGCGTTGAAGTACTAAAACGGTGTTAAGTACTATTATTATCTTCTGAGGTCAAACTGCTAAGGAACGGCGAGGTGCCCTCAATTTTATTTTATTTTCAAGACAAAACTTTCAAGTCCCTAAAAGAACATAAGATAATTGTACTCACTTCCACCTCTTCATGTAAGACATCGGGTGAATATCGCAGTTTGCACTTGTTAAAGCCGCTTCAAACTTCTTATACTCTTCATCAGGCAACTGCGCGGTACACAGATAGTATATAATGAAGAGCCTCATCTTATCCTCCGCAGTCCCAGCCGTGGGGTCCGTGATGAGGTCCATCACCGCTTTGCTTTCTACGCTACTGCTTTTGCTCATGATCTTCTCTTCTAGTTCGAAGAAGGAGTCGAGGCGACGCGATTTTATTGCGTTGAGGATCGCTGAAAATTAATAATGCTTTAGTATGTATGTCATTACTTGAAGCTGATTGGTAGACCGTACTTTAATTTATTTTGTTTGTTTTGTGTGCGTGTTCAATATATATTATTGGCACCCGCTCCTGCGGTATAACGGTCGGGAAACGGAAAGGAATAAACAAAAAAATCCCGGCCAAGCGCGAGTTGGACTCGCGTACTAAGGGTTCCGTGCCAACTTTAAGTGAATTAGGGAATCCACTTACTTCCACTTAGTAAAATATCACTTTTTTTTGACAGCAAACATATTTTTTATAGTGTTTGTATGAAGAACAAAGTTATGTTTGCGGTTGTTGAAAATGTGGTATATCTCAAAAACCTCTCGTTCGATTCCGTCCAAACCAATTTTCGTTGAAAGTATTTGTTACGATCTACCTTACATATTTTGGGACGCCCACCGACAAGATGGACGGACGATCTTATAAAGATCGCAGGATCAAACTGGATGCAGACCGCTAGTGATCGGTCGCTGTGGAAAGCCGTGGGGGAGGCCTATGTTCAGCAGTGGACGTCATTTGGCTGATAATGATGATGATGACCTTACATATTTTATACAAAATTTACACTTGTTTAGTTTAGAAATTAGGAGGGGGGGGGGGGGAGAAAATAATAAAACAAAATGGTTTTAGGAACCTCTACGTCATTTTAAGAGACCTATTCATAGACACACGCATAGGTTTGACCAAAAAGTGTGATGCTTATAGTTACAGAATAAAGTGGCTGTAACATACGGACGGACAAACAGACTTAACGAAACTATAAGGGTTCCGTTTTTTGCTAAAAATGAAATAGAAGTTTGTTGTACAAGGGGAAAAAGCGACCCATTTCACTCGAGATGTTCCTGGCGCTCAAACGAAGTGAGAGCGCCAATAGTTCGATAGTGAAATGGATGCTTTCAGCCGAGTTGAACATACTTTTTTTCATTTCGACGACGAAGTATTATGTAATTCAGTGAGTAGGTAATAGTTAAAAGTAAGTGTTCTGCAATTGTTAAAAATTTGATCAATTGTATTTTTTTATATCAACGATCATTATAATTCACAAGGTTTTATTATGTTTTTACGTATACATTTATAGCTAAGCAAAACTGTACCTGTGAAAAGCTTTTATTTTATTAATATGCTGTGACTCAATTATCTTTGACTCAAGCTTTTACTGCCGCATGCCGATGCCGTGACTCCATGCTATACTAATTAAAACTAAAAAACTTTCTACCCTTACTCTCTGAAAAAGCTATTTTACACCCTGCTATCTACACATGAAAGTTAAATTTTCCGAACAGGAGAGATGAAAAGAAATTTGTAGACAGAATAAGTATATTTTAAGAAACGGGTTTTATCAAAATGACAGTCTGCTCTGACTTTGTTTTACTATAGAATTCGCATACATTGCGAATTTGCGAACATTCGCGAACACATTTGCTGTTTAAATTGTTAAGATATTAATTTGAGTAAAGTGTTTTTCTATTTTAATAGCAAAGAACAGCTTAGAACAGGGCCAGTATCCTTTAATTGAAATACAATCATATGATTATGCAATTGATACCCTTTATAGTAACCACCACAGTCTTAATTGGTATGAATTGAATTATAGTATTAATGTATGGTGGATATTCGTAGTAGTGGGAACAACTGCACATTTGTATGATCACAATGTCTGATAGTAATCATACAATTGCATAGTAAGCGATTCACACACTGCGAAGCGGCGTTGATTTGTGAATTGTCTACTTGTTATCTGTAGAGCAACCTAAACATTAAAGGCCATTACAGACCTCTAGCTCATATTATCACTCACCTGTAGCAATAGTGGTGTGCATATCAATAAGCCGTTTCTTCTCCATAAGCTGCGGCAGCGAGTTGACAGCGCTGGTCAAGCGCTGCGTGTTATCGCTGACGAGACTCAACGCGAGATCGCTGTCAGCGTCGAGGCCCATCGAGCTCTTCAGTTTTTTGACCTCCGCTTCTGAACTCCTGTAAATATTATGTGGTAGGTATTGGTAATATGTAAGGACGCTGTGGCGACATCACGTGACATACGTTCGCATAGTACCACGACCTGCGCCGGACTGTGGAAGCGCACTGATCTACTGAAGCCCACAATGTTAAGTACGAAGAAGGTAGATGATAAATAATTGTTTCTGTATACCCTACAAATTATGTATTTTTATGTTGAGTGAAACAGATGTATGTGTTCGTCCTTCCTCTAAAATGCTCTAGTTTTGTATAAAAGTAGATCATTTCTAAAATAAAGGGACATTACTGATTTGGACCTCGTTTAACTTTTACCTTCGCCACATACTTACGGAGCACCCTTTCACATTGGTGACCCCGTCTGAGTTGAACAGCAATCCAGGTCCAGCTAGAATACATTTAATCATCATGGTCAACAACGAGGCAGGAGAATCACACGACTCTACACCCCTACGGTTATCTCTGTGATGCAAGAGCAGCCAGAACTATCGGGAGTTTCGGTCGGCCTTCGTATACCACCTATATGGCGAGATAAAATGAGAGGCTGGTTCGCGCATTTTGAAGCTATTATGCAGTCGCAGAAGAAAGGAGACCAAGCAATGTACGAGCTTGTACTAGGACAACTAGAACGCCAGGACGTCGACGAAATATACGACATTTTACTGCGACCACCTGAGGAAAACAAGCTTGGCTATCAAACAGCGCCTTCTGCAAGTTTATGAAGACTCCGAACAGAAAAATGTCCAACGCGTCACAGCCGGCATGGAACTTGGCGATTTGAAGCCATCACAGCTTTTGAGACGCATGCAGAACCTGGCCGGCGATCATCTATCTACCGTCACGCTACGAGGAATGTGGCTCAACCAACTGCCAAACTACATAAGCTCTATAATAGCTATCAGCGAAAAGACTAGTCTCAGCGAAGTTGCACTTATGGCTGATAAGATGATGGATCAACACTCACAGCGTGAAATATCTGCTATTCATCAACGCCCTAAGCAGACAGCTTCGTCTCAACCTGAAGCATGTGCTATCGACTACCAACAGGCTTCATCATCGAAATACTCACGTACGCTGGAAGATAAGATTGACAAACTAACAGAGGCAATTACTCAACTTGTCACGAGCAATCACCAACGTGGACGTTTGCCCTACCGCAACCGGAATCAGAGGCAGAACAGGCAAGCATCTCGATCAAACAACCGCAACCAGTCAGTCAATAGAAGCCGTACGCCCAGCAACTCACCATATTGCTACTATCACCATAAGTTCGGTCAAAACGCTAAAAAATGTGCAGAGAACTGTACATTTTTGAAGAAAAGCACATCGGAAAACTAGAGAGAGCGTTGGCAGAGACGGGTACCAGCGCATCAGAATACTCACACCGTCTTTTCGTTACCGACAAGAAAAGCAAGCTAATATTTCTCATCGATACCGGTGCGAATATCTCTGTAATTCCGAAGAGGACTGGCCAGCAAATGAAACCGACTAAGTTCACTTTGTACGCGGCCAACAACTCTACTATACCTACCTATGGAGAAAAGACGCTAGAGTTAGACTTGGGCCTACGTCGTCCATTCCGCTGGAACTTTATCATCGCAGCAGTCAGTAAGCCGATTATAGGCGCTGACTTTCTAAAACACCACAAAATACTTGTCGACATCGAGGGTAGACGCCTCACAGATAAAGTCACGAATTTATCAGTGAAGACATCGATTTCTACCTACCCCATATCAACGATCAGGAGCATCGACTGCAACCACAAATATCATGAAATACTGGCAGAATTTCCTGATATTACCCGGCTGTCTACAATTAAAGAAACACCAAAACACAGCGTCGAACACTATATCGAGACCAGTGGCCCGCCGTTGTACTGCAAAGCAAGACCAATACCACCTCATCGCTACGCTACTGTAAAGAAAGAATTTGAAGTCATGATGGAGCAGGGCCTATGCCGACCTAGCAAAAGCCCTTGGGCTAGCGCACTTCACGTAGTACCCAAAAAGAACGGCGACATCAGAGTCTGTGGAGACTACAGGCGGCTAAATGCGATAACCAAACCTGACCGCTACCCCGTGCCACGCCTGAAAGATTTTACCTACCAGCTGAATGGAAAGAAAATCTTCTCCACCATCGATTTGAACAGAGCGTATCAACAATTGCCAGTATTCAGCGACCACATTGAGAAAACGGCAATCATAACACCATTCGGACTATACGAATTTCCGAGAATGTGCCCAGGACTGAAGAACGCTGGACAAACCTTCCAACGGTTCATCCACCAAGTGCTACAAGGCCTAGATTACGTCTATCCGTTCATTGATGACGTTTTAATAAGCTCAGAAAATGAAGAATCGCACATACAACACCTACGCACTGTTCTTAGCAAGCTAAATGAATACGGAATCACTATAAATCCTTCCAAGTGCACACTGGGAGTACCAGAAGTCAAGTTTCTCGGCTATACAGTATCGCAACATGGCATCAAACCACCCGAAGACAAGGTCAGCGCAATCAAGTCGTTTCCACGGCCGCACACAATCGAAGAACTGCGACGATTCCTTGGCGCCGTCAATTTCTTCAGAGATGCACTTCCACACGCCGCATCTATACAAGCTCCACTGAACGCGTACCTACACGATAGTAAACGCAAAGATAAAACACAGATCACCTGGACTACACAAGCGATAGAAGCATTCGAAGCCTGTAAAGTTAGCCTACAAAACGCAGCTTTACTCGCGCACCCGTCACTCGACGCGCCAATCGCCCTAAAGTGTGACGCATCTAACATATGTGCCGGAGCCGTACTGCAGCAATATCAAAACGGCAAGTGGCAACCACTGGGCTACTTTTCCAAGAAGTTTTCGGACACCCAGCAGCGATACTCAACGTATGACCGAGAACTGCTATCCATCTACATGGCAGTCAAACATTTTCGTAAAATGTTTGAAGGCAGACAACTAATTATCTACACAGATCACAAGCCTATCACGTTCGCTCTGCGCAAGAAAACATCGGACACTGAAACTCCACGTCGTACCCGCCAACTCTTATTTATCAGCGAGTTCACGAGCGACATACGTCATATAAGTGGGAGCGAGAACACTGTTGCCGATTCACTCTCGCGCATCGAAGAAATAAACTGTCCGAGTACCTTGAACTACGAACAACTTGCTATGGCTCAAGAAAACGATAAAAACTTGCAATCAATGACGAAACAAAGCCATCTGCATTTTAAGAAAATTCAACTACCCGGTACCGACTACAAAATATACTGTGAAATATCAACTGCAAACATCAGACCATATTTACCTCAAGACTTTCGTCGTATAGCATTCAACGCCGTTCACAACTTAAGTCATGCAGGCATTCGCACGACACGGAAGATGCTTACTGAAAAATACTTCTGGCCTTCAATGAATGCTGACATCAGTAACTGGACCAGAGCGTGTATACCATGTCAACGGACTAAGATACATAGACACACGAGCAGCAGCTTTTCTACGTTTCAACAAGCAGACAGATTTCAACATTTACATGTTGACATCGTCGGGCCGTTACCTCCTTCACAACATGGTCACAGATACCTACTTACAATGATCGACAGGAAAACTCGATGGCCTGCGGCTATACCTCTTCACGATATAACAGCAGAGACAATCGCAAGACACGTTTATGGAGACTGGATCGCTCGCTTTGGCTGTCCTTCCACGAGTGATCAGGGACGACAGTTCGAAAGCCAGCTGTTCACCAACTTAACAAAACTGCTTGGCATCGATAAAACAAGAACAACTGCCTACCACCCGCAATGCAACGGAATCGTTCAACGTTGGCACCGATCACTCAAAACAGCACTAACAGCAAACCTGCAAAACCGCAACTCTAAATGGTTAGACACCTTGCCCACTGTCTTACTAGGCCTACGAGCCGCTACAAGAAACGACACCGGAGTAAGCGCTGCACAGTTAACCTACGGATCTAGCCTAAGACTACCGGCGGATTTTTTTCAATATAAACACCCCAATGACCTCACAACAGCCAATGGACTATACTTTCGTCGATCAACTACGTCAAACTATCAACGAGTTCAAGTCGTCAGAATCGCAACGGCAAAATACTAAAACATTCGTGCACAAAGATCTCCAATCCTGCGAAAGTGTTTTCCTGCGCATTGATTCCGGCCGTAAATCACTGCAAGCTCCATACGAAGGGCCGTATCCAGTACTACGGCGCGATGACAAAGTGTTTCGAATACAACTTCCCGAGCGTGAAGTCAACGTATCCATTGACCGGCTGAAACCTGCATACACATTGAAAGAAGACGATTCCTATGGCAGCACTAGCACAATGAAGACGAACACGAAGACTTCTTCGAACACTGCAACAATGAAACAAACACGATCCGGAAGAATAGTGAAACCAGTCGTACGCTTCGCTTGAGGGGGTGCTATGTGGCGACATCACGTGACATACGTTCGCATAGTACCACGACCTGCGCCGGACTGTGGAAGCGCACTGATCTACTGAAGCCCACAATGTTAAGTACGAAGAAGGTAGATGATAAATAATTGTTTCTGTATACCCTACAAATTATGTATTTTTATGTTGAGTGAAACAGATGTATGTGTTTTAGTTTTGTTTTGTATAAAAGTAGATCATTTCTAAAATAAAGGGACATTACTGATTTGGACCTCGTTTAACTTTTACCTTCGCCACATACTTACGGAGCACCCTTTCACAGACGCAATATTATAACAAGAAAAACAAGCAAGAAGACTTGCCTTAATCATAATTATTTATCTTTATTTTCACAAAAAATAATCAAGGCCTAAGCTCATCCTGACGTGCGCAAGTGTGCCTAAGTTAACTGGAAGCCAATCAATTTACATACAGTTTCAGCAGATTCAGTAAAAAAAATTTTTTACTGAGGTAGTAGCCACTAACACCAAGTTTGTACTTATTTGAAAATTTAGATGTATTTATAATAAAGTTAAAATAGGTTTCACTACAGACTGCTACTAATAACATTACAGAAATCTAAGGATATGTCACTATTTGGTTTTAACTTGGAATCAATAATTGAATCACCTATAATATCAAAATGGTCAATAGTTTACCTGTATTTATCTAAGTCTTCTTGTATAGCTTCTGCAACGGTGGGGAAGGGGCTACCCTTGTGCTCAGCCCATAAAGGGTCTCTTGAATCCAGATCACACACTCGGGTTTTCGTTTTTTGTCCAGACACTGCAACAGCTGTGCTTTCTGGAACCATTGCCCTGAAATTAAAAAGCAGAGATCAGTGAAGAAGAGGATAGAATAGATAGAACTCTAGCACATCACATAGATCTTTGTATAGGCAAAAGGGGTTTGGAAGTACCTATCAATTTCACAGATGCAACACAACTACAAAAATTTTGGGTATTCGATGATGTGCTTGGTCCTGAAAACTATATAGTCTTTGTGAGTTTTGAGTCCTGCAAGGGCAAATGTTTGTGTAATGAGCACAAACATTTGTACCTAAGTCATGAATGTTACAATTATTATTATGTATGTAAGTATTGTCTTGTATTCGTAATACAAAGAAGAAAAATCCTTACTTCAAAACCACTACAATTGAAATGTTTCTGGTGCATTTTTATTGTTGATTTATTTATCATTTTAATTTTGTACTTGCCTGTTTAGTGACAAATCCAGAACATCATGGGCTAATGCCTGGTATGTCCAAGTGTGATGCAAAGGTGTGGCCATATCAATATTCCTGTCTAACAGGATGAGCATTGGCCGGGTGAAACTGAATGAGCCAGATTGGCCTGTGTTGCCATGAAATAAATTATTCCTAGCATCCCAAAGGTTCTCTCTTAATTTCTTGTCTAACTTCTTGGCAACCATTTCTGCAGCATTGCCTTTACTGCTCCTGATAATGGGCACATTACCTGGAAAAGTAATAATAATAATGTGAAAGGGTTTGAGTTTCATTGACTGACTTTCCTGTTTGTATGTGTTGTGTGGAAGTTGATTTAAATCAGTTGGCCAATTTATGATGAAAGGATTATTGATATAAGGCTTACCTAGTGTGACAAACACTGAAAACAAACTTTCTACTATATTATCCATGATAGTTTCCATTTCAGTGTCTTTTGTGTCGCCTTTGTTGATAGCTGGAAAATAAGTGAATAGTCATATTATGTGTTTATAAAACTGACAAAAAAATTATAATAAACAAACTGATGTTGAAAAGATCTCAAAGATGTGTTTTGAGAATACTATATGGAGAAATTATTTACCATAGTAAGACAATAAATCTGATTGCTGGTGTTTCATAATAAAAAGGTCATCTTCAAGGCATATAAAATTCAAATACTGATCATAAACTTTTTGGATGTTAACAGCAGAGTTGGATTGGATGGCAGATGCAGCCAAATCTTCCAATTTCTGCCTAGTGATGGGTGAAATAAAGTTCAAATGGTATTGATCATATATCCCATTATCAAGATCCTGACATATTCTACCCAGGTTTTCTTCTGAAGGAGAACAAAAATATACAGCAGGCACCTCTGGGATTGGATCACGATCTGAATGCAGTTGTCTGAAATAAATTAGCATAGCATGTCATTATTACAACTTTAACAAGAATCAGGACAGTGCAGTTGAGGAATTCTAGTGCAATTAAGGAAATTTGGTATTTCAACAGATCTATTTGACGTCACCAAGTCAACTACTTACACGTGCAAAGTCACTCCTAGCTCCCGAAGTTCTTTTATTGATATCAATGGAGAAATGATGTCTTGGCCAATTCTATCGTAAATTAGAACTTTCCAGGTGGGCTCATTTGCTATACCCTTAGTTAGGGGTTGATTTAAATTCAGCATTTGCTTTAAAGCATCTAAAACAAATGGTAATATTGAAAACGTTGAAGAAAAAGGTCATCACAACACAACGATTGTTTGACGACGAATATCTGCTTACTGAGTTGACGTTCACGTAATGTCGTCATTATGGTAAACTTTGGAACTGGCCATTCACTTAAAAAACACTTTTCTGAATCTAAGATTGAATCATTTAATTATTATTTCACAAATTAAATTGCGATGAGTGAGATCGCCAGCGACGATGGATGGAGAAACGTCAATTTGACTTGACATCAAAATTTGACAACGACACGTCGGCCGGCGTTTCGTTCAGAAGCGTGGCGTTGGTAACCGCGCCGCTTAAGTAAGCGTTGTCTTAGTTAAACATTGCAGCGCGGCAAGCAGTGCTGCCTGGTATTATAACTGATCACCGTTCTGTCTAACTTCAAATAATGTTAACAGATGAGGCCTACTTATAAATTGACAACTATTGCATAGAACGAGACCTAGCTCGTGGTTGTGGTTGTGGTACGTAACTTATGAAAGCGCTCGCTATGAATATGCTTGAAAGCGCTTGAAAAGCGTGAGACGTATATATCAGTGCAGCAGCACAAAAAGAAAATGAGCAAGACTCGAAGATCACGTACTTTTAAAAACTCTAACGGGACCCATGAGGACATTATAGGGCCGCACCATGTATACAACATGGTCTGATAAAATTAAGTCAAAGCAATCTCAACCCCGGGTTCCCTCTATCTGGCAGAATCTTATTGCGGAGCAAAAAAGTCACTTGGCATAACACACTTGGCATAATTTTCTTTAGTGGAATATTATTCAGGCAGAATTTTCTGTTAGCATAATTATTGTTTGGTCGAATATTTATATGCCCGAATTTACAATGGCATACTTTTAAGATAGCAGAAATTTATAAGGCATTGGCAAAATTTTACTTTGCATACTTTCGCTAAGCATACTATATATATACATATGACAAGGCATACTATGAAGAAAGCAGAATTTAGTTTAAAATAATTTCACTACGCATATTGCTATTTCTTTTAAATAGTATTTTACCCTAAAATTGAATTAAAAAGTCATTAAGTTGTGGTACAAAAGTTAGTGACAGAAATGAATCGGTGTAAAACCGACTCCACGCAGTCTTGTTTGCCCCACCCCTAGAGTGTGATTCAAAATCGCGTAGGCGCAGAGGGGCGAAGCAGCCCGGCCGGCGAAGCCGGCCAGCAAGCGGTGGAGAGCGAAAACCATCTGCGACGATAAGCTCGCGTGGGACTGCCGGAGCACCGCAGCGCCGGGGCCGTGACAGAAACCATGCATGTTGCATGCTTGCTTGCATGCTGCATGCTTGATTGCTTGCTTGCTACATGCTTGCTTGCTTGCTGCATGCTTTGCTTGCTGGCTTGCATGCTGAATGCTTGCTTGCATGCTGCATGTTTGATTTGCCATGCCTGTTGTATGTTAGTATTGCTGAGATAGAACCACTTGGGATAAACAGAGAAATTAAGGTTTATAGGAGAATATTAAATATGAAAAATATGCCAAAAGACGATTCGAACTGTAAACTTTCTGCGATAGGATGATTCTGCCTATTAATGACCATACATATATACGAATTGTATGCCACAAGACGATTCTATCCGTGAACTTTCTGCGTTAGGATGATTCTGCTTTAAGACTATTATGGATATTAAATATTTCTGCCTAAAGATGATTCTAGCTTACACGATTATGCGTTTTGAACGTCTGATAAATGAGTGAATGCTAATTGATGTTCAGCGAAAGGAAGTCTATGCTATTTGATGATATGCCAAATAAAATTATGACTATAAAAATTCTGCGAAACAAGGTAGACTCCTTAACCCCTTACGATCGATCTGTTTTTTAATAACTTTCGTATTAAATATTTTTGGGTCTGCATTACCTTCTTGGAGTCATTAAGATAAATATATCAAATAGAATATAAGTATAAGAGGTAACACAGCTACCTAAATACTCCAAGCATTGGCCATTGGTGTACTGCCTCTAAGCTGAGTAGCCGGTAGTGTACCTCTAGATGCTACTCAGATAGAGTAGATACTTAGTTAAAACGGTATTGGGTTTAATTCTAGCCTAAAGTGATCAAAATCAATATTATGTAGGTAGGTAGACAAAAATAATCAATAAAATTAAGGAATCGTTATAAAATAATGCCTGTATTATTTACTTAAAATAAGCGAGGCAGGCATGTTTTTACTTTGTTAACCTAATAATTAAATTTTCGGCAACACACCACAGTAGGAACTGAAGTTTTCGTAAAAGACCCTGAAGGTATTTTCCGCATCTTAAATGCTAATTATGTAGGTATCATGACATGACCAACATGGACTATATCAAGCATTACCTACAAGTATGTATTTAGGTAGGTACTTTAGTGATACCTTTTACGAGTATCATAATGTACACGACAATGCCCCGAACATAATCGAAGATGAGATACAGTTTTGACGTCAGTGTCAGAGGGCTTGAGGAGAAAGCCGGTCCCGGAGGTCGGCTGGTGATGGCAAGGTGCGCATGAGCATCGAGACCCGCAGTGCGCGCGCGGCAGTGAAAGGTGCCATGTCGCTTGTGAACGGAGCGTGGACAGTCATGGCTAACCTACCATACTTAACGATTCTACTTATTTGTGCCATTATCGGAAACGGTCAGTTAAAGCTTTTCTTAAGTGTTCTAAAAATATATATTTTGTTTAGGACCAATTTGACGCAACAGACGCGGTAATTCGTAACCTTATGCAAGCGATTGCCGATAAATTTGTTAACTCGCACGTAACTGTTACCGCGAAATGATACAGTGAAAGCTATTTGCATTTTGCTAGTTATATAGGTCCGAGTTTTGGCAGATCAACTTTTAATGACTCAGATATGAAAGTGTGAGAAAAGTTCATATTTGCGCAGGAACTGTCAAGTCTATTTACGTTATTTTATTATTTTCCTACACGTAGAAAGTACCGAATTATCATCCGTTAGTTAGCAGTAGTTCCCTAATTGAAATTCGTAGTGCTATGTGCATTCATTTCTTTCACTTGACATTGAGGTGTATGACCGGTTGAGCCTGTGTGTGATCGAGGATATTGACTTATCTACCTGCGAAGTTATTAATATCCTTAAAGAAACGACGTGTTTAATTTGTACAAGTTAAGCACGTTCACGTTCAGTAAATTAAAAGTAAGATTAAAATAACGTTGATCTGATTACTTTTTAAATTTCCGTGTACTCTAAAGATTTAGGCATGAAAATTGTCATTTCTTATGAGAGCTTGCGTGCTTTATGTTACTTACTTTATCTATTCCACACGACATGTACGTACGTAACATTAGGTAGTATCTGCTTGAGTGCTTATTTACACTAAGCTTAGGCAAACAAACTTGATTTCTGTCCGGTCTGTCCATTTTAAGACTTGAATTTAAAAACTAGTTGCCTATGAATGTAAGAGGTCTGCAGATATAGTACCTACACTTTGGTCATTACCTTGAATAAGTCGGTTGACATTTAACAATGATGAGAATTCAACTTGAAGACAACTATTAAAAGAGTAGAAGGACAGATTACCTTAAAATGCTTTTGTCAGACTTCATCTATGAATCTGAAATATGCTGATATCGCATTTTATTTATCGTTGAATAAAAAAAATACTCTTTAAAGCACTATTTTGACTCTTTACTTCTTAAAAGCATTTTTAAAGCAATTCTTACTTGTACGTTGCACGTAAAGTGTGAGCAATTTCTACAAACTCATAATTTTCATAGAAATCAAACAAAGGGTTATTAATTTCGAACATATTTCCATTACAACTGTTTTTATCTTAATTTAATGTGCCAGTATGTCTAATTTGAGTTCTGAAACACTTAACACCCACCATTAAAATGGTCGTGGATTGTTTCAGTCGATATTTTGAAAGAATGCGACAGGCGGCGTGAACTGTTTGAAGTCAGAAATATTGCAAAAGTTCGAACATTAACTCGTATTTGTACTAATCTTGTTACAAAGCTTGCGATGTGCCTTTTCAAAGAGGGAGTAATATAATATTATAAGTATGGCTAGGACGGGGAAGGCCGACATTGTCTTTTGTTGAAAAAAAATAATTGAAAATGATCATTGGTAACACAATGCTTTAGTATGCGCACTTTCGCAGATATTATCGTAACGTGATCTTGTAGGTATTCTTAGATTTTAAGAAGAACAAACTCTAGCCGAACGTATGTAGTTAGGTCCAGAAAGTTTCCATTATCCTAACTTTTTAGATCCAATAGGTACACCTATTGGATCCAACATCCAAGGTTAAACTGGGAAAATGTCCTATATCATTATCAGCCAATCCATGGCATCGGCATGCCTATTCATCCCGCTTTCTATGCACGTCGCTCCTGTTATTCACGAATTGCTGGAACGCGATCCCGGCGTTTTTATTAAAAATATCGCTAATGCCTTTGAATCGTTCGTTTTCGGGTCTCCTTTTGTTTTTTGGGAAGCAGTGTTTTTCTTCAATAAAAACGATTGATAGGAATAGATAGGTAGGTAACATTGAAGAGATCGTAAGACAAATACTTAAGAGTTCCTGAAAAATAACAGCTTTTCGTATAAGAGCTTTACGGAAAACAGCTTTTTCGGTTACATACGAATGATTGTGCAGCAGTACAGCATTGAAAGTACTGAAATTGACGGTAGCTGTTAAAATACATCGATAGCCACATGGGATCCTTTTATGAGATGCAATGTGTGCGCTATTACTACTTCTAGTGATTTATTTGACGCTGGTGCAACAACACACTAGGCCATTTCAGTCCAATTGTTTGCTAAAGTCAAATACAAAATTAAAGTTGTTAAGTATGCTCTTAATAGAGCGAGGCTGTCTGACCCATCGTGTTAGTTTTCAAGAGACCAATCCTTATGCCAATTAGAAGTCGTGACTTCCTAGCTTCTAGCTGTAACGAGAATCAGGTTTATACAGATGGATCCTAATAAAATACGATGATAAGAAATCTCTTTCACACTTTCACTTTCAGCCAAATAATTATCATTCAGATGGTTCTAACGAAATAGTAATGTGAAGGCACTTTGAAACTGATATAGCGGCATGGAATGCTATTATCAAACACCATAAAATGCACTGCGGTTTGAATGTGCGTGTAAATTAATTAATTACAAATGGTGCGTAATTAAACTATAATCACATAAACGATCACCGCGTTGCTAATTACGAAAAATTTACTTTCGAAAAGTGTTGCATTTTTTATTTCGTAACTGAAAACTAAAATTAATAAAATAATAAACAAAATTAAATCCTTAGCCGTCAGAGGCGACTGCTATTTCTAGTCCGATTATCCTATCTCTAGATTGATGTATTTTTTCTGTGATTTGCATAGTTCTTTACTAAAAGAGTACATGTTGTAACGTGACCTTTATTCTAGTGAGGTGTCAGAAAGACAAGGAGGAGCAGTTCGTTTGTCCAGAGGGCACAACGGGCAACGGGAACTTTGCCGATCCCGCCACTTGCAGACGTTTCTACCAGGTAACACACCGTTCATTCATATATTACCACAATTTATATCATTACCTACTAAGCATTGAATCTAGGTACTACAATCCGATTTTATCGTATATGGATAACGATAGAGTTTGTGTCATTTTTTTAAACTACACTATACTACAAGGGATTTTAGTATACGCTTATTACCTTTTCAATAAGTATTACGTTGCATAAATCCCGTGTAGTGTTGTAAAGTTTTAGGATAGAGTTTCATACCATCTGAGAAATGTAAAAAAATGTGTACTTATGTTTTTAAAATCGTTAGGTACTAAGTAAGACTACTTGACTTGACTTGACTTCTCCATGTGTTGGTCACAACAATGTCTATTATATTCCTTGAGACCCCTAAGTTATAGTACTTAACATGATAAACATAGACTTAGGATATGATTCTTATAAACGCTGTTATGTACGGACATTAGCCCGTCAAGGTATAAACACTGCGGTATCTTATTCAGTTGACATAAGGGCTAGTTTGCAACAAAAGTGGGTAACTTGATGTGCTGGCCACTGTACAATAGTCACTTATATGCCGCAAATACAGGTATTTTTTTAAACCAGAACAGCTAGTTTATTCACAACGATAGTCATTCATATTATTTACTTCCAAGCAACTCATTTGCTTAATGTTACGTCAAACACTGGCGATTGCGAGTATTAATTCATAGTTCAGTTTTACATAACGAGGCTTAAATGTTACGCTAAGACAATTAAATGAAACCGGAACTACTTATTAAGTGCCTATTATCTGGACATAGCACCATAGGAAGTTTAATTGTTATCGTCATAATAAGAATAAGAGTTATTTAGTTGTCAAAGAAACAATAGTATCTATTGCACTAGTAAAGCAACTATTAATTTCAAAAATGTGGTGGTCATTCTCATCTGTCGACTATTTGTGAATCATTAACTTTACTTAAATTAAGTCAACTTGTCGTATTGACATTTAACTGTGTTGGTGAACCGGTTTTAGACCATTAATCAGGAATGCTGTAAATAAAAAATCTACTTATCAAGCTTGATTGTGCAAACCAGAATTAAGTATAAATAGCTTCTAATAGCTCAGAAAATAGGGCTCTACTCTAATGATAATGATATTATAAGTATTAAAAATAATTAACTCCATTACTCATAAAGATGAAATACGAAACCAAAAATTGCACACAGCGGGACTCGAACCAGCAACTTTCTGGCTAACCGGCCCAAACGTATCCGGGGCTATCTATATATATATAGATAGCCCCGGATGTGAAGAGTCCAAAAAAGAAATTTTTGGTTGTCACCATTTGGGCCACCCTTTACAATAAACAATAATAAGCTTCTTATAAGATTAATTAAATCACAAACAAACACCTGATACTTTTGGACACCCTGGACCTACCTGTAGTTACCTCTTTAAGCATTATAATCAGTTTTAAGGCTTATTTCTCTTTTTCGTTTAGTTTATATTCAAGATTATAGTTCTCCCTTTTTCGATTGCTTAAGTTATGGCACAGGTTGTAGACAAATTTAAATGCATATTTGAAAATATACGAAGATATAACGATTTAACCATACGGAACACTGGACCATTTCATAATGAATGACCGATGAAGATTCGTCAGTACGTAATACTTTTCGTCTCGTCGCGCTGTCGTTTTTTATGTAATAAACCGCTTTTATTTGGTGATTCATGAATATGTATGAAACAGATTGGATATAATTGTCCTGAATAGTATTATCTTGGTGGGTATTGTTTATTATATGATTTAAAAGTATTAAGAGCAGATATAATATTAAAATAAATAGGATCAAATAACGATAATAACATATTATTTTTCTGTTTGTTTAAAGTATATTACCCAGAGCGAATACGCATTGCGTTGCGTTGCAACAAGATGCAATATTTTAAATAAATTTTCGGAGAATTACACAGCGTTCTCACAACATTGTGACTGACCTGAAAAGCATGTTTTTTGTATCTTCTTCTTTTTAGGCAGACACTTAGTAACCATTTGACGTACGACCTTCCTTCATTTTAAAGATAAAATTGAACAACTGATTTTGCTGTAACTTAATTTAAGATTTAAATTGCTTAGTTAACAATCTTTATCTATGAATAACTGTAGGTAAGGTAAGTACTTCTTTTATAAGCCGGCTAAACCGAACTGAAGTCTATTCTTACGGAGCTCTTAATTAAATTTGAGCGTCTTTAATTAATTGCTTAACAAAAGGGTCGTTTCTCAGATAAATCACTGAAGGCAGATAGATAATGAAAGTTTCGTATAGGTAGATATTAATTAAGACGCGATACGATCGGCTCCGATGCTGTGCTACGAGGTATGGGAGTCGTTTATAATAATAATATCACACGATGATTTATTATATCCGACTTTTGTTATTTATTAATTTGGGAGTTAATTATGGATTTTATATTAATAAAATATACATTCGTTCGACGCAGACGCAGCGTGGGACGTCCACCAACAAGATGGAAAGACGACCTTATAAAGATCGCAGGATCAAACTGGATGCAGACCGCTAGTGATCGGTCGCTGTGGAAAGCCGTGGGGGAGGCCTATGTTCAGCAGTGGACGTCCTCTGGCTGATAATGATGATGATGATGATGATGACATTCGTTCGAAGAACAATTTTGAAACGAATACGTAAGCATTCGTCACCTCAACAGGAATTACTTTGAAAGGTCTTTTTTAAAAAGCTTCTATATAGGAGGTAATCAAATCAATGTGTATGTACTCGTATGTGATACCGTTGGAATTTGATAATATGGTATGTTGATCTATTGAGGCTTCCAAACACCGTGTGCTGAATGTTGTAAGTCCATGTATGTAAGTTTGTATATGTAATTTGTTAGTTGTAAGACTGGCGGATTTAATGCCTTGAAATGTTCTCAACCAGTCAACCGCTTGGGAATGCAGAAACTCTTATCAGTGTGTATGTTTGTACGCGGATTTCTTGAAAACGAGGAGCTATCGCAAGATCATTCTTTTTAGTTCGTTCAGGTATATTTCAATATAGGAAGCAGTGTCAGTTCAAAATCGGTCCAGTAGTTTTTGAAATATGGGTATAAGTAAAAAACATGAAATAAACAAATAACATAAAAACAGTTTTTTTTATGGCGATTTAACTTTTTCAGTTATTTTTTGTAATCTTAAGGTTAAAGCTCATTTATTAACACGTAGTAATGAGAACGGCACCAACCAGGCGTCAACCAGGTGCCACCATACGAAAGCACGGAGGGAAAGGGATCAGCAACACCTCGGCATTGGATCGGCGCCGGATAGATTCTTCTTGTGAATGACAGCCCGTTTGATAGGGTTGACGGATAGATGACAACCAACCATCGGTTCACACACCGTAAGCAAGTAACTACAACGCATGCGTCGCTGGTTTAGAGTGGGTCCTAAGTTGATCTCGTTCCGAGGTGGTGTCGTTACGAAGTTGATAGATGTGCGTTGAAGTATGGAGTTTCATACAAAGAATACTGAACGCCTCGAGTTGATACGATGTTGTTCCCGTAACGGGCGAAAAGATATGCTATGACGTTTCCACGTTATTGCTTCGTTTTCATCACATTTAAATTTTAACTCAAAGTCAGATCTAGACAGATGAAGTATCACTATATGAATAAAATACCTAGGTTCTATGGATCTTATGTTGTTTTTCAAAGCCTATGGACTGTGAAAAATAAACCTAAGTGTAGTTTTAATTATAATCGGATATATTCAGTCGCTCTATAAATTAAGGTAGGCGTTAGAATTCAATAACCACGCGGATGATCGGAATAATAGGACTATTTCGGTGGTTACCACAACCCTCAACAGATTACCCGTACATGCTAATTTCTATTTGACACGCATGAACAACTTTAAATGGGAGCAGAATATTTGATTCAGACCCTTCAGATATAAATAGCTAACAATAAGTAGGACTATGCTACAACAATCAAATCATGAACAGTTAAAAGAAATTAATAAGTATTGGTGTTTCTTAAATAAGTTGTGTTATTAAACAACTCTGTTGATATTTTTACAGTAGCAGTAAGTTTCTGTAGGAATGAGCCATAGAATATAATCTTATTGCCAAGTGAGCCTACTCTGATAACAATATTCATGACTCCATCAATATTTACACGCTTGAATATTAGGCGGCAATCACAGTAGATAATGTACACAGGAGTAGGCCAAATTGCTCTTCATTTACATTTTATATTATGCAACTTTTTAGGGTTCCGTAGCCGTATGTCACAGCCACTTTATTCTGTAATTACATCACACTGTTGAAATTTGGTAGGAAGATGTATCCTGTTAACCGCTTTACAATTCTTAAACAAACATTAAAAATAGTGATATTTAAGGAGGGGGTCCTCCTTAAATATCACTATTTTTAATGTTTCAGGTATGGCTATACCTGAAACTGAAACTGAAAAAATATATATTTGTCAAACTTATACCAAAACCTATGGTGTCTATGGATAGGTCTTTTAAAATAATATGGAGGTTTCTATAACATTTTCATTTTGAAGCCTAACGTTTGATAGATAAACGCTTCCAAAGTGGTAAAATCAGCGTCCCCCCGTCTAAATTCTAAACTAAGCGAGTGAAATTTTGAAAAAAAAAATTGATGTAGATCTTAACTGTTTGAAAAGTTGATTTGAAAATTGGTTTGAACGGAATCGAACGAGTAGTTTATGAGATATAGCACATTTTCAACAACCACAAACATAACTTTGTTCTTCATACAATCACTATGTAAACAAAGTTATACTCGTGCTTCGTCCTCGAGATTAGTATTCCTACCTAATTATATTAAAACCTAACAATATAAACAAACACTATGTAGTAACGCATAAGTGTTACCACTTCCTTGCACTTAGTTTAAATATATTTTTATCATTTCCGGTTGAATAAAGTAAATTCAGACGGAAATGATAAAATGACAGCGTCCGGTAGAAAAAAGTATTTTCTTAAGGAATAGGAAATACGTCATCTCCCCACCAACGACCCCACCTCGTTAGATTCTCACAGTCGTCATGTTCTCATTCGCAAGTTAGTGCTCAACCACTTCGCACAACAAGATGCCGAAAAGAAAAAACGAAAATGCCATTGAATATTTGGCAAATAAATTGAAAAAATTGGAAAAGAAGGTGAAACGCTCAAGAAAAAGAAGATATTCGACGGAATCATCCAGCTCTTCATCAAGTTCACGGAGCAGCTCGTCTCAAAGCTCAAGAGACCCTTCACCAGCTCCACCAACTTTATTGGCGTTATCCGACCAAGGTTAGTTTTTATTATATAATATGCCGAGTGCATTTGACATCTATGATGTCATTCCAGTTAATATTAACTGATGAGAGGTGAATTCAACCTCGAGGAATACACACGCGGATATTTTCGCAGTATTCCGTGCACCCATGGTGCATCAGCGACTCGATTGAATGAGTAGCCGACACCCATTGGTGTCATCCCTTATTTGAAACCATGTTTTAATGGCGCTGAAACTCAGCCATACTGCACCCATGGTGAATATTCAAACAACCATGTTGTTGATACCATCCAAATGTTCATCAACATTTCGTTCTTCATGCAGATCGGCACGAAGATCATGAAAATGCAGCGACAGCAGAACCTGGTTCTGCTACCACTTCAACCGCACCGCGGCCTGCCGCTCCACCTGCGGAACCTGTCGCCGGAACGTCGGCCAGTGCCACCGTGGGGATGCCACCGGATCTAGTGAGCATTGAGACGCCACAAGACACCTCTGAGCAAGCTTCAACAGCAATAGACGCAGGTTTGGATCCTGATATTCTCGATATTTTGGGTATCGACCCATCATCTGTCGTAGAATATGGCCCAAATATCAACGATGACTTGGCCACTCGTCTCAATTACATCGCCACATCGGGTCTTGATAAAGACATCCGCAAAGAACTGTTGCAAAAATACCTCGTTCCAATGAACTGTAAAGGACTATCCGCCCCCCAGCTAAACCCTGAAATCAAAGCTGCGACTCCAGAGTACGTTCAAAAGCGTGATAAATCCATAGAAATAAACCAGAAAGAAATCGCCGCTGCCATTTCATGCATCGGCCAAATCATAACGACACAGATTAGTAATACGACAAGAGACAACGAATTACTTAAAAGCCTTATGGACGTCGGCAGAATTCTTTGCGATGTCCAATACTTACAGTCTAGCTCCAGGCGAAACCACGCCCTTTTTTCCCTGAAGAAAGACCTGCGGGAACAGTTGGGCAACACCAAGATAGACGAATATCTATTCGGACAAAACCTCACCGAAACCCTAAGAACCGCTAAAGCCGTCTCTAAATCGAGCTCCGATTTAAAGCCCGACTCAGGCAAGAAACCGAAACAAGTCAAGAATTTAAACCACAAGTCGGGCTTCGGGAATCGTCGGGCGGCGCCGGGCCCTGTTCGCCCTCAACCGCCGCCTCCAGCTCGAGCGACGACGAGCTACCAGCCGCCGCCGCCGCCGCCGAGCAGCGCGCGCGGGCACTACTCGACCGCGTCGTCGTATCGGCCCAGACCGACGAGGAGGCGCTAAACGCAGACGAGGTACGTTATGCAGGCAGACTGCATCACTTTTATCAACAATGGTCGCTCATCACGCGAGATCGAGCGATCCTTTCGTGGATAGATGGATACCGAATATACTTCGATAAGCCGGTTTGTCAATCGGACCCCCCAATCACATTAATATCTTCAGATTCAGACCGTTCACATTATTTAGAGTCTATTGATAATTTGTTATCTATTGGAGCTATCTCTCCGTGTGAACCCTGCCAAGACCAATATGTATCGCGCGTATTTTTGATTCCTAAACCTAATGGGAAAATGCGTTTTATATTAAATCTTAAAAATTTAAATAAATTCATTGATGTGAAACACTTTAAATTAGAGGACCTGCGTACAGTTTTAAAATTAGTAACAAGAAACGCTTATATGGCTACTATCGATTTGAAAGACGCCTATTTTTTAATTAAAATTCACCCTGACTCGCGTAAATATCTCCGATTTATTCTGATGGATAAATATAATACACATAGCAAACAAATGTATGAATTCAACGTCCTACCTTTTGGTATATGTACCGCACCATATATATTCACAAAGTTGATGAAACCAATCGTGAAATTACTTAGATCTTGCGGCTTTCTATCATCAATATATCTCGATGATTTATTTTTGACTGAAACTGAGTATTCAAAATGTTTAGAAAGCATTCACTTGACACAAAAGTTATTAGAATCGCTGGGCTTAATAATCAACAAAGAAAAAAGTAAATTTACTCCTGCCAAACGCTGCAAGTATCTTGGATACATAATAGACTCACAAAACTGGTGTATATCTTTACCTAACGATAAACGATCACGAATTAAAAACGAAATATTACAAATTAAATCATTAACCAATTGTACAATTCGTAAATTTGCTCAGCTAGTAGGATTATTAGTTTCTGCTTGCCCAGCAATTGAATATGGGTGGTTATATACCAAACAGTTAGAACGTTGTAAATACCTTAACTTGAAAAAACAAGATGATTATGACAAACGTATGAAAGTTCCAGATTTTTTACACTCGGATCTTAATTGGTGGTTAAATGTAATAGAAGATTCGGTTCACAGAATAAAGGATGATATTTATGCTATGGAAATATACTCTGACGCTTCAACAACGGGGTGGGGAGCGGCTTGTAACGGTCAAACAGCGAGTGGAAAGTGGTCAGATTTGGAAAAAATCTGTCACATAAATTACTTAGAGTTGTTAGCAGCGTTTTTTGCGCTTAAGGTATTTACTAAACATATTAACAACTGTCAAATACTTTTACGAGTTGACAACACAACTGCCTTGAGCTACATAAATCGAATGGGTGGCGTCAAGTACCCCCATCTAAACAATATAACGAAAAGTATTTGGCAGTGGTGTGAAGCTCGCCATATACATGTGACAGCGGCTTATATAAAATCCACAGATAATGTAATCGCTGACCGTGAGTCGAGACGCTCACATCCCGATGTTGAATGGAAATTATCATCTGATGGGTTTGGAAAGTTAAAAGAAACATTTGGAATTCCTCATATAGATTTATTTGCAAACAGATTAAATAAAAAATGCAACATATATGCTTCATGGTCTCGCGATCCCGACGCCTATGCAACGGATGCCTTCACCGTCTCTTGGTCCAACATTTTTTTCTATGCATTTCCACCTGTTGCAATCATACTTAAAACTTTAAGAAAAATTATCACTGATAACGCTCGAGGTATCGTGGTTGTACCGGCCTGGCCGACACAACCATGGTACCCCTTATTTAAAAGTCTCATCATCTCCGATATCGTGTCACTAAGCTCATCAGATATAATTATTCCTCATTCCAGCGGGAACATTCATCACCACCTTATCCTGGAAGCCGCGCTCTTATCCGCGCAGGGTTCTTACGGAGAGGCGTCCCACTGACAGCCGTTGATGTTATGCTTGCATCCTTATCTAATAATACATTAAAGCAATATGATTCATGCTATAAAAAATGGTTTGCGTTCTGTAACGAAAACAAAATTGATTTATATGCGCCATCGGTTCCAAATGTTATTCAGTTTCTTTCTAATGTTTTTAACAATGGAAATCAATATCAAACCATAAATTGTCATAGGTCCGCCATATCACTTTTAGTTGGATCTTTAGAAGATGACCTTATATCAAGATTTTGTAAGGGTGTATATAAACTTAGACCACCACTACCACGATATAATATGACGTGGGATGCTAATACCGTTTTAGATTATTTATCTTTATTATATCCGAACGAAGAAATTACATTAGACAAACTATCGAAAAAATGTGTAACGTTACTGGCTCTTGTAACTGGCCACAGAGTCCAGACTCTATCAAAAATCAAAATTGAAAATCTAGTTAAACTTCAAAACCAAATTATCATTAAAATTCCGGATTTAATTAAAACTTCTAAGCCCGGTGCTATTCAACCTACATTACACTTACCCTATTTTGAAAATAGAACATCTATATGTCCAGCACACACAATAATTTCTTACATTAACAAAACGAATGATTTAAGAAACTCGAATAATTTGTTTATTAGCTTTAGAAGTCCTCACATGCCTGTGAGTTCTCAAACTTTAAGCCGGTGGATTAAGTCCACAATGCAAGATAGTGGAATTGACGTCTCCATTTTTTCTGCACACAGTACTCGACATGCAACAACATCAATAGCGCATAAAAATGGAGTTAATGTTGACCTTATAAGGAAAACTGCCGGCTGGAGCGGCAATTCCACTGTCTTTGCTCAGTTCTATAACAGACTTGTTATAAGTAATGATGATTTTACTGTGTTCGCGCGAACTATAAGCTCATTAAAAAGACAAAATTAAAATGTATATATTTTGAGTGTATACTCTATGATCACATTTGGTACATATTTAATTGTATGGTACATTAATATAAAATCTTTTGATTTATAAGAATGTCTTTGTTTTTCCTCTATGGAAATAATATTTCCCTAACAATTCTCTCAACATCTACATAGTGTTTGTTTATATTGTTAGGTTTTAATATAATTAGGTAGGAATACTAATCTCGAGGACGAAGCACGAGTATAATTGATGATTAAACGAACTTACCTGTAAGTGAAGTTCGATCACAATTATACGAAGTGCTTCGTCCGAAGAGATTAGTATGCACTCCCACCCACCCAATAAATTGCCTTCGACATTTCCCAGATGTTAGAGAAATATTATTTATCTTCCTAAACTAAATGAGAACATGACGACTGTGAGAATCTAACGAGGTGGGGTCGTTGGTGGGGAGATGACGTATTTCCTATACCTTAAGAAAATACTTTTTTCTACCGGACGCTGTCATTTTATCATTTCCGTCTGAATTTACTTTATTCAACCGGAAATGATAAAAATATATTTAAACTAAGTGCAAGGAAGTGGTAACACTTATGCGTTACTACATAGTGTTTGTTTATATTGTTAGGTTTTAATATAATTAGGTAGGAATACTAATCTCTTCGGACGAAGCACTTCGTATAATTGTGATCGAACTTCACTTACAGGTAAGTTCGTTTAATCATCAATTATATTTGCTGTCAACAAAGTACTGTGGTATTTTAGCTAAGTGGAATTAAGTGGATTCCCTAATTCAGTTAAAATTGGCACGGAAACCACAGTGCGCGAGTCCGACTCGCTCTTGGCCGCTTTTTAGAAAAATGTATTGTGTTATAATATATTAGAGTCTGAAGTTTACGCGAAAACTACTCATTGATATGAAACACTTTATGGACTTATTTCGCTCTCTTTTATTTAAAACTATTTATTCCTGACGTTTCGAATGCTTTACAGCATCCGTGGTCACAAGCAAGACTAAGGTGTTATGGTCATTACATAGTTATGAAAAATCACACTGCCATTACTCATTAATAGAACCAACAAATTAAATAATAACATCTGCATTCAAAACTACTCATGTCTGACAAATAAATAAAAAAACTTTATCTTTATCTTCATTAATATAAATGGACGTTCCTATCTAAGCTTGAGATTTTCCAATATGTGATGTTGTTTATATCTTCGAAATAATACGATCCCATGCTGGTGGAACTTTTCAACCATCTTCTGTGTTGAAATTCGGATATTTTGTTCTTACTGCTGAGCGTCAGCATGTAAGGAAGTTACTCCAAGACAACCAGCGCCCAGCACCACGTCGTCACAAACCCCGTGCCAAGCCCGTGACAGTTGAACGCCAACATATAGTTTTAAATAAATGTGCGCGAAATAAATCCGTAAAGTGTGTTATTTCAACCAGTTATTATAGTAACTATTTGTATTATGCGTACATAAGCACAGCTTGAAGTGTACGACATATTCGTAAAGAACGAATATATATTCGTAATACAATAAATAAAATCCTACTACCTAGAACTGCACTAACATTGGTGGCACGCCTTAGGAAGTACTTAAAACTACTATCTTTCATATTACAGTTGATATTAAGACTTACGCGTAATGGGCTCTGCGATGTCAATATGAGGAAGTTTCAAAAGCTCAAATCGTTTAAACATCCCTCAGAATAATGTTGTTATATTGTATTATAAGTTTAGTTTATTAATTTATTTTTTTGGTTTCAGTGCGTCGATGGGTACCCTTATTTGAATAGGTGTCCCTCAGGACTATACTTCGATGACATCAACAAGTACTGCACTTTCAAAGCTGAAGCAAGATGCGGTCCTATCCCTACAAGTAAGTCTACCTAAATACCACTTTATGACAGCGGTCAAAAGAAAAAAACTATGTCAAAATGATAATAACCTGCAGTGTCAGTGATAGGCTTCGAATGCATAACCGCGCTTGCAATGTAAAAAAAACTTGCTGATAAAGGTCTCTAAACGATATTACTTTTACTTGTTGCCTGAAGAATCATCGGTATATATGAAAATTAGTCTCAAAATACAGCTTGGTCGAAAGAGTTATATTTTTTTTTCAAAATGGGTGTCACTGTTATATTAAAACGAGATTGGCGGCTACTAAGAACTGCTATCAAGATGTATTTAGACGAGTTATGGTTAAACGTCTTGGAATAGAAAATTTGGAAAAGCCATTAAGTACGCGTAAGCAGCACACCTAAGAATTTTTCGCAGAACGTCCGTGGCTAGAAAATACCGGATTATCATTTTAAAGGTACGAGTATTTATATTTTAAAGAGCAAACTCCGTAAAAGTTGAGAATTTATTTTAAAACTTATTCTATTTTCAAAGAATCTCGCCTCAGTAGCTCTAAGAATATAGTTTTCAAGCAAGGACGTGAGTGGCGTGCTATAGGTCCTTTTTCAGATTCGCAGGTGTTATGAAAAACATGAATAATTTATTTAGTGTCAACCTGAATAATACCTACTTCATCACCATTCACACGGGACAAACACGCGCTAGGTAAAACATAATATATTATGTATAAGGCAGGTCATGTTGGCTCTATACTATTTCTAGAAAATTTATGCAATCTCAGATCTCAACGAAAGTGCTAAGGTGAAATTATACCACGTTCTATGTAAGGCGTTCCATAAAATTATAGGTATATGAGAACAGCGACTGTTTTAATGTTCAAAAAAAAAACAGCTCCTAGACTAGCTTGTACCTATTGCTATATGAAGAGAGCTTACCTAATCTTTAAACTTAAATATACAGGGTGACTTTTTTATCGGTACCGAAATTTTGTGTAAAGACTCCACTGATGAATATGAACAACTTTTACTATGGGGGCAATAGTGAAATCGAGAAAAAAAATCAGGTGTTCCATACATTTTGACCGCGCGCCAATTGAACTTTTGTATGGAACAGCTGTTTTTTTTTTCTCGACTTCTTACTGATAAAAAAGTCACCCTGTATACCTTAAAAAACATCAAAAATATCATATGAAAAACTCTATCTAATTTCCACAAAGCCTACACATTCACATTACCTACACAGTACACAACACAGCAAACTACAAGCTATAATGAGCTAACACTGGCATGTAAACTAAGGTGGGCGGCTAATTATGTCCCAACATCCATTATGTTGAAATAAGCCTACCATTCGTGAGCTGGGCAGTTTGTATCTATCGCTCGCCGAGCTCGTTAGTCGAAACAGCTAATCTACATGCAGACGTCAATGGATCGTTTGATGAATTTTTGAACACCACCGCACCGCGCCGCACAGCCACACTCTCGACACTAATTAATTTTAAACAACCAATTGTGGAGCTGTAATTTTGACATGGAAAATTAAAATTTAGTCCTTTTGTTTTTTGTGTTGTCAATGGAAGGAATAAGTAGTGGTGATCGAATGTGGAGATTTGAAATTTGAATTAAAGATAACGCGCGAATAGGCGCGACAAACAACTCTTGTAATGAAACGACTTATTTTGTAATTTAATAAGTTATGTAATTATTGTTTTGTAATAATATTATGAATGAAAATTCTTAGCCAAATTAAATAAAGCATTTTTTAAATTACATAATTTAAAACCAGACCTATAGAAATATACTTGTTCAAAGAAAAGTAAATAATTTTTTTCGTCATTCAAATGCCTAAAACCTTGCAGATGCCTTAGACAATATTCTGCGAAGCAGCACAAAAACTTCAATTTAATGTTGAAGTCGGATTAATTTTCTTTTTTATTAAGATTTTGTATCTCTTGGTACTCAATATTTAATGTTTTTTAGCTCCAGCGCCTATCACTGAGACTCCTTTGGACTTGGCAACCAAATGTGACCCCGCCGAGTGCCAGCTGCCCTACTGCTTCTGTTCCAAAGACGGCACTCTCATACCCGGAGGCATAGATCCTGAAGAGGTAAGCATAGTGTGAAAATTAAGATTGACGAAGCTCCAACTCGAGCACTAAATTAAAGAAGAGAAGAAAGATAATTATTTTCTGATCTTTCGTATCAGTTTTTTTGTTGTTTTTAAAATGTTCTACGTTAATAGAATAAGCATTCACTCGTCGATGTTAGCCAAGCTATACATGGATATTTCACGTCCTTGTGCTCTAGTCAGTTAATATCATTTAGTTAATAATAACGATTTCTATTCTTCAGTCGATTACAATTCATATCTACAAATCAGACAGCCGAACAGACGAACAGGGAGACACACCTCTCTGAGTTAAGAGGGAGGACGGACCAATCTTTCAAACAATCGAGTTTCTAATATCAAATGGTTATTACAATGCAAGGACTTTGCTCGATTCTGAAATTAATAAATATCATTCGTAAAAGTAAAGTATAGTCTCTTTTTTCTGCAAGATTGGTATTATTTTGCTATTGACCTAGTCCTCGATGAAATAAACGCAATCTTAAAATGTACCTAAGTCTACTAAGATCAGCATGACAAAGTGAATACTAGTAGCATACATAAAGTACCTAGCTTTGATCAAATTAGTCCAATGAGTCATCGTATGTACCTATCTATTTTAGCAGCGAATTATTTCTAAAATAATACCAGACAGGTATTTGCAGCTAGTAATTGTTATCTCCGCTCGCTTGAATTTAAATGTCAGGAATTTAAATGAACATCCGAGTGAAAGGCGAAGAATAAAAAAACTTATTATTACACAATCCCAGAGAGTATTTAAATAAAAGTTTGTTTTATTACTCGACAGACGCCGCAAATGATCATGCTAACTTTCGACGGGGCCGTCAATTTAAACAACTTTGAACTGTACAAGAAAGTTTTCAACGGAAAACTGAAGAACCCGAATGGGTGTCCTATACGAGGCACGTTTTTCCTGTCGCATGAATATAGGTAAGTTATAAATTATGTGCGTGCACAAAGTAGGTATTTATTTATATTAAAGTAAATATCGAAAATATCTGCGCAAAGATTGGATGATTACTTCCATCCTACTTAAATGATTTCTATGATGACACTATTCCATGTCGTTTTAGCGTCGGGTTAACTGCATATCAAACATAGGTAGATTTGAGTCTTAGTTTAGAGTTTATTGCATAAACTTTTATTGTCACTAAAATTAGAGCGCTTACACACTTAGGCGACTTTAGCAATGCCACGGTCGCGCGACAGCCGCGCTGCTGATAATTTCATACCTACATAAATGACAGCAGCGCGATGGCAGCGCTGTCGCTCTAATGTAGACGCACTTAGAATAGTTAGAAACAGGGTTGACACCATGTACAGTCGCCATCAGATATATCGGAGCAGACAAAGTGACCAAATACTTCTGAACAGTTTAAAATTTCAATTAGTTCCATACACTACAAGTTAACATTAATATCAGAACATTCATTACTTCATAAATATCTTAGCAGATGATAGTCAATAACTTCTATACACACAACTAACCAATAATATCTGAACACTCACTTGCCTGAATTTATTTACTGCCTGACACTTTTATGACAGTGATGACAATAATGAAAACTACAAAGCGTTACTAACTGCCAGCGTCATCTTACTATAATATAAACTATGAAAAGAGTTCCATTTATAAATAAGTATTTATGGTTAAGTTGGAAGCACTTCCTTCTGCAATTTGCCTCGATTGCTCAGATATTAAAGACAGACTGCGTAGATACATTTGACGTTTTGAGTGTTCAGATAATTTTGGTTAGTTGTGTTTATAGAAGTTATTGACTAGCTTCTGCTCAGATATTAATGAAGTAATGAATGTTCTGATATTAATGGTAACTTGTAGTGTATGGAACTTATTGACATTTTATACTGTTAAGAAGTATTTGATCACTTTGTCTGCTCCAATATATCTGACGGCGACTGTACCTTTTTATTTATGAACTTCCGATATTTCGTTGCAAGCGCCATGGTCACGAAGAATCAGTCTACCTTCCTTCGAAGTTTTTTATTCCGCTCGCCGCCGGTAAATTAACATTGTCCACAAACTCAATATAAGGTCAAATCATTTTAAGTGATAATATTTTAACTGTGTCTTTGTAAACATCATAGCAACACGAGACTCTCATTATTTTTTGGAAAATCGAGATTTTATTTTTTTAAATTATCTTGAACTAAGTTTTTTTTAAACAGCCTCCTGTAGATTTCAAAATTTATCTACGTCATTGGCTTCGCCTTTCTCAATTTAATGCCTATTCCCAATTTTGCTCTAATCTAAACCTTAATTAATAAAAACTGAAAAAAAAACCATCTTCATCTCAAACTTTCTCAAAAACTAGCGCATTAAAACTCTAAGTGTTTTCTATAAAAAATGATTCCTTTATCGTGCTGTATCGGCCCTTTAAATATTATCACTTAAAACGAGGTGACCTTATAACTCTTTTCGACACCTATCACTGAAAATATCTGTTCGTGAAACGGTACTATCTTTATTTACATATTAAATAGTAGTCAAATTAAACGTAGACCATAAAGTTAATTCCTAGAAACTCGACACATATATTTAATGTCAAATTTTGTTATTTTGTGAAGTCAAATTATATCGCTCCAATTGTTACGCATGTATAAATGAAATTTACAAGGGGATTATTTGAATTTAAACATTGAATTATTTTAGAGTTTTATTACATATATTCTGCTTGTTAGTTAGACAATATGTTTTATTGGAAAGCTTTATTTCGTTTGCGAATGATATTCGTACCTACTATAGAATTCCCATCCATTTCGGGCACATCGCCTCGGGTCAATTTTATTGGTTTACTAGCGGTCCCCCGCGACTTCGTCCGCGCGTTTTGAGTTTGCTTCCTCCCCTCCCGTCGCAGCGTCATGTTTTATATCCTAAAGCCTTTCTCGATAAATAAGCTATCCAACACAGAAATATTTTTTCAAATCGGTCCAGCAGTTCCTGAGATAAGCGCGTTCAAACAAACAAACTCTTCAGCTTTATAATATACTAGCGGTCCCCCGCGACTTCGTCCGCGCGTTTTGAGTTTGCTCCCTCCCCTCCCGTCGCAACGTGATGTTTTATATCCTAAACCCTTTCTCAATAAATAAGCTATCTAGCACAGAAATATTTTTTCAAATCGGTTCAGCAGTTCCTGAGATAAGCGCGTTCAAACCTCTTCAGCTTTGTAATATAATTAGCGCAAGCGCACGTTGTGATGTTAAAACTGTGATAGCTCCTAAGATATTTATTGGAATCAAATGATATAAAGAACAACTTTGTTCTTAATGAAATGCTCGTGATGACGAATGTATTTATTTTGATAAGTATAAATACCTGTGTGTATAATACACCTCGAAAAATGATGCATTATTTTTTTACAAATTCATTAACATAAAAAAGGTTGTAGTAAGTCAACTATAAAAGATAGACTTATGCTGTCGCAGACTTTATTATAGAACTCTTAATGCTGAACAATCCTGTCATACATGATTTTTGTGTAACTTTAGCGGTTTCCGCAGCGTACGCAGCGGAAGCTCTCAAAAGGAATATCTTTCTCCCGTTTTCGCAACATTTTTCATTGCTGCTGTAGTCTTGTGAGTCGTATCTTTATGTTATATAGCTTAAAGCCTTCCTCGATAAATGGACTCTCAAACATAAAAATAATTTTTCAAATCGGGCCAGTAGTTTCTGAGATTAGCGCGTTCAAACAAACAAACAAACAAACAAACAAACAAACAAACAAACAAACTCTTCAGCTTTATAATATTAGTATAGATAAAGCTTTTATTCAACATTCGATGATTGATTATTTAAAATATAAAACCTATATAAAATCATTTAAAAAATACCCAATGAAGGCGTAAAAAGCAAATGAAATCAAAATTGTACAATAAGTATTAACAGTGTTCAATGTGTTTGTTACAAGTATTTTCTTTTTTCAGCAACTATGCGATGGTGCAAGCTTTAGCTCACGATGGTCACGAGGTGTGTATTTTTGTGTTTTAACACCCCTTAATTTTGAATTTTCTACTAATCGCATACAGATTTATATAAATACCGTTATCCATAAAATATTTTTTTCCTATTATAAGTTCTTAAAGTTTAAAGTATGCTAGCTTTTGAATAGACCCTTTAATTTGTTGTTACACAATTATCTTAAATTAATTGTCAGAACCCTTATTTTTTACTGTTATAAGAGCTGATGGTGCGGTTCCAGCTTTTAATTTCTAAAAGAATTCAATTATGATCTTTAACAACTTCAACCTTCCAGATAGCAACAGGCACAGTGTCCCAGCAGCAAGGACTCCAAGACAAGGGCTACGAAGAGTGGGCAGGCGAGATGATAGGCATGCGTGAGATCCTGCGCAAGTTCGCGAATGTGTCGAGAACGGAGATCGTTGGCACAAGAGCGCCCTTTTTGAAGCCTGGCAGGAACACGCAGTTTAAGGTTAGTAGAGTACTTACAGTGTTCGAAAACCGGTATAATAAGAGTATTTTAACAATTTACTGTCCTAAGGCAATTGTCAATACTAGTGGCGTAGCGTGCCTCGGCGGCACCCCGTATAAATTTGTTTGGAGGGAAAAGATATATTACAAAAGAAAAATAAAGTTATATTTATTTATTCATCTCATTTTTTTTTGACACTTTCTACAAAACAAACAATTCTAATGAAATTCAAAATAATGCAGCCTAGTTAAAGAATCGTTAAAGCTTAATACTTAAGCTTTTGTTTGGACTAGTTAGGAAGTCAACGTAAAAAGTCCCCTAGCCCTAGAAGCGGGAGGAGGGGGAGGATTTGAAGGTTATTTTTTTTCTTATAATATCGGAAACTATGCGTTCTAGCGACATGAATCTTTCTACAAAATAAAAGCTGATAAAATTTGCTACAAGTTTGACACGGTCACGTTTTAAAACGATCTGAATAAGAGTAGGTTATACAATCGACATGGGTTTATATGACGTCGATTTACAGGTCAATTTGCTGTATAAAAATGTTAAAATAAATGCTAGTTTAAAAAAAAAACATGTAGTTACGGTGAATACTAAAAAGCTACAAGTGGTTATTTATGTTAAAAAAATAAACCTAAAATAAAAACTAAAAAAGCCTAAAGTAACGTATTTTAACCTCTACTTAATGGTAATGGTCGTTTCAGAGCGTTTACTAAGAATATCAAACAAACATTTACGTCAAGTAAAATTTCGGGGCGCACATTAGCCAACTTAATACAAATTAGACATTCAAACTATGCTACCACATCGTATGTTGCCATAATGACGCATGTGGAGGTCTGCCGACTATGAAACTTAACTTTATTTCTACTGTAAGCCGTACGTTGCGACATGTTGCAGACTCCACAAACCAACTGTTTGAAATTTGAAATTTCAGTGCACTGCTATAATATTATAATTTAGTTAGCTTGCAATTAATTAGCGCACACGCGGTGTGAGTATTCTAAGAGTTTTACGAAGAAGATTACGATACGTATACTACATATTTTTTAACTTATTTTCGCATTATATTACATAAACTACAGCTATCGTTCATTTTACAAGGATTTTGAAACCTAAATGAGAAAGAGTAATAAAAATCTATAATTTATAAAATCAATAGTTAGACTTAGATTGCTAGAAGACACGTTTTTAAAAAATAAATGTTTGTATGTTTTTTAAACAGGTGTTAGAAGACTTCGGGTACATCTACGACAGCTCAGTCGGCGTGCCACCGCTGCCCATTCCCGTCTGGCCGTACACACTCGACTACAAAATCGCTCACGAATGCAAGTCTGGCACCTGCCCCACTAAGTCCTTCCCAGGTCAGCCGCTGCTTAAAGTATTACCCTGAAAACATTGCCGGACAAAGGCCTCAACTCTTATATGAGGCTTACAAAAAAAGTTTGCGATCACTTTGAATAATCAAAATCTTTTTTGTTACGGTAAATGATATTATTACATATTATTTTTATTATAATAGTATAACAGGGTTTTTAAACAAACAACACATATGTTTTCTTTATACAGATATTAAAAAACACTCTAAGCTAGTAATCGCAAACCTTTTTTTAATGTGTGTACTCTACCACGTGGGCTCAGTTCGGTATAAATGGACTTGGCGTTTTTTGTTGAAAACTGCTAGTATAAAAAATACCTTGTCGAAGATTAATTAAATCATTACGTATTTTTTTGGTGTATAAACATTTAAAAATGCGTTATTTTATTGCAACCAAACATGTAGTAGGATAAACTCTCTTTATTGCGCATCAGGCCCGAGAATACCATAATTCTATTTATATTCATATGCTTCTATTTGAAATTCTAAACAAGATGTCTGCGGTGGCAGGTCTCTTTGTAATGTCATGAGGTTAATCTATTTTTAAACCAGCGGGATCAGGGATGTATTAAAATCCGTTTTTAAAATTGCAGGATTGTGGGAGGTGCCGTTCAACGCCCACTACGTAGAAACATTTGAGGGAGGACATTGCCCGTATTTGGATCAGTGTGTACTTCATAATCACGATTCTGACGATGTAAGTTGTTCAAAATATTTTGTCTCATTTTTTTTTAAACGTCTTTAAACAATACACTAGAAGGTCCAAAATTGAAATTCATTTGAAATCAGTGCACGATGCGTAGACTGTTGCTGTCCGTCAATGTTGACATCATGGACCGACTTGAAATGAGTTTTTTATTTCATGCATGAGCGATATTTTAGTCGATTATGTGTTTTTTTCGATTGAATTTAAATAATTACCAAATCCTTTTCCTAAATGTAACAAATAATTTTCTGGATATCGCATCAAAATCTGTTCAGTCAAACTTGAGCTGATCGGTCGATCGGTTAAAAATATCTAATACTTTACGTCACAATGTCACATAGGTAAAATGTTATCTTTACACAGAGCCTCGACCTAAAAGTAAGCAAAGCTTTTACCACAGATTGAAATTACATTAATGAAATTCGTATCTATCACTCGCCACTAAAACACATCGGTCACGATTGTTTGCTAAACGTGAAAGCAAATAATACTATCAATTCTATCGGTTCGCCGGCGCGTGTTCAATGATGTGTAAAAGTAATCACTTTAAACTAGAAAACGTGCTTGTAGGTACACATAGATAGGAATATAATCTCTTGATTAATTCTGTTCAAGAGAATTGTCAATGTTCATTTATGTGACCGTAGCTTTTCGTATTTGACGTCTAGACTAGAAGGTTAATTCGTCTGAGATAGTACAAGATACATACTACAGTATTTTATAACTTATACTCTGACTGTGGTAGATTGACCAAAATGACATTTGGTGGGTGACCACTTTTTGTTATTAAGAAATAGTATTATTCATAAATAATCGAAAATTTAATTATTTTTCATCGTTGTTTTTAAGTGGTTTAAAAATAATAAAATAGTTGGTTTTGATTCAGTGCTGTCCAGAATTATTAGCATGATTTAATTATAAAGGAGACATTATAAATAATCTACAAAACTACCATCTGTTTTAGCAATCATTTATAAAAAGTGGTAAAAACAATAAAAATAAGGTAGTAATTATATACCTACAGGATGACTTTGTTATCAGTACCGAAATTTTGTGTAAAGACTCCACTGATAAATATGAAGAACTTTTACTATGGGGGCAATAGTGAAATCGAGAAAAAAAACAGCTATTCCATACATTTTGACCGCGCGCCAATTGAGGTACTGATAACAAAGTCACCCTGTATATTATATATGCAATTGCAAGGGAAACAATTTTGATTTTTTTTATTCATTAGAACAACTGTTTTACATGAATTATTCACCCTCATGAATAAAATCAGAATAATCAAAACTCATATCACCAATTCTATTGATCGCCAACTATCAATTTGTCACAACACTATTGCACCAGGCTTGCAACATTAAAAAAGAAAAGTGTGTCATTAACATTCTGGTCTATCTAATCAAAATCAAAGTATAAAAAATTAGACCAGAAGGTTTTCTGATCTAGTCTATACGGAGGGAGACTGTGTACTATATCCTGATAGGCGGAGCCATTATTCAGAAAAACTCAAGAGTATATTACACTCTGAAAAATAACAGTTTACTCGTACCGTTGAAGATTAATAATAAAATACTGATTTTAATTTATAGGAACACACGTACACTAAACGTTATGTAACGTATTGTTCTACGTCTCATTTATGAAATTTACAATGGAATAGTCGATTCAGCTAACTTGCGCGCGTAAAAAAATAATACCTATCCCAAAATCCATAGCAAATAATAACATGGGATGCGTAACGATAAAAACGAGACCATTCAATCTGTGAAGCGGAGCAATTGATTTGATAACGGCTGCTGGTAAATGAGGACGAACGAACGTGTCTCTATCCGGGTTCGCAATGATGGGTTTATTACATAGGACACTTGTCCCGGGAATAATTGATATCGAATATCGACAATAGGGAATGTAGGCGGCGTAGTCGAATGTCGAAATTCATAAGTGACGTATGTGTGAGTGGATAATGCATTATCTACTATAAAAGACTCTACACAGACAGAGACTTGTATTTTAAACACTGTAAAACATGGAACTTATATCGTTTCGTCAAAGGCAACCATATTATTATACTTATAGTACTATAAATGAACCACCTTATACTTGAAGTATGACCTTTCCACGGCAGTGGGACATTTTCAGGCTAACTTTTATTTTTCTAGAAAAAACTAATACCTAATGGCTAAAATACGAGGGTCAAACTGAAAGTTCTTAGAACTGGCCACTTATAAACAATATAATAAAAAATATATTCTAAAATTTGAAAATAGAACTCTTTGCCAATATTACTGAGTATATATTTCATTCATTTGTCATTTGTTTTACGATTTGGCGGCAAATTGAAAATTGTCTGTGTCACGTAAACATGAATTCAACACGAGAAAATTTTCGTGCAATGATTTTTTATGACTTTCGATGTCATTTAAGTCAACAAGAAAGTTATGATAGACTACGATTGGCCTTTCACGATGAAGCCCCATCTCGTGCGACTGTTTACAACTGGTTTAATGAGTTTAAACGTGGTCGCACTAATCTCACTGATGATGTACGTGAGGGACGGCCTTCTACGGCGACGACTGAAAATAACATCTGTGTTGTGCGGCGTATGATAGAGACTGACAAAAGAGTGACCTATCAGCAGATTCGGACAAGCTTAGGCATCGGTATGAGTCAAGTGCACAAAATCCTCCACGAACATTTAGCGGTCAGGAAGCTTTGCGCCCGGTGGATACCTCATAATTTGACTAAGGCTCAAAAACTCCATCGTGTGGATTGGTGCCGTAAAATGATTGAAAGATTTAACGGAGGTGACTCAAATGCTGTGTTCGACATACTAACAGGTGACGAAAGCTGGATTTACTGTTATGATCCTGAAACCAAAAGACAATCTGCTCAGTGGGTGTTTCCTTTCGAGGAGTTGCCAACTAAAGTGAAGAGAGATCGAAGTGCGGGAAAAAAAATGGTGGCCTCGTTCTTTGGAAGGATAGGTCATTTCGCAACAATTGTGTTAGAGGATCAAAAAACAGTTTCTGCAGAATGGTACACTACCAATTGTTTGCCACTTGTCTTGGAAAAAGTTCGAGAGAAACGACCTCGCAGTAGGATCCTCCTTCACCACGACAACGCCTCGTCGCACACCGCCAAGCGAACGATCGACTATTTGGCGACATCAAACGTTGAATTACTGGGTCACCCGCCGTATAGCCCCGACCTCGCGCCTTGTGATTTTTATTTATTTCCAAAAATTAAAGAAAAACTTAAAGGAAAGCGGTTTATGGATGCTGAAGAAGCGGTGGCTGCGTATCGCGATGCCATTGAAGAGACCCCTAAGGACGAGTGGGCAAAGTGCTTTTCCCAGTGGTTCCATCGCATGCAGCGGTGTATTGACGTCAATGGACAATATTTTGAAAAGATATAATAAAACTAATAACTGGCTAATGTAATCAGTTTTTGATTTTCTAAGAACTTTCAGTTTGACCCTCGTACATACATAATCCTCTCACGTCACCAATGTCTAGAAAAGAAAATAATAATGAGAAATGTTGTCTAAAACTTGTTGGCTCATTGCGTCGCGACGAAAACATTAAGAATATCTTCACCTTGTCTCAGACATGTATAAGTAACTATAAGTATATAACATGAAACATACATGCTCTAGTCTGGTACATAATGTGAGCAGACGAACTTTCCCACTTAGCTTTTAACTTTTTTTATGCTGTCTAGAAGCCCAAAGAGCAATCTGTTAATTAATCTTAGACAAGAATCTTATTTCTCAGCTACATTTACCGATATTACGATTCTGGTCGATCGTACGAAATGTATTCCATTCGCATATTTGAAACAGAATATTAAAATAAACAACAGGATAAAGAGAATCGTTCATGAGTTTTCCGCAATGGGAATGTGTAGGTAATAAAAACCCTTTAAAGGTTTATATCCATATGGTATTCTTACACTATGACATGAATATTTCTGAATCCGTAAAAATAAATCTACTCCGATAGCCAAAATGAATAATTGATATTGATTTTTGTAAGATCAACATGGAATTCAAAACTATCAAAATACGAGATGACGCGTACCTAGTATCACTGTGGTTCATATTTAATTCAGATTCGCGGATTTCTCGTAAGTATTAGCGAACGGTGGTTGACGGGTGTCTATTTTTTGCCCTGGCTCTAACTAATGTAATATTAAACACTCGCTTCCTCTGCTACAAAAAAACGTAGGACATACGCACTTTACTTATAAAATTTCTGCAGCTCTATGGCGGCTGATGACCTGTAACTCAGGTAATTCTAGCCTAGCATAGGCATCAGTCTCACATGTACAATATAAATTGACATTGTTATAAATTGACATTGTTATAATGTATTTTGTTTGACCCCTTTCACGCTGCGACTTTTAGCATCGATGCAGTTACGCGTTTTAAAAACGCATATAAACGCATCGCGATTGACGCAATGAACATATTTAATTTAGCATCGACGCAAAAGCGAGACTGTATCGATGCTAACGCGTGTCAGCATTGCGACGCAGTGTAAAGAGTATTTGTTATAAGAAATAAACTTGATTTGATTTGAAAATGCTGTGTCCTTCTTGCAGGTACTTGAGTGGCTCCAAGAAGACTTCAACAGATACTACGAGCAGAACAGGGCGCCCTACATGATGCCGTTCCATACTAACTGGTTCCAGATCAAGGCGTTGGAGAGAGGCCTCCACAAGTTTCTGCACTGGGCGGCTAATTTGTGAGTATTTCTGACTGCAAACTAAATATATCACATCACACCTAGTAATAGCGAAACAATACATTTTCAATCATACTTGGCAATTTTTTATCAGTTGTCTATGAGACCAAAGTTGCCCCTTTGAAAGCCTTCAATCACCTACTTGTCTTTTGAGAAATATTTGAAGTGAAAACTTCTTTAGCGGCGTTGAGCACTTTGGTGGGATGGGGGAAAAATGTGAAACTCGCGTCAGGACACGTGGGCTGATCGAAAAACCGTAAGACGGTTGGCGAAATTATGGATGTAAGTTGATTTTTCTGAGAGATAAACTTTTTAGTGTAATTTAATATAATATAAATTGTAATGTTTGTGTACGATAGCGCAATAAATAAATATTGTATTCTATAAAAATATATTATTATTATTATTATTATTGTATTATTATTATAATGATTATTATTGTATTATTATTATTATGATTATTATTGTATTCTATCACAAAAATGATAGTACTTTTATATTGATAATAAGAGAAATTCATTTAAAATTATTCCCTAACTATTCCAAAAAATCAAAAATGCACAACGTTGATATTCAAGTTTTCACTTCTGCCGGCACTCCCGGAGTGCATTTTTTTTATTTATAGGTATCTTGGTATATAGAACATTGCAATTGCAATAAACAGCCAAGGAATTGGCACAAAAATATATTTGGCACAAAAATATATAATGTATAGTCGCCAGCATATGGTCTTATTAGAATCAAATAAGTACAGTAATTTCATACATATACGAGTATGTGTGCGCGGCCTTCCGTATTACGTCGCCGCACGCAACGCACTCTCTGCCGCTACACTGTGTATTATGTTGTAGTATTGTTCTAATAGTAGGGTAACAAATCCAAAATTATCATGACTCCATTATGCCACTGTGAATTTGATCACTGACACGTCATTTTGGGTTGAACAAGGAGGTAGTAAAATACTCCAATTGCATTTATAGTCATCGAAAACGCGTGACTGCATTGATGCTAAAAGTCGCAGTGTGTAAGGGGTGTAAGTCAACATTATAGTGTCGTGTAATCGAATTTTTCTAAGCAACTGAAGCGAAAAACTGTAATGATTGAATAAACTAAGTGCGACTGTCCTACATTTGTGAAAATAGCCTCTAAAACAAATGTACAAGATAATGTTTGACGACCTCCGTGGTGTGGCTAAGAAGCTGGTTTCAAGGGGTCGCCGCTATGAGGTCCCAGGTTCGATTCCCGGTCGGGTCAATATAGAAATCTAAATTATCTATATTGTTTCGGGTCTGGGTGTTGTGGTGCGTTGTATCTGATTTCCATAACACAAGTACATTAGCTACTTACTTTGGTATCAGAGCAATGTATGTGATTGGTGTCCAATAATTAATTTATTTATAAAAAAAATATATGATACGTATGGCGTGCAATGTGGGTTAGCCCTGATTAGAGACGTACTCTTACCTTCAGTTCCAGTAAACGTATTCTTTGTCTTCAATTAATTTTAATCCAAACGTTCCTGTCAATTTGCCTAATTTATTCTACGCTTACCTGTTGTTACTTCTTTTTTGAGTTGATTCTTTCGTTTTGTTATGCCAGAGGAATTCTAAATTAAATAAGGAGGAAAATCTTGGAAGGAATCTTGTTAATTTAACATTTTGAATTACGCCAATTGAAATATATGCAAGTTTGAAGGATTGATTAGTATGAAAGAACTAATATACATTGTTCCTTATAATCTTACACAGAGTATTTTAGTTGAGACTTAAATTCAGTCAACACTCAACATTTTGTTGCCCTAAGGTTGTGTAAATTAAATTTTGTAAAACTGATTAACAACCCTCTGATGGAATTTCATTAAAAAGTAATTCTGATAGAGCCTTTTAAATATACATAAGTTATTGATTCAATAAACAAGTTTTCGTAGCTAATATGTCAGCAAGTTAATAATTATAAGTAATTACTTGAGAGAAGGCGAAAAGTTTAACAAGTTTGTGAAACTGCTGAGCCAATTAGAGAATACCAAACTTTTATCTTAGAATGAAAATAGTAAGGCATTGATTTTATGAAGACAAAAAAAACAGCTTAGGTTAACGAAGGTCAATGTCACTTACAACATCGTTAGTGAACTTGCAATATTCGTGGAATTCTCATTTCTGTTTGTAAAAGTGTTTTTAAATACCTTTTGAACAAATCTCAGACGAAAATATAGATTGGATGGGTAGGTACTATTGAAATTGCTTTTCGTTTGCAGTCTCTGCTTCATAATTAATTATATCGTATCTTTTATAGACGACATTATCAGTTCTAATGTCTCCGAAAGAAATAATGGCTGAACTATTAATAAGGGTCTCGTATATTTTATTTGCTAGATAAGAGGCTAGACTAAGTTCTTACTTTTATTATGAGTCAGAATCTTTGTGAGTCAGAATCAGAATCAGAATTAGTGATATCACACAAATAGTGTCTGACATCGATGCTATGGAGCAATAGCCTGGAACTGAAGAGCATTGATTTTAGGATGCAACATGGTTTTTAAAATTTTCTTTATTTATATACTTTAGCGAATTAGTTCAGTGGATTTACACAGTACTTTTATCAAATTATTCAGTAAATAAATACCTAATTTTAACCTGAAATACCTTATTTGATAATCATCAAAGCTTTTTTTTCTGGAGTTTGTTTTTGTTTATTTATTTTCTGTAATTGAAATAAGAAATCCATCGCTCTTCGTGTGTAGCTGTAGGTGGCAACATCATACTCAAGTTTCTCTGCTGTGTAGCCAACTGAGCTCGACCTTTGTTGCAGCCGGCTAGCGAAAAGTTCCCTTTGTAATTACAAGTCGCACAGCGAAAACTGAGCTAATAATTGTTCGTGCTCCCACTATTTGCAGAGGCGACAGGTTACCCTGTTTGCTACTTGGATATTTGTACAAAGACTTGTTTGAATACGCCGCTGGAGCTAATTCAGACGGTAGAGAATATGCATGACTGCGGTTATGATGTTTCATTTTATATAATACTAGCGGTCCCCCGCGACTTTGTCCGAGCGTTTTGAGTTTGCTCCTTCTCCACCCGATGAATCGTAATGTGTTATAGCCTTCCCTGATAAACAAGCTATGTAACACATTTTCTCGAAGCGATCCAGTAGTTCATGCGATTGGTGCGTTTAAACAAAAAAAAAAGACAAACAAAGAAACAAACTCTTTAGATTTAGAATATTAGTATAGCAAAGTCTGTATGGTCGAAGTCTCTGGCGCATACAAATTTTTAAATGAAAATCGTTTGCACACACGACATCAAAACCGGCGTTACTTCAAACAAAATGCGACGTGAGGTGCAAGTGATTCTAGCTCTTACGATGGTTAAGCACCAAAAACCTCGACCGTGAATTTTAACGAATTCAACTGTTTTTTCTCGGTGCATATAGGTTGCTAAAAAGCTTTGGAGTATGATCCTATTCAAATATGCCTTAATAAATCTGTTGCTCAAAACAAAGAAATAATGTTCATGAACCCCTTTTAAATAGGTAAATAAATATGAGCCAGACAACGCACCAATTTATTGGTTTCGGAACAAGTCATTTTCTTCGACGGGGGCGTCTTCTATAAATGCTTAAATTAAATTCAACTCATCCATGACTCAGGTACAAATATTCGTGTTCATCACACAAACAAGTGTCCCTTGCGGGATTCGTACCCGCGACCTTTATTTTTATCATTACTACGAGTATTCGCCTCGTTGAGATCGACTATTTTCCTTTATAACCAATTATATTTTTAATGAAAAGTAAATTATGAATACGCATTTTAAACTTTTACATTTCATTGTTACAGGAATGACGTATGGTTCGTCACGGTAACCCAGGCTCTGACATGGATGACCGATCCAAAACCAGTAAAGGCGCTCACTAACTATGAACCATGGCGCTGTGACAATAAGGACTTGCCAGCAGCGCCTTGCAACCTGCCCAACAAGTGTGCACTCCCCTTTAGGCATCCTGATAGCAACTTCACGGATACGCGTTACATGGAGACTTGCAGCGAATGCCCTAAGCAGTAAGTTGGATATTTACTTATTAATATTATAAAGCTGAAAAGTTTAAACGATGAGTTTGACCAATTTGAAATATCAAAACGACGCGCGTGGACGTAGTAGCGGGTCACCGCTTTTGAATATACTTCTCAACACACAGTCATTATACGATTGTAACCGTTGTCCAAATGAGTAGAAGTAGCTTCAAAGTGGGTATTGACTCATATTTACTTAGTGAACAGTGATACTGTACAAGAGAGGTTCTTGAACTGTTTAGTCTTCTGCCCATTAAGAGAACGATATAGTCCCGTTTGCCTTAAATTAAAATTTCAAAATAGCCATTAGCTTTGCCTCTTTAATATTTTGCTAGGCCCAATAACCCCACAAGGTGTAGACTATTTTAAAAGAGGAAAATCAAGTTGATACCGAGTGTATGAAAGTGCACTAAGATAATGCTTTCTCAAGTTAAAAGGCTGGTTTCCAGTAATTTCTGCTAAACACTTACTACGACTTACTTTAAGATGACAGGATTACTAACTCTTATTGTTTTTTAGGTATCCATGGTTGGGCGACTCAGGCGGCACTGGCATTCCAGGCAAAGACAACTATATACCTGACAATCTCAAGAGAAAGTAGTTTATAAAATATAAGAATAGCCTGTATAATCTATTTAGATTATCCTACAATATAAAGTCTGGGTTTCCGACTACCTCGTATTTTCCAAAGGCTTTAAAACGTTTTTCGTCCAACTGATATTCTGAATAGATTATACTTTGTATATACCTACCTACTTATAACGTAATTTTGTAGGTTTTAAGTAACGGTGACTAGTCGTCGCAACTCATAATAGTTTTTAATGCTTTTTTATCAATGAATAAGACCTTATTTATGACTAAAAGTTTTTCTAAGTGATCATGGCGTGTTTTTTCAAGCGCTATCATGTAAAACTGAATTGCCTATGTATCTGACTGAACAATAAGTAAAAAAAAAACTTTTTTTATTCAAAAAATAGACATATCTCTCTCTCTATCACGACTGTTGAAAATCAATTTATGTCTAACATAATATGAATATAAGCGTAATGTGTACATAATGCAGTTAACTTCTACAGTCTATTAGATATTAGCATAAAAATGTTTAGAACTTTGAAGACGATAAATAAAAAACGACTAAACACGTAAAACTAGAATAGCGGGATTGAAGATGGAAATAATAATCATCAGGCCATGATATAAATTAGTTAACATTATTTTAGGTATTGACTAAAGCTTTATCAAATCATAATTTAAATCTTAGTGGGATATTAATTTTGATTTCAACTCTAAGATACCGTTGATTAAATACCTACTATTATCACAATGGAGATTTCTGTGTTGTAACAAAATATGTAAATTATGTATTCGCAATGAGTTGGTGCTGTTTGTAATTATAAGGTGAAATAGCTGTTTATTTGTTTAATAAAATGAAAATTTATTTCGAAAGGTGTTCTTTCATTTAATGAGCGCTACCAGCGAATGATTTTACATAAATATTCCAATTCCGTTGCTATTTTTTTTTAAATTTTCTAACTATGATGCTCAACGAGACAAAATGAGTCTTTGCCTCCGACACCAGATCACTCCATGCATCTCTAGAATATCTTGCGATGTTTCTTGCCAGTCGCGATGACCGAGGTTAATCAGGCCAGGCATTGAGCTACAAGGTCTTTTCAGCGGTACCTAGGACGTCCAACCGTTATTTTGAACGGAGTTATAGTCCTCGTATTAACAAAAGTCTACTACATATTTCAACCCTTTTTGTCCGGTTCACAAGGGAGTCAGTCAAGTTCAAAGGGTGAAAAAAATCAAAACGTATAGTTTCAATTGTGAATAAAAATAATTTTTATTTTATATTAATAAACATATTTTATAAGCAGCCAAGTACGTATCTTTTATATGTAGGAACTCCATAATAAACCTAAAAATATAAGTTTACGAGCACAATTTGTTAAATAGACGTATTGTGGAATATGCGAATCCAGACGACGAGAGAGCTGTCGTAAAAGATTTATGAAATCTTTAGCTGGAAAAATGAAATATAAAATGGTTATAAACAAGTTACCGCGGGAGATTTGATATGTGTAACTAAATGAAACTTGTGAAAAAGGCGTACGTATTGTGTGCTGTTTATAAGCGCGAACCTGTAGAGATGTAAGTATCTAATGGGTATCCTAGTATATCGATGTTTTAGATATAATACTGTCTGAAGGCAACGTCAGTTCCTAGACTATTTAGGTACAATATTTGTACGTATATGGCTAGCTTTTAGCGTTGTAAAGGTAGATAAAGGTGAACGTCTCTAATTTTAAAAACGGTTATCAAGTTTTTTTTTTAAACATGATCTCATAAGTTATAAGAAAATTGTTGTAGGAAGTTATTGTAGCGCATCATTTCATGTTTTTTTACGTTTGGCTTTGATAAGGTAGAGTCTAATCTAGGTCTTATCATAAAGTGGTGAACTTTGCCATGGTTTCACTAAAGGAAAATATATATCACAATTGTTTGATAATAATCAATAAACTGTGTTAAGAAAATAATCGACTTATCGTTAACATTGTCATAATCCTCCCACCCCTAGCGTGGTGCCTCGGAGATTTAATTTGAGATTGCGCGGGGAATGGGTGCCTCGAACTTTCTCCATATTCACATGCATTAGCCGCTGTTGCCAATATTTTTATATTTACGATATGCTGAATAACTTTCACCTCGTTTTGTCTATTAGAATCAATACATTAAAATAATGGAACATATTATTATGATTATTGTTAGATATCTCCTTCGGGACTCCTTTCTTAGAAGGTAATAAACGGTAGGAAACGTCAAATTGTATAAAAATAATCATTAAGTGTTTAATTCCCAAGTTAAGGTTTTATATTATTTGGTTTTAACCATAAAATTATTATCCCTTTGGAATAGAACGACAAAAGCGAGATGTCACTAGCAGCAAACTGTGTGATAAAAAGAGATGGGTAGCAGAACCATTTTTGTCAGATGTCAAACAGTTGACCGCCCTGCAGAAGCTCGCTAAAAATTACGTGCATTTATTATTTTATATTTAAAAGTGAAATTGTGTATATTTTGGAGAAATAATGCGTCTGAAACATGGTGACTTGATCGGTGATTGATTGTTATGCATTACAGCGGCATAACCCAACAAATAATCATTTAACAGGTAGATTAGTCCAAATCGAAGCCTCTTAATATACGACTTATATTTACCAATGCGCTTCAAATTTAAAGTACGCAGTTTGATTATTCTATTCTACAAACGTTAATTTACGTAAAAAATAAAGACAGAATAACACAGGGAATGTATATCGACGAATATTTTGTATAATGAAATAATATTTAGTTTTACACTAGAGCTGCATGTTCAATATTTTGTGTCGACTGTTTATCATGCAGTAAACTACTATATTTAACTTAGGAACATTGTTAAAATCACCTGATCGAAAGGTTATCTCATTTAAAGCTACAAATGTTAACTGCTACAAAAGTTACTGACATCTTAAATCGGTTTCGCTTGACAGCTTTTACTTGTCCTTCTATTCCGATAGGAATATTAATTTTATGGTTTTAACACTTTTACTGTCCCAAGGCAATTGTCAATACAATTGGTACACGTTGATAGGTGCATTATATGAAATGCACGGTCATATAATTTTCACTACTTTCGTTGGTTAATAGTATACATATATTGCTATGTATGTCATGCACGGACGTACCGAGTAATGCATGGACAGTAAAAGTGTTAATTATTGATAAATGATAGGTCAGGGTTTCATGAAAGTACCTACATAGTATGAGCCGTATACATTTACCTTTGAGGCGTAAAATTAAACTTTAAAATCTTCATTAACAAACTTACGTATTGCTGCAGTATACGCGATGTAGGAACGAGTATAAGTATACTTATGTATGTTCTGGCAATGAGGATTCACTCAGGCTGGGAGCTTACTTTGTGTTAATTGCGAGAATAAAGTTTAATCATTATGGCTCTTTGGAATTGTTCTAACGATCCGCATCTCGCCGCCAAGCGCCTTCAAATCGGATCCAAGCTGACTATTGTTTCCTGTATAATTTCAAGTGGAAATTATGAAATTTGATCATAAGTATCTACATTTTTGAAACAGTGAGAAATTATACAATTATAATTTGAAACCCATTTATTTGAGGAGGTTTTCCACACGTCTGACAGTACGTACCCTTAGATTAATATTGCACAAAACTTTGAGAAGTTTTTAATAGTGAACTTAACATGACAACAATCTAATAAATAGGAACTAACCACGCAGAGACAATATGTGCACCAATTTTACAAGTGCAATTTTGTTTTTATTAACAATTGAAAATTTCAGCACGAATGCCTACAATGTTAGTCAGTAGATACTGCTCTAACAGCGAGTTGCTGCAATCTGTTGTTTTATTTCCGCACAAACAATGTTTCCGATACACTTTAACCCTTCAAGTGTCGTCGCCATTGTGTTGCAGAGGCAGCGTCACATCGTGTTCCCAATTAATACTTTTTCATTTACCATGTGCCGCATGCACACCTTGCTTTTTCTTTCGCTTGACCTGTTTCCATATAGAGGGTAATAGTCTTATTATATTTTATGAAGCAGTGCATGCTCGAGGGGAGCTGTTATGTGCGCCACTCGGCTCAAATGCCTCTGGACCTTATTACGCCGCCTCCTTTATGTACGGTATTTACGTACACACCGTCGCGCGGCCAAATTACACCCGTGTGTACGAGGGTTAAATTAACTTTTGGAATTTTGAATTAATTCTGCATTATATTTGATGTAGTTTTTTTGTGTGTCCAGTAGGTAAATGCAGCAATTTAAGATGCCCAATGTGCGCTTAGCTTGGACATAAGTAATACTAGATTAAACTTAAACGTAACAAGGCTTAGACCAGACTTATAACCGCATATTATGATTACGAGATCACGTTGCAGACATCAGTATTTACCAAACCTTTTTTATTTGAATGTCAAATATTGTAAACAATCGTGACATTCCTTTTTAAGGAAATGATTTATTTTATTACGAGATAAAAACAAAACTCACAAATTTCATGGGTGATTCATCGTTTTATACTGAGATCTTATTAAATCAAATAGTTTATGAATTATAATCACTGATATTATTTTAAAAATTACGAAAAGATTGTTAACATTATTGGACTTGCTAAGAAAAACGGAGTTTACTTGATGATTTTTCTCATTTGGTGTTATGCAAATGCACGCTTTATCATCTATATGGAAAGAACTACGTCATTATATCATAACCTTCTTTAGAGCAAACGACCGAATTGTTCCCTGTACCCTCAATATACTTGTACATCTATTACAAGTAGAGCATTAAGAATATTGGACGAAAACAAATTAGACAACTATATCTATAACAGTTGGATGTTATTTTACGTTCACAAACATGTATGTTTGTCACAACAATTTCCTTATTACACGACTTGATTAACTCGCCGCAATTGATGTGAATAAGTCCGCTCATTATTTTCTCTTATCAACGTACTTACGGAGATAAAAGCTGACTTATTCTTATGGACGGCGTTTTTATGTCGTCAGAATAGGGAAATAACGAAGTCATAAATGGGACTTCGCCGATAAACAAGCTGTAGCTTGAGAGATAAGGGCGCTCCACCAATAAGGCTGACCTTTCGCGGTAAGTTTTGTGACGTTTTATTTATTTTTTTCTAAATGATTGACACATGATTACCATATGTTATTTTGTAGAATAGTTAGTATTGTATCCGCAATAGTTAGGAAGGTATCATTATACCTTCTAGAACATAACCTTTTTAAGGTTTCGACTGCCACGAAACTAGTTACAGTAGAAAAATATTGTTTGGGTGTCTCCGTCGACCACCATGGCGCTCATTGTGTTAAAAGAAGAACTGATGGCAATGGGGGCAGCAAAATTATAGAAACTTTTTTGTTAGTAAGTACATAGATGCAAAATCGTGGAATTATCTCCCGTACAATGAGATCTTGCTCGAGTCACATTATTTTTATTTGGAATATCCATGGCTTAATTAGTTAGTCTTAGTTATGAAAAAAACCGGCCAAGTGCGAGTCGGACTCGCGCACTGAGGGTTCCGTGCCAACGTTAACTGAATTAGGCAATCCACTTACTTCCACTTAGTAAAATACCACAATATTTTGTTGACAGCAAATATAACTTTGTTTTTCATAGTGTTTGTATGAAGAACAAAGTTATGTTTGCGGTTGTTGAAAATGTGCTATATCTCAAAAACTTATCGTTCGATCCCGTCCGAACCAATTTTCGTTGAAAGTATTTGTAATGATCTACATAACATTTTTTTTTCAATATTTACACTTGCTTAGTTTAGAAGTTAGATGGGGGGACGCCCATTTTTCCACTTTGGAAGCGTCTAACTAAGAAACGTTAGACTTAAAAAGAAAACGGTTTTAGGAACCTTCATGTCATTTTAACCTATCCATATACCCCACACGCCTAGGTTTGACTAAAAATTTTTTTTTCGGTTTTAGTTTCATGTATGGAAGCCCCCCCTTAAATATCATTATTTTTTATTTTTTTGTATAAGAATCGTAAAGCGGTTAACAGGATACATCTCTCTACCAAATTTCAACAGTGTGATGCCTATAGTTACAGAATAAATTGGCTGTGACATACGGACGGACAGACAAACAGACAGACAGACAGACTTGATGAAACTATAAGGGTTCCGTTTTTTGCCATTCGGCTACGGAACCCTAAAAATTACGGGGCACGGTGTCTCGGACACCCTTTATATTTTTACTGACATACTTTAATTTAGTGACGTTCGTTTGCCCAAAAAGACTATAATAAGCAAATCTTGAGTCTTACAATACCTACTTTTGTTATTTAGTAGGTACTACTTTTATTTATCATGCTACACACACATTACACGTCTTAGTAAAAATAATATCATTATTATCAGCCTTAGGATCTCCACAGTTCTCAACAGCGACCGATCACACGCGGTCTGCAGCTCGTTTGGTCCTGCGGTCTTTACAAGTATGTCTGTCCATCTTGTCGGTGGACGTCCTAAGCCGCGTCTTTGGTCGAAGTGTCTCCTAGAAAAATTTAAACGCGCTAATCTCAGGAACTGCGGGACCGATATGAAAAAATATTTTTGTCTTAATTTGCTTATTTATCGAGGAAGGCTTTATTAATCATCACGCGCGGACGAAGTCGCGGGGGACTGCTAGTATATATAATAGGACATGTAAATTAGGCTTCCCTTGCTATTTTCATAAAGCTCAAAAACCAAATAAATTTAAATACCCATATATTTAAAAAAAACATTTTGGGTATGGTTTTGATGAAAATAGATGCATTTTACAACATTTTGCCAACGGTTATTAAATTACATTCATTTATGTATCATTTTCATAAATAAAAATACGTCTTAAGTTAGAAATGCATGCAAGTAATGTGATGCACTGAAATCGCTTGTGTGTTACCAGCCTTACGCGACTACGGGAGAAGAAAATCCCTGTTCCACCTGCATTACATACGAGTATTTGTAAGAACTCCAGTTCGCTTAATGTTTATTTAAGCGAAATTTAATCATAGTAATAGCTGGTTTGGGTGTTTTTGTACTTCTGAAGTTGACTTTCGTATTCCGTGTGTGTACTTTATTGTGTGGGTGGCTGCTAGGACTTATTTCTCAGCCAAAGTTTGGGTTTTTGTACCTTTTCCGAGAAAGAAATGTCATTACGTTAAATGCTAAGTGCCTACCCACGCGATTCAGCAGTTGTGCGAAACTCATTCAATGAATAAACTCTACTCATGTAACGTATTCAAGTGACAGTTATTCATTATTGAAGTTCAATTCTTCGAAATGAAGCCTAACAAATGGAGAAAGACTTAAGGTAAGGACCATTTTGAGTAACAATACCCCATTGTTGCGCTAAATATAATTTAACAGCATTTATATTAACTACACTACACACATTAGTAGGTAGTACACATTGGGCTGTATTTTTTGGTCACTCGCTTGAATATGGCGTGTGATTTTCGTTCGAAAACGAATTAAAAATCAATGGAAAACAAGCGAAACATAAACTTAAGTAGGTACTCAAAAAATTCAGTTATCTTTTTTTAATCACTTCCGTGTGGAATTATATTTATTTTTATTGGAAAGTCAGACATTATTCAATTAATATCACCCGCCATATTGACGCGAGTGATTCAAAAATAGGGGCCTATCAGTCATCGCCATTAGGCATTCCAATAATAATACTTATGTATGTATTAATTTAATGATTTTATCATACTGCTACTCTACAGCAACTACCTATGTTGAAATACAGAAAAAATATTTTATCATAATGACACGTGCGAGCTCATTATCCCATACTTAGGTATACATTAACGAACGCTTAGCAATTAAAATCGTCTCAATGATGAGCAGTTTGCCTTCTAATTAGTGCACAATTACAGTGATTCCATTCGAGATGAGTGCTCTTGAGCCCGTGTTACTGAATGACGCCTCAAACGATTAAGAAACCGTCTGAAAGCGGCTGGAAGCGATTGACACTTCCTATGAAAGCTTTTGAGTGACAAAATGTGAAAACATAGGCTGAACAAAGCTAATATCGTTTAAATGCGTTAAATGATATTAAGAGCTATTTTAAAATCTTTACTAATATTATAAAGCTGAAGATTTTGTTTATTTGAACGCTCTTATCTCAGGAACTACTGGTCTACTTTCACGACCGTGGTGTGTTTCAAGGCGTCGCCGCTTGGAGATCCCGGGTTTAATTTCCGGTCGGGTCTCAGTTACGGGAGTTGTGGTACCACCGCTGTGTCCGATTTCTATAACACAAATGCATTAGCTACTTACTTTGGGCTCTGAGCCATGTATGTGATTCATCATCATCATTGTCAGCCAAACTTCCACTGCTGAACATAGGCCACGGCTTTCCACAGCGTATTTAATGGTGTCTTATATTTATTTATTTTGACCGAAATATATTTTATGTTGGATAGCTTATTTTATCGAAGATGAATCTAAGCTATAAAACATCACGCTGCGACGGAAGGGAAACTCAAAATGCGCGAAGTCGCGGATGACCATTAGTGTCCGAATAAGTAATCAGTAACGTTATCTATCCTTTACGTCATACGCAATGAGGTAACTCATTTGAGATGGTGAGGTGAGGCCTTAAAAATTACATTAACGGACAATAATCTATGTAGAGCTTGTATAAAGACATAATATCGGTTATATATAGTACGCGTACATACTGTGAATCTAAATCATTTTTTACGAGCAAAGTCATGACCACGAGCTAGTCTACACAAAGTAGTCTTTTTTTTTTAAAAAAAACTCCAAATGATCATTTAATTGATGCTCAATTAAACTGATTTCATTTGAAGCCTTCTCAAAAGGAGGGTCGTGTGCCCTGAATGGGAGCTCAAGGGGATCTCAGTTCGTCAGAAAAGTGACTGAAAAGAACTCGTTCGCCGTTTGACGCGAGCTGTGAATGCTTCGAGAGTGCTACTTGTAGCGAAGAGAACAAACATGCACATTATCAAAGTTAAGATGTTCTTAAGACTGATGTGGGTAACTTCGTGAATCAAAACGCATTATTGAGTTTTAAGATTCCGCTATAGAGCAATGTGATTACAGCAGATGAAATTCATTATCATCTTAATGGTTACAACAACAACCTTGTGACATTTTTAAACGGTGGAATATCTTGCATCTTACGCCTTTTCAACGAAAATCGCTTACACACAAGACCAAAAAAACGGGCGTTACTTTAAACAAAAGACGACCCGAGATGTAAGTGATTTTGGCTCTTGGTGGTTAGGCCGTATAAGACGAATGACTTTTCTAAGTTAGGCGAATTACTATCTTATAGTCAGTAAAAATACATATGTTACTTTTTGTCCACATTAGATTTTATCTAATTTGTTGTTATTAGCAAATACAATGTTGCTTTGAATAGTAGTAGGACTGCTATTGCAACGGACTGTCTTCTATATGGTATTGTGTTGTTTCGGTTTAAGTGCACCGTGACATCGAAATTGAACATGAGTTATGATACGAACGAAGTGTAGTGGCAGCTTTTCTCAAGTGCAGTCGTAATAGAAAGTTCGGAATATGAACCGAGCAAGGCACTTTGTTTGCTTCAGTTGCTGCGATGAGTTAGCAATGCGATATTCTTTATATTTCCAAGTTACTTATATTAAGAGCACGGTTCGCATTATACTCGCATGCCAGACATGGGTTCAATTTTGAGGTGCCACCTAAGATTATTAAATTTAATTTAATGTCCTTTCCCTGCAAAAAAGCAAAAAGTAATAGCCACGCTACATTTCATACTCGTAGTCATACAGACAGAATTCATAGACAACTTGAGAGCAAGAGGACATGAAACGGTCACGACTATAAAACCAAGCAAAAAATATATTCAATTAGCTATTAAATTTAATTCAAAATTGAAAATTATTTATATATTAACAAAGATTTATATATTTTATCTGGATGACGAAGCCTCCTTTTAGGCGTTAAATTGCCTGTGCCAGGAGACAATTGCAAAAAAGCTATTGACACTAACATAGCTTCACGAGATTAAATCACTGTAATTTTTCCCTTCATTTTCTTACCGGGAAAAGACATTCATATATTCTTAAAGTTAAACAGAGGGATATTCATTAACCTTTATATTGAAGAAACTCGTATTGGTTGTGTTAGTAAGCATATATTTTTAAGCCTTTTATGAACTTTACATTAAATGACGTTTTAAAGTAGAGCCGCAGCTTTAGTTGGTGATGCCTCAGAATTGAGTCTATTTTGTATTCGTGGAAGGTTGCGTAGCTGGCCGAGGTATTCGTGCTCGTATTCTGGCTGACTCGTATTTTCGCAGACAAATAACATGTTCCATCTGATAAGCGGCTGTCGTCGGCTCGTCTGTCTACACAACCAATCGTTCTCGGACGTTTCTTATCCCGGCTTGTTATTGCACTGCAAAAAATAAAACGGCCTCGCCTTTTGTTGTTTCAGAAAACACATTATGTGACGTTCTCGCTTCTTTGACGATAAGGGTGTTATTGTAGCAGATTTCTTTCAGCCAATGAATTATTAAGCCATTGACCTATTTGTGCTATGTATTATTGAAGTAAGTAAGCGTTTAAGCTGAATTAAAGGATGAATAAATCATGAATGTTTTTGTTACATATTTACATTGAATACACTGAGAAGGATGTTTCTCAATTGGATGGAATGACGTTAGCCGCAAGTAAACTGGGGAACTGGGGTATTTTTTTTCCTTCAGCACATCTACCTTAGGGTTTCTACGTGGATGCCTCTGAAAGAAATGGAATAATACATTCTTAAACTTTTTTGGGTGGCGTAAATAATCACATGTAACCTACCTACGTATATAATAATCATTAACATAATTTTATCTTAATAACCGACTTCAAAAAAGGAGAAGGTTATCAATTCGACTGTTTTTTTTGTGGCTTTGTTACCTCATATCACTGTCATTTGTAGACTGATTTAAAAAAAAAACGTTACCTAGAGGTTATACCTTCCAGTTGGTCCATTGTTGTCAACTCGGGTGATGGGATCTTGGTGCAAGCGAGAGAAACCCTCAAATTTCAAAGACACGTATAATGTTTCTTTTAGAATCTTAATGTTGATCGTCTGCTATTCAACATTGTGTGGAGCTGAGCTGATGGTGGAACTCTTTTACGCTTAGAGGTTCAGTGATTATAATGGCAGAACTTGTGATAGGTAATTTGTAGCTTCTTAAAGAACGTAGTCATAAGGTTAAACCCCCCTTACCACCTGTAAAAACTAAAAATTAAAAAACTCTTGACCCTTTAATGTAAAATAATTTATTTTTGGAGTCGGTGCCGTCACTTTGACCATCTCAAGCATAAACTATCAGAGCTCCGACTCAGAAAAGAAATTGTTCGCCTAAAAAAAGATTCCTTTCCTTTCAAGGGTCAAGAGTTTATGTAAGACTTTTTAGTGCATTTTGGTTTTAAAGTCGGTTTTGACTTTTTTTAAAGCTAATTTTATTTTGAGTAAGTGATTGGATTCCTGCCCATGAGATTCTCCAATTATGAAAATCTGATTTAAAAGAATGCCGTTATACTTATATCAAGAGCTGAGACAGTGTAACAATAGGTTCAAGCACATTTCAGATCATCCAATTATATTCCAATTGCGGGCAAAATTTCCGAGTTCCATTGTCGCAAGCACTCCGGCGTCGAAACTGCATTGTGACGTTGCATTATTTAGCTGGTTATCCGTTGTTTGACGTGAAAAGAAACGTTTCGCTCGTTTTTGGGCCGGTCGCCAGGCTGTAATCGCGCGGCCTCAGCGCACCACGCTGCATTATGAATTTGTTCTCTTTTGTGCCCAGTTTTTAATTCTACCGGTAAAATGTATTGTTCATGGAACAAAAGTCGCTGGTGTCATTGTTGTTGGCCAAAGTTCATTTAAATTCCGTGCCCGTGAGAGGGAACAGTAGCAAATATGAATTCCTTTAGTCCTATTGTCAAACTGCTTTTGCTAGCTGCGGAATAATGCTTTTAACCCATTGTGAGGGTGTACCTTCAACTCAACTCCAATCCATTTGCTCATTGTAAATCGTACCTAAATATTTTTGAAGTGGTAGAATTAAGTAACTTGATAATTTTACGTAAATAAGTATTAGTACAAGCCTACGCTGTTTAGGAAACATAAAATTGACAGGTCAGCCCATCGTGGTATTACTACTACGATGAGAGACGCTATGTCAAGCAAAAAGTGTGCGCAATTTGATGACAAGATTTTGACGTGAACTGTCAATAGACTGATGTATTCCTTGAAAATTAAATGTTGAATGTATAAATTGCAGAAGTGACACAGGCTTTTGTGCCTTTTATACCTGACTGTATTGAATGAATATTATTTTATTTCAATGTAGAGTTACTAACATGGATTAATAATAATTTATAAACGCTACGCTACAGCCTTCGAGGGTAGTTTAAGTCACGGGGAATGGGTAAATTATAATAAAACGAAGTGTTAAGTTAGTTTTATTATTTTTCAGCTATTTTTTACAACAGTCAAGTAGCTAATTACAATTTCTACAGAAGCCCAAATCAGGGTTTAAATTCTCGAGTCACTCGAACTTATTTCGTGTGATAATTAGATTACAAGTCTCATTGTTAATTGAGAACCTGATAAAGCGAAAACTGAATTTTCTTCGTAAAATAAATTTCTATCGGTGAGCTATTTTCGAATGCGAACAGCACGAGAATTGTCACCCACAACAATGTAATAAACTCAATGCTAATACGTGGCTAAAAGTGTATTTAGGCCATAGAAGTACAATCAAAAGGGATAATATTTTATGGTTTTGGCCAAAAATTATATAAAATGGTAATCCTAATAATAAATTCAGAATTTTTCACGCTTTTTCACTTTATATGAATTTTTGTTGATATCTTAATATTCATATTAATCTTATTCTGAATTAATTATGATAATTGATTGTTGAATATGATATTGCAGTAACACAAACTGTTTTAAGCTAAAATTATTTTGTACTTTTTAGTTCGATTGCTATTAAAACGTGTTTTTTAGTTTTTTTTTTAAACTATAATTTATTTTCTGAATTGATTTATTTCTGAAGATTGTAGTGTCAAGACGACAATTATTAATTTAAGAATCTAATTAATATTTTAATTTTAGAACTCATTTAATTTTAAAAAAAAATTCAAAACATTAAAATACTAAAGAAATTTAAGTATGCAAGTGCGGATGCGCGCGCAATATTTCGGTAGCAGCGACAATTATAATATTCGAGGAGTGAGAGTGCATGCGCGCGAGGCAATTTGTAGCAGCAACCAATAAGGAAATTTGTCCTTTGAAAGTGGGGGAAACTAGAAAGAGGAACAGGCCGTAGGCAGCAGGGGGCCAATCGGCAACAAGAGAAAAAGAATAACATTTTCATTGGCTTTCAGCAAGTGGCATAGGCTAAATAACATGCTCATTAATCTAAATATATTTTTTTATCCTGATGATCCTAGTCAGGACTTTCATATAAAGTTATGAGATTATTGTATTGTCATCAGTTCTTGACCCCTGTGCAAATGTCCATGTTAATCGGACCCCTGGACGGAGGTGAAAATGAAGTTCAAAGATTCCGTTACATACATACATTCATGTGTTAATAAAAAAAAATCAATGAAGACAAAGTAGGAAACAAAGTAAAGCGTGCTCTGATCGTAGATCGCGCCCTTGGATTCGGATCGTTATTCTCGTGCTAAACTTCCTTCTTGAGCATTGGAACGCGAATTCCAACCCCGCATTTCAATGAGTTAGGTGAGGCTAGGCTAGTTAAGTGTTAGTTTTATAGCGATAAGTGTAAATATTGAACTTACTATAATAATGATGAATAGTCTTATGGCTTCGTCCAAAGACGTTTATCTTGTACCTATATATAAAAGAATATAGCCTGTCATCATCATACATCTACAGCAAAATGTAACGGATGTGTGTGTTCCACAGAAAGCAGCTGTCTTAGCGCCGAGTGAGAAAGCAAGCGCAAAGCGCTGACAATGCTCAGTATTTTTTCCAGTACACGTTGATTATTTTAAACTGTTAAACTCAATACTAAATCGGGTTTTGAAAGGCAACTTACGTTAAAACATACTCAACTATGTCAGCGCTTATGAAGTAAGCAAAAGAGGGCTGACGAAAAATTTATTTATATTGTCTATTGTTGTGGTTTTAAAAGTTTTCGAAAAAAAAGACAAAATTCTTTTGCAAAAATAACATATTTACTATTATTTTTAATGAGAAAAATTAAATATTATTCTTAACTTGTAAGGTTTCATTTCCAACACATTTGACGTCAATTTGTTATAGCAGTCAAGTAGCGAATTACTATTTCTACAGAAGCCCAAATCAGGGTCTAAATTCTCAAGTCACTCGAGCTAATTTCGTGTGATAAGTGAACCTGATAAGACGAAAACTGATTTTTCTTCGTTAAATAATTTTCTATCGGCGAACTATTTTCGAATGCGAACAGCACGACAATTGTCACCTACAACAATGTATGAAACTCACTGCTAATACGCCCAGTGAAACTTTCTCTACCGCGTTCATGTTTTGTACTATACTGTGTAAGAAGAGCGCTCCGTTAATCATCCGTAAACTTTTGTTCAGATGATATCACACTGGACTATTAGCAATTCGTTTTAAAACGAATCAAAACCGTAGTTTCTGTGCCAAAGAGAAAGAATTGACCGCGCTGGCGACTTTCCAAACACGTCTCTCTTCATCACGTTTTACAGCATCGCAACAAGTTATGGACCAATTTTCGGGAACGTCCGCCTCACTTGAAGTATTTCAGTTTGGCGAGTAATTCACGATGTATTTATCAATGTCATCGTTTTAAAATGGGTTCTATGGAGTCTTTGTGCACGGTTGTATACCCCATTGTTCGCGATCCTATATGTTCTTGTCGGGTCGATGTGATGTTACATGATTCTCAAGTTCTCAACGTACAGTAAAATTATTAGGTGAATATTAAAATACGAGAGCTGAGAAATAATGTATATTGATAAGTGCTTGTTACGTCCGTAAATGAGTAGTTTAATTCTGTGAATATAATACATACCAGGCTCAGCTTATTATAAAATCAACAGAAATACTCTGTAATATTTCTGTGAAGTAATTTTGACGGATAAGTCCTTAAATATTTAATGTTGCTAAAATAATCTGGTAGGTACAGATCTCGGGCATAATTTGATTTCTACAATTATTAAAGTCAATTTTCATTATTCCACAGCTGAAATGGCGGGTTGCGAGGGCGAAGCAATTTTGTCAGGGGCCGACTGAAACTTGAAAAAGGAAAATTACACAATTTGCTAATGGCCACGGCACGGATAATAATTTGTTACTTGGTTTTTATTACGGAAGAAAGATATTAATGAGAATTGAAATTTATATTTACGATTCGTCACAGACGAATAAATGTATCGACAAAGACGTTTCAGAGGTATTTATTAAACGAATTTGTGTTTGAATAAATAAAGAGGATACATTTTTGGAAAAAGATGGTTGTGAAAATATTTGCAGGTGAAGAAATGTGCAATTTAATTTGTGTCGTAAACTTTGTTATTTGGTAGTGGAGGTGCCTAGGGCGTGGGATGGAGGACTTTATTAAAAGACTGCGGTAAATTGTGGCAGGCAGGTGAGTTCAATTCCGGCTGGATTACGGACAGCGGTTGAGGAGAGGTCAGTCGGGTTGTATAAACGCGCGATTTGGTGGCAAATTTACAACTTTTTCTCGGCTCGGGCAGTAAACTGGGAAGCAATCTCGCCGCCTGCACTAGTGATGTGGCGACGAGCTCTTTAAGGTCAACTTACTGACGAATGAGTAACAAAGTTGCCTTTCTTAATGTTTTAGTTTAGTTCAGAGGCGAAAGAGTGAGTGAGAGAGAGAGAGAGAGGGAAAGAGAGTGAGAGAGAGAGATAGAGGAGAGTTACCTTAATACATTCTATAAGTATAAACGTATTCTTGTGTATTTGGGTGGACCTATGTACATTCTATTGATTGATTGCCTTGATCAGGGACTTTGTATGATTTAGTTGCTCAATTTATAAAATACATTTGAAGAATGACCGTCAGAGCTTGCCAAAGCCATGATGGATTTGGATCTAAAACGAAAAATGTTCATATTGCCCTTTTTACAAAACTGTATTTGTTTACGTCCAATATTTTAGAAAAATACAATCTGCCCCCTGTCACTTGCACATCGCTATACTATACGGAGTTATTTCACGGAATATTGCGGGTGCGGTACTAATAAAATGACAAATAGCTCACGGTGCCGGAGGGACATACGGGTGGCTCGTGCGAAAATTTTCCAAACTAAAAAACGTACCTTACTTTTTTTACACGTGATTTTTACCGAGAACGTAAACCAAATGCTGTGATTCTATTTGGGAATGCATGTTGCGCCACGATCCTGCCGAAATGGACGTTCAGTTTTACTGTGCACCAAGATAAAAAACTATAAAAATAGTAGGGAGTGTGTGGTATGGTAGCATATTGATCGACGCTGAAGATAACTGTGCTGAAAACACTTGAATTGTATATGAATATACAGGGTTATTGGTAATTCGTCCGGAGCCTTTTTTGAGGCTATAATGTACAATCCCAAAGTCAACCAATTGGGAGAAACTTTGACTTTTAAAGTTTCTTCCAAAAATCCACATTTCTTACATTAAAAAAATAACGAATGCATAATCTCTTTTTTGTTCGATTTTTTGAGAGTTTACATGCTAGTTTTTTACTCCAAATAATGACTATAATCTGTTCCCATTTTGAAAAAAGAAGACCTTATACTAGAAAAAATATCAAAAATAAATGTTTCTCAAAAAAATATCTAATGAGTTCAGACGGCAAATTATTTTAAAATCATCTAGGCATTTTTAGCTATCCAACGAGATATAATAATTAACCCTGTGTGGAACAATTTACGAGGAAATTCAGAAATCTCAAGTACAAGCTGAATGTGACTGATTGCTTGCCTATTGTAGGATAATTACGATAAAAATATGGCTATAGCAGCAGGATTCTGCAAGCTACCGATTCGTGGTAAAAAAATTACAAATGAGGAATATGCGATCTTATTTTTTCATGTTTGTTAACGGTGTCTCAACGCATGTTCGTGCTGAGTATCGGTCTCGTTTTCTGCAACGCTGGATACTTCGCATGAGTGTATTTTAAGTGAGTTTATCACCGCCTTTGCTTTTGAGAAATTGGTATAGTTCGGAATATGCAAAGTGATAGCTGTGGAACTCGTATTTATCGTTCAGAGAAAGAAATAAAAACTTTGGAGATTGTCCTTTAGTGTAATCATGTAATCTGTACAATTTCGTGGGTCCATCTCCTCGGTGGACGTGTATTACGACTTTGGTGGAAGGATATTTAATCAGCAGTGGACGTCAAATGTCTGTTTATGATGGTGATGTCCTTTAGTTCACGCAAAGTTGTCAGGCAGACAATCAGTTACATCCAGTTTGTTTTCCAAGTTCAGAGGAGCGGAACATAAGTTTTTATCGTAATTGTTTTTTAACTAAATCCTAAATCGTCAGTCATGCAATCAGCCAGTTTGTTCACTTAGCAGTTAAGAATATCACTACAAATACAAGCCGTGGCGGGATATTATTGAAATAAATGGCATGGAAGCGTCTAAATAGGTACATTTATGACGTAGTAAGGAAAACACTCTTGTTTTTTTTTGTCTGAGTCTTTTGGTCTGGAATATTCCTTGTAAACCTTGTAAAATCCCTGTGAATATAGAGGTGTAGTTTTGGTCAGTGACATCCAACTCAGGGGTGATAATATGAGTTATGCTTATTCTGAAAAAATAGTTTACTTTAAATTCTAAGCTAGTTTTATACAAGAAAACCTTTTCACAACATTCAAAAAAATTACAAAACGAATGGGAAAACTCGCAGCCTAGCGCGTAAGCTACAAAGAGGCTACCTGGTGTTGGTAGTTTTGACTCGATCGCTGTACCGCATAATAAAATTGATTTTGCAAGTTTTATCCATTTCAAAAAAAAAAACTTTTATATATTTTTTGGCATCAGTATAGTTTGTAAAGCCACCCCTGAGTCGCTCGTCGCTGACCAAAACAACACCCTGAATTATTTTCTAACTGAAAAAGGATTACATGCATAAGCATTTTTATTTATTTATTTAAAGGCTTACAGAACAAGTTACAGTCATATAATTTACAGAAATATAAAGTTTCTTAAGTATAGAACTGGACTATAACCCTCAATATGTGGACACAATATGTTCCAAATATAGTGAAGTGAAAGAGGGTTAAACTTAGTGTGTTAGTAATTTTTGCTTAGGATAAACGATATCATCGAATATTAGTTAAGTTAGTTCTACAAAGTATTTATACATTGACAAACACAAATGCAAGTGAAACTGGTTCAAGAAAAGTTATTTAAGTATATTAGGCAAAATTTTAAATATTTTTTTTTAAATTGGCTATACTATATGAAAAAATGTCTAAAGATGGTTGCTTGGCTACTGTCTCATTATATAAACGGCACATCCTAGAGATAGGGTTGAAGAATGATGTGTTATTCCTGTAGGTTTCAAGAAAGAATAATTTGGGAGATTTATCACGACATCTGTACCGAATATTGAGTTTAAGCTTAGACAGAAGGGAAGGTGAGTCAATATGAGAATTAATGATTTTATAAAGGCATATTAGCCCATTGAATTATCGGCGGCAAGCAAGAGACGTCATTTTGAAGTGTTCGAGTCTTGCAGAGTAGGATCACAACTGCGACCCAGACTTAGCCCATAAAATAGAGAATGCGTAGAAACCTCTTTTGAACACCTTCGATCTTATTGGAGTGGACTTCATAGTAATGTGACCATATCACTGAGCCTTACTTTAGGATGCTTCTCACCAAGCAGAAGTAGAGTAGAGTGAACGACGATTGGTCTTTGAAGTCCTTAGTGCAGCGCGAGATAAAGCCGAGAAGTTGATTGCACTTTGAGATTATGTAATCATAGTGGTCCCGGAAGGTGAGGCCCTCATAAAATAGGACTCCTAGATCTTTGACGATAGACTCGCGCTTCAGAACTGGGTTATCCAGATTGTAGTCAAAATGTATATTTTGTCAAGAGGTACCAAATGAAATGACAAAACACTTATTAGTATTAAGAGACATTATTTTTAAGTAAGCACCACTCGGACACCCTCGTCAGATTCTGCAGAAGTACGATACAGTCTCTAGTGTCTCTAACTTCGAAAAAAATTTTAAGATCATCCGCGTAGAGTAAACACGGGACTGTTAGCTTCTGGGCCAGATCATTTATGAATATCAAAAACAGCAAAGGGCCCAAGTGAGATCCCTGAGGGACACCAGAAGTTATTATAATGGGAGACGAGAGAAGACCTTGTATACTGACCAGTTGGCTCCTATTATACAGATATAACTCGAACCACCGCAGCAGGTTACCATGGACGCCGTAAGCTTGAAGCTTTTGACAGAGCACGTAATGATTGACTTTGTCTAAGGCCTTGGAAAAGTGAGTACAGATAGAGTCTATTTGGTGTCGCCGAGCAAATGCCGAGCAAAGATAGCTCTTGTATTCCAGGAGGTTGCTCACCGTAAATCGCGCCGGCAAAAAACCGTGCTGAGATGGCGATAGAAATGGCTTGAAATGTGCGTACAATATGTTGTAACAGACCGATTCAAATAGTTTTGCGAAGCAAGAAAGTATTCTAATCGACCTGTAGTTAGTACATTGATCCTTTTCACCAGATTTATGAATTGGAATGACGTGAGCCACCTTCCAGCGCGTGGGGAATGTGCCAGTTTTGAGTGACTTATTAAAGATGATATGTAAGGGTCTTCTCACCTCCCCGCCACAACTCTTAACGAAGTGTGAAGGTAGACCATCCGGGCCAGCTCTATTATCACCGTCAAGTTTCTTGATGGCGGTCTGAATACTCTCAATATCGATGGCAAGGTCTGATATACAGAAATGATGGACGGCCTAAATATTGGACTCTACGTCGCGACACGCATCTCTCCCATCAAAAACCGAGCCAAAATAGGTGGAGAACATTTCGCATATTTCCGCGACATTTGAGGAACGAGATGAGCCATCACACATTGTCACGGGCATAGCAGATGAATCTTTGTTGCTTTTGACATATCTGAAGAAGTGCTTAACATTACGCTTGATATCAGATTCAACTGACTTCAAATAGGTTATGTAGCAGTCAGAAAGAAGACGTTTACAGCATTTGAGAAAACATACCTACATTTTTAAATTAGCTTGGCAAAAAATATCAATGTTTTTTTATGTATGAAATTCCGAAATGGATATAGATGCAGTGATTTTATTATTTAAAGTTAAGTACTAGAAAGTAAACTCTTTAAAACCAGAAAAAAGAGGTTAAGCATAAGTTTTGTTTAAATAATGTTTAAAGCAAGAAATATGGATAAAAAAAACACTTTGAAAGTCAAGTAGCTCCAAAATGGTTTAATTTTGCACAGTACATTATATCCCTATCGCCGCCGTAAGGATCCGGTCAATTTAACAAAACCCTGTATTTTATGTTTGCTTGGATTTGATTTCTTATTGCCTAGAGCCAATAGTCCATTTTACTCGTATATCATGTTTGTGTGCGCTTAATTTACTAATATATTTGTCATTTTTTATTTATTTAGAATCCTATTAAAGATTCTTGGAGGCCGTGTGTGATACGTTGTAGTGCGCAATCGTATCGGCGGCTATGCACAAATTCTTCCCTGGCTTTGTGCAACAATATCTCACTATCGTCAACTCTACACGGATGTTTTAAAAACTCTAGATACCGCGCCACTAAGAAGAGAAATGAAGATAAATAACATCTAAAAAATAGTGAAAAGAAACATGCTTTTGCTGGCTCTGGGAGAGCCAGACCTGCCTTAGGGTCGTACCTCACCAAGACGCCATGACGTCGCGTCTTCAGCTAAACTGTCTCCAAGTTAGGTAGATACCACACATTTCAATATTCACCATGAAGTCTCAGTGAGGATCAGCCCTTAGTCATGCTTAGGTTGGTTTTGAGTTAAGTCATTTTGATTAAAAAATATATGCACCAGAACGTATGTCATATACACCATTCACATATTTATAAAACGTTACGAACACAATATGACTGCATCGCGCCACTCAAACATAGACAAAAATATGCTTTACTATTGAAATTTAAAGTTTTCGACTACTTTAAGTAGATGATGCCCATGACTGTTTCCGGAAAGACAAGTATATAATAATAATATGGTGCCAGTCCTCGCACTTCCTTTAATTACATATGCTGACGTAGTGTAAACAGGAAACTAGCTCTGTAAAGTCGTTCTTCGTAAACTTTCCCGGTATAGATGCAGCGTTCAGTTTCTTCATTATTTACTTGAGTCAATATTTTATCTATTTACCGCTGCTGCAAGCTGAAAAGTCGAAATATAGTATATACATAGTAGATCTTGTAGTATATATGTAAAGAAAAAATGGCCGCTCTCTTGCCTCTGCTGCTTCGCGAACTTGGCCGCCACACAGCCGTGTGTCTGTATTTATTCAAGTTCATTTCCACTTCTAGTTCATCGATTGTATATAAATCCATCTCTTTTCATTTCATAATTGCTTTTGTGTTATTTAAAACCAACTCTACCAAAATATACCCGCAAATCCTAGCTAGGCTGTACTTTTATTTTACTTTTTATTTTAATAGTTATCAATTTGTGATTATATTTTACCCGAAAACAGTCAATTCATCAATTGTTATCACGGCCAATATGTGATGTCTTTGGGGTTTGAAGAAATAATCCATGAGTGCACTGCAGTGCAAAAGTATGTTAATCACGTAAAATTCTGCTGTGAGGTGCTAGTTTTAGTTAATCCTATTAAATGAAACCCTTTCTCGCATTAAATCGTTCTAATTTTCATTAGATAATGTAGGTATGTAATAAATTTTCAATCAGTGTAATGAGGCGGACCAACTAAGCCGAATCTCGGTCGCTAGGTGGATTCGAATTTACTTTTAATCTAGTCGAGGTGGATCTAAAAATAGTGTTGAGTCCTACTCACTATTAGCACCTATTAGGTCTTATGTAGGGGTGGAAATGATACGCACGAATTACGACAATACCGATTTATTATAAACTTGGTAGCGTGCTTACATAGTGCTCTCGTATTAAGGACTAAATATTTTAGGTTGGAAGCGTCGATCGCTCGGCGTCCGTTATCGGGTTACATTGTACGTGTCTATTAACTACTCATACATTTGCGCGAGGTAGCTGTATGTGTGTGCTGTGTCAGCACCCACATTACACCCCCCCTTTTTTTTAATAATGTGTAATGTAGGTGCTGACACAGCACACACATACAGCTACCTCGCGCAAATGTATGAGTAGTTAATAGACACGTACAATGTAACCCGATAACGGACGCCGAGCGATCGACGCTTCCAACCTAAAATATTTAGTCCTTAATACGAGAGCACTATGTAAGCACGCTACCAAGTTTATAATAAATCGGTATTGTCGTAATTCGTGCGTATCATTTCCACCCCTACATAAGACCTGATAGGTGCTAATAGTGAGTAGGACTCAACAATAGCATTGGCCAATCTATTTTTTCTTGAGTAGACAAGTAATTTTATTCCTTATATCTGAATTTAATGTCCTAGATTTTAAGTAGACTTGCTTACTTGTTACACTTTTTACTAACAAGTGTCAAGTCTCTACCTTGGGCGTTAGTGTTTTCGTATGTCATCAATTTACTATTAAAAAAATAGTAATATCAAAGTACGAAAGATGTACGTTCATAGTTAGCTCTTCTTTGTGAATATCTCCTCAATCATACAACTAATTTCAGTGAAGCTAAATAGAAGTTCAGAAAATAATAATTAAAAAACCAAATATCATCAATGACACGTTGTTACTTTGTTAATGCTTGGATAGACTATCTAATATAATATTAACTTACTGCTTTCCAAGTAAATTTATCAAAAAAAGTCGAACTGCTTTAGCACCGTTACAACTTCAGTTAAGTTGTAATTCAGTTTAGTATGATTTTTTACTATTATTTACGTACTTGCGATGCGACTATCGTGAGGCTATTGACCTGTAATAAAACATGTAGGTTTGGAAAAAAGTACCAACACTCCGTATCAAATGCTGGTCTGGTTCCAAGCAATACTAGGTGCTAAATAAGGCGCGGTGCCAAACGCCACCATTACGAATTTAATCTCACAAAAATGTGGTATCGCACAAGAACAGCGGCGCACCGTTTATCTGTAAACAGCGTTCGTGGCAGCCGCAATAAAATTTAAACCAATCCGTACCAAACGCACACATACATACTTTATTAAAAATGCGAACCCGCGTGTCTTACCCGGAGTCAAATAAATAAAAGGGGATAAGCCGTCGCGAAATTGTCTCCCTAATTTTTGAGATTGTAAGCCGCTGTTGACTTTTACTGTTGAGCGGTGAGAAATAACAAAATCAAGTCAAAGTCCTCGAATTAAATGAACATCTAGGTTTATTTTTATTTGCATAGCGCCTTTTCTTGGATTGTCTATTTTATGTTTACTACACAATTTAGATCAAAGTCTGTTCCTACTTTTAATTAAAGTCGGCAATAGCTATGTCAAAATCTGGTTGTAAAGGTTTTTTAAATAAAGTTTTTTTAACTACTAAGTACATTATAATTATGATGGCCTCAAAACAGTGTCTCTGAACAGATAGTTTAAATTGACCTTTCTTGTACTTTCTTTTACTACTTTGATTCTTCTTCGTCTCTACGTAAAGCTAGGTTTTTGAAATGAAGTTGAATTATGTACAAACAAGAAGTGGATAAGTGCGATTGATACAAAGTATGCTTACCTGTGGGACTTGATCGTGCTAAGGTAATATTGCTTTAGTAACATTGTAATAAGGTGCATGTAGGCAAACATGTGTGATGTGTAGATAGAGGTGGGCTGTCAAGCAGTTGACATTGTGCTGGCACAATATTGCACAGGGCGGATGACGAGGCATAGCCCGCAAACACGAGGGTAGGCGAAAGTGTCAACATAATATATGTAAGATTTGAATTAACAAGCATAAATCACACCTTAAGAGTGTCAGTATAGACATCTTTTGGACAATCCACCGGCAACCGGTCGCTGTGGAAAACTAAGGAAAGGGTTATGTTCAGCAGTGGATGTCCTACGGCTGATTTTAATGATAAAGGTAATAAATGGGCAAGCTTCAAATATAAGGCAATATGGGAGCTACAAGCGACTTAGGATCCCAAAGTAGTTAAGTGGATGTGACCTCAATAGTACATAGATAAATATGCACGTACATAACTTTACTTATATTACTAACGTACATAACTTTATTTAAAATTAATACTTTACTTTTAAAAAAGTAAAAACCGACTTCAAAACCAAAATTCACTAAAAAGTCTTAAATAAACTCTTCACCATTGAAAGGAAAGGAATCCGTTTTAGGCAAACAATTTCTTTTTGGAGTCGGTGCTGTGATAGTTGATGCTTGATGGTCAAAGTGATGGCACCGACTCCAAAAAGAAATTGTTTGCCTAAAACGGATTCCTTTCCTTTCAATGGTGAAGAGTTTATTTAAGACTTTTTAGTGCATTTTGGTTTTGAAGTCGGTTTTTACTTTTTTTTAAAGTTTATTTTATTTCTTCATTTTTAGTGATTACATAAGAGGGGGGGGGGGGAGTTGCACCTTATGATTCTATTTTTTAAGAAGCTACAAATTACCTATCATAAGTTCCGTCATTATAATTACTGAACTCCTAAGCGTTAAGGAGTTCCACCATCAGCTCAGCCCCACAAGATGTTGACTATCAGACGTAACAACACGTCAACATTAAGATTCTAGTAAAGAAACACTATACGTGCCTTTAAAATTTGAGGGTTTCCCTCGATTACACCAAGATCCCATCATCAGATCCCAAAATGAAAAATATGGGACCAACTAGAAGGTACACCCTCTAAGTGGGTGAAAAATTTTTTCGATTCGGTTGACAAACGACTGAAAAAAAAAACATACAGTCGAATTGATAACCTCCTCCTTTTTTGAAGTCGGTTAAAAATACTAACAAACAGTCGCGATGCAGTTCTGAATCGGAGGCCCGATTCAGAACCATTCTGTTTATTATTACAACGTGGATTAACCGATGCAACTATTTTATTTTGTTCTTTTATTACATTCGTTAACGAACTGACATATCGATATCCGATCAAACTACGAGTAGAATATTAATTTGTAAATGTTAAAAATCTAGCCGAAACTCAAACCGAATGGCTTATCAAACGTTCTGAATCGCCTGAACCGCCTGAATGCAGGTCCGTTAGATAAAATGCTGAGACAAAATTAATGTTTTATATACATATCCTTTATATATCCTTTGGACATGCCATCTAGTCCTAAAGTAAGCTACTCAAAGCTTGTGTTATGGTTGCCAGACAACGGATATAATACTTAAATACTTTTTGTTTGTAAATACATACATGATATACATAGAAAACACCCAGACCAATACAAACAGTCATGTTCATGCACACAAATGTTTGTATTGTGCGGGGATCGAACCCGCAACCCGCTGCGTAGTAGGCGATTTCTTGACCACTACACCAGTCGGATCGTCGTGGTTCATTTATTGGTTGAAAAGAAATTTTTGAATAACCTTAAACAATTATGATTTTCTTTCCGATATAAAGATAAGTTAAAATGATTGTTGATGCAGCTGGAAAACAGATAATTGAAATTATTTAAGCGAAATGTATAAATAATGCTATTTTTCGTGCTTAGGCCTTGACTTGCATGTCTGAGACCGTAATCCAGATCTATGCGATATTTTTTAAGCGAAAAGTTAATCTTTAACCTAAAAAACAATAAAATTTAAAATCTTGACCCCAAACGGAAAATGTGATACATTTAAATAATCTCAAGAATACTATAAATATTTTGTATTTCTAATAAAATTACAGTTTCGTAGAAAAAGTTCTTCATTCACCTCTAATAGCTTCTAAGTAACTAGGTACTAAGACATTTTTCCTTGTAGGTAGACAATATTTTTTGTAATGAGTTCTTCTAACGTAATAGCAACATTTATAAGCCAATGCACTAAGGTTGTTATTCTATGTACAAAATATAAGTGTAAAATTGAAAGCCTACTATTACTAAGTAAAACAATATGATGACTAACCTCACTGTATCATTTTTATTTATTTAGTATTGGTTATAGGTATCTTATCTAACTCGAAATAAAGTAATATGAGACCGTAACATATACAGTTCATAGTTCCAGTGGAGCAATCTAATATAATTCATACCAGTGCAGTGGAATAACATTGCTCCAAATGGAATCGGTATTTAATTTAACAATAATCCTTGTTACTGCAATATGAGTATTGGAGTAGAACAGTCACAGAGCAACAGAACGCTGCGGGAAGTTTTCCAATCTAACTTCATGGTACATCAGGAATTGCTCGCTTCTTATGTGCGCTCTAAATGTAATTTTCGGCTCTCGACTCCACTATCTACGAGTATGTCCTTGCAACGCATAATACCAAACCGCTACGTCATCTCGCATTAAGTGTTCTCCAAAAGGCTTTCGGTAACGAATACTGAAGCAACACACCATAAAAACATCTAAGATGAAAGGCGGCTCGATAAAAGCATATAAGTAATCTGCGGAACGTTAAAAGGTGACTAGTTAACCACTGTCACGCTGCGAGATTAAAGGATGGCGTCATTCAGTATGTCAGGGCAAAACGAAATGTTCTGTATAAATAATCCGGAATAAAGCCTTCACACAAAATGGGCGACACGAGTGGGAGGAAGGAGAGATTTATCCTCTTGAATCTAATCTTGCGGATGGCAAAGAGAGCAGTTGCTACAAAAAAAAACTCAATTTCCGAGTTATAGAAGGTACATTGGAGATTCCTCTCTGTCCTCAAGAACTTATTTGGTGGAGAAGAAGCGCCGTTTAAAAGGTCGTTCGAATAATAAACGATACATCTTATAATCTTGTTCCCATAATGCGGACATAATACTGTCCGAAATTATGAAGGGGCGGCTGGAACGGCTATTGTCTGAACCTCATACATATACAGTGGGTATATGAGGATGCGCCATCTATTTGTGTTTGCGTTCGCTCGGTATCTTAATTAATGTTTGCTGTGGAAGTACTTTCTAGTGATATTACTTTACACATCATCATCTTTCTATGGTGTCATCAAATCGGTTTAGAACGTGCTCAATACACCTAAGTCGTAACTAATAATTTTGATGATTACTCTTGTAACTTAGTTTAAAGTTAATTCCTTTTAATGATGTGATTCTTACTCAAGCATAAAACCGAGAATTAGATGCTATCTAAAGAATACTTGTGTAGATATTGTTAAACTTCGAGCCCCGTTCCAATAATTAGAAATACTCCGCGGATTAAGGTCCGATGAGCAGTTTTTTTCCCGTTTTTCTCAAGAGCTAATTAAGGAAGTTTCGGTATAAAAACGTTCATTTCTGAAAATGCCTACACCTTTTATTAAATTTATAGTATTTTTTACTCGAGATGGTAGCGTGTAAGGAGCTTTTGAGAACTTCAGGTTATGTAAAAACTGAACTTACTTCAAATAAATTAGTAAAGATATTTCAGGCTTGCAACACGTAACAGTTGCCGATAAAGAAAATCCCATCAAAAACAATACTTGTCAAAAAAACCAAGTCTCGCAACTCAGTTGTTCTGCGGTAAAAAGTTGTGAGATCCATGTTATATCAAGTCGGTTATTAATTTATTCAGTCTCTACTTAAGCGACTTTCTGTCTTAATACGTCCAGTCTCTAAGACCACGATCGTGGTCCATAACAATTGAAAATCAATCGCCTTAAAAAGACGTGTAAATTCAATCTCCTGAAAACACATGTAAATTCAATTATTTAGTGCGATGACCAAGTCTCAATATATTTATATAAAACATTAAAGAATTTTAATATTGATATGCGTCAGTATAAGATGCTGTTAATTATTACGTAACAACTTAATGCTTCGAGTACGGAGATTCCAGACACAATTGATTTTCAATTGTTATAGACCACGATCGTGGTCTTAGAGACTGGACGTATTAAGACAGAAAGTCGCTGAAGTAGAGACTGAATAAATTAATAACCGACTTGGTATTACATGGATCTCACAACTTTTTACCACAGAACAACTGAGTTGCGAGACTTGGTTTTTTTGATAAGTTTTGTTTTTGATGGGATCTCATTTCTTTTTGTATTTTGTAGACAGTTCTACTTTTTTCCTTTTCGGTACCTTCTACTTATTGTATATATGTATATCTACCAGCAACGAATTTTCTTAAAGCCCTCTCTCTGACTTATCCGCTTGAACGGCCAGCCGCGCGTCTCAAATTATAGTCAAGTGACCAGAGCGCTTTCGCCATCGCCGATAACGCCGGGCGTGCCGCACATGTCGTAAACAATGACGATTTATGACTGTCGGTTTAAGAAGTTAGCTAACATTTGAAGTTTTTCATAATGCTGATGAACAGACCTTTTGAACTGTGTATATTACATTAGAGTTTATTATTTGTTTCATTTATAAAATAGGTTGCAAATGTGAACATCGATAATTTTTAGCTTGATTCTCAAATAAATTACCTATACGTTTTAAGGTTTAAAATGCATGTTTTGTACATGCTTTATGTAAAAAATAAATATAACCGTTTCGTAATACTTCGTATTGTACAATATTTTTTACTTCAAACCGTCCCAAAACTTCATAAAATTTGTTGGTTAGCTTGAACGTGCTCACAAACAATGCAATGTCATTTTATTTTTATTTTTTTTAAGTTGATTGAATGATTTTTCTTTATATTGTCATACTTTGAAATAACCGGTGATTCTTAAGGAACGACACATATTTTTGACCAGGCGAAATTGTTTTTATTTTGAAAGCAATAAGGCTTTATATTCAAACACTTCGTTTGGGTACTACTAGTACCCAAGGCCGCTCAACTACAATTTTTGTTTTGGGTACTACTAGTACCCATGGCCGTTCAAGCGGTTATGAACTTTTCTTATTTTTGTAGGTAGCCTTCCGTTTTCTTTTTTCCGGTACTACTTCTTGAGCTTCAGCTACAGTTTTTCTAAGAGCCCAATTCCTGTCTCCTGGGCACATCTGAACAGCATTGGGTCGCTCGCGCGTACGAGCGCGGCTGCTGCTCGCTCGGCGACATTCACCTTTCCGCGCGCCCCGCCACAGTCCCCGCCCCGCGCCCTCGCGCTAGCACCGCGCAGCGCGTAGTAACGGCCCGCGCTCACTCGCTAGCGTCGCAGCGCGTGGTATAATAATTAATTTACAACCTAACGCACTCGTAATAAGTACGAATACGCACGTACGTACGTTTTTTGCATTAAATAATTTAATTTACACGTGTTTTCATGACAGGAATACCCATTTTTGCTCGATTTGGCAGGGGCACTACCATGCGCCTATATTCATATAGGACTAGCTTAAACCCGCGGCTTCGCACGCAATAATAATAACTGCCGTAAAACATCGTTACGAATAAAGCCAATATTGAAAAGTTTAACTAAAGACTTGGCTGTATGGGCTTAATTTTCTTTGCGGTCTTTTCTAGATTTTTTTGTTTTTCCTTGATTCACACACCAAACACTACTTATATTAGCAGACCTTGAAGCTTCAAATTTGAAGCTTCAAGGTCTGCTAGAAGTACCTTAGAATTTTGATGATCGGTGAGTCAGTGAGTGACAAAATTAAGAAATTTGCACCGTTATAATTCTTAAAATACTGGTTCAAATTGAATGAAATTTGAAATATACCGTGTCTATACAATGTCTGCATGGTTACTGAAAATTTCAGTCCTCTAGTTTTATCCACAACGATGTTACAGGGGTCGAAAATGGTCTGAATTTCTTAGAGAAAAGGATGGTACGGCCGTGACGCTTTTTTGCTCGACTTGGTGGGGGCACTGCCGTGCCCCCAGATGAAGATATCTAGGGTCGTGGATTACTTAATCATAGATGCAGAATTTACTAGTCGAATTTTTAAGTACGAGGCATAATTTTACATTTTTGTAATATAATTAGAGGTGAAAACTTCCAGGACACATCCCATCCGGAACTTTTCAGCAAGATTTCCTTATAACCATAAGGAAATATTAGAAATACCGGAAACTTCGGAAGTTTTAAAAAAAATCAATAAAAAATATACACTTACATTTTATGTAGGAAGGGAGGATCATTATTTTACTTAAAGTAACGAAATTATTATCCTTGATTTTTAATAGAAAAAATAATTTTGAAAACTCCCAAAGTTTCCGTAAGTTATGAAAGTTTTTGCGTTTTGCGAAATTTTCACCTCTAGGTATAAAACTAGTTAGTAAAACTAAAGCTTATGCTTTAGAATGTTTTTAACACTCACAGTGTCATATTTTATATTCATAAAGATGAAATAAGAAACCAAAAATTTGCGCACGGGCGGGACTTGAACCAGCAACCTTTTGGCATACCGGGCCAAACGCTCTTACCAATTGAGCTACCGTGCTGTCAGTCCGACCCTGCAAAATTTGTGGTTTCTTATGAAAACGTCAATTGCGTGACGCTAAGCGCCATCTAGCCGTCTGTTTATGAAACAGATGGCCCAAGCAGTTATTCTTTACAGAATAAATTCAACTTGGAAATTGATGTCGCTTCGCTATCTAATGCTTTAGAATGTTTTTAACACTCACAGTGTCATATTTTATATTCAATTGGTAAGAGCGTTTGGCCCGGTATGTCAAAAGGTTGCTGGTTCAAGTCCCGCCCGTGCGCAAATTTTTGGTTTCTTATTTCATCTTTATGATTATAAAACTAAAGCTTATTTAATACATAGATATACAGAATATACAGAAAAAACCCATTGACACTTGGGTACACAAAAATATCTTCTTAAGTACGTATTCTACGTTCTTACAGGCATAAGTAGAGTTGTGAGTAGGTATTACAGATCCTTGTTGCACATAGCCCTGTCCATGATCACAGGTTGAGAGGTTGTTTGATGTTGACAGCTCTCAGACACAGGTTAGATATGGGTCTGGTTAAAAAAATCAACACAAGGAATCCTTTTTATGTTATTTGTGATAGATATACGAGTACGGTTGGCAGGTGACGGACGAGTGTATATACATATAATGTAATTGAAACGTTGTTTTCATAAACCGAAGAGCTACCTCGTCGAAAGATATTGTTTAGTTTTATATTTTTTGGACATCCGAACCGCTGATCCTTATTTGTATAAAAAAATACATACGACAAAAGAAATAGGGCTAGTATTTTTGCTCTTTTGAAATAACACACGCTAGTTGTATCTGGCTGGCAATGCTTAGTATAGGGCAATCTCTTTTGAAGTTGTATTACTTATGATAATGTTTAGGTGGTTAACATAAACTTTTAATCCTTTATTGACATTTTTCTCCTCAATCTTGCTTTCCGTAAGTAACTTATTTGTTCACGAAGCTCGTTGTGTGAACGGCCACTCTCATCCTTTACCTTTGTGATCTAGTTTCCAAACTTGAACCCCATTCTTATGGCTAGGTGATAGAGTTTAGAATCAGATTAAAGCCATCTGTTCTCCAGACAGTCGATTCAGCGTCGAGAGTCGGACTTATTTGGTCACGTAAGTCGGTCCGAACTCTCTCTCGCGTAGTTTCTAATCTGCTATCAAACTAACTTTTTTATTACTTGGTAACTAGTAAACAACGCAGCGGGAAAATTTGTTCCCTGTACGTGGCTAGCTAGATTCCAGCTTCTATGGGACCTGACTGGATAGGTATTCTGTTGATTTTATTTTTGTTCGATTTGGGCAAGGGATTATGTGAGACTCATTATAAAAAGGCTGAGAGAGAATAACTTCTTATTGCACTGATTATAACATGTTATATCATGAATAGTACAGGACGCTGTTTGCAAAGCCACATAAACACTATTTAGATTCAGTTTCACCATCGACTAATAAGCACTAAACAACGAATAATTAAAATATTTCTTAAAAAGTATTGGACAAATAACGCTTACCAAAACTTATTACGACATTGTGAAACAGGATGTTAGGTTGGTTAGAAGAACTATTGGTTTGTGATGAATGTAAGTAAATTTGCCTTTTTTTTTCAAGGTTAATCAGGAGTACGAGTAATACAAGGTTGTTTTTGAGTTTTTAACAAAAAATGGTAGTATAAAATGGAATTGTAGCGATGATTTAGAACGGGGCCCTTGTACACCTGACGTTTTACATTTTAATCATAAGTCGCTTGGGGCTTGGGGAGCTGCGAAAAATTGCGGAACCGAATCACGCCGGCGAACGTGCGCAAGTAATCAAAATTTATATTCTTTTCTTCAAACCCAGTGACATTACAAGTTATTTTGATAAAAATTCAATTCCAATAATTCAGCCATTTGTTGATATTTCATTGGGATTAAAGGTATTCTTCCAAAGTATTTTTACTCTTTGAACGCTTTCGTTTTCTACAAACTGTGATTTAAGGAAGAAAAACATTTGAAAAATAATTTCCAGGGAGGCGAACTGAAATACTACTACTACGCACGCACTACTTATAACGAGATTATACTGAATAAATTATTAATCGGCTTTAAATGGATGCCCTTCATTCGTCAAGTCTGTCTGTCTGTCCGTATGTCACAGCCATTTTATTCTGTAACTATTAGTATAACACCGTTGAAATTTGGTCGGAAGATGTATCCTGTTAACCGCTTACCGATTCTCATACAAAAAATAAAAACTAATGTCATTTAAAGGGGGGCTCCCATACATGAAACTAAAACCAAAAAAAAATTTTTTTGGCAAACCTTTGCGTGTCTATGGATAAGTCTTTTAAAATTAAATAGAGGTTTCTACGACCATTTTCTTTTAAAGTGTAACGTTTCATAGCTATCTGATTCCAAAGTGGTAAAATGGGCGTCCCCCCCATCTAACTTCTAAACCAAGAAAGTGTAAATTTTGAAAAATATATATAATGTAGATCATAACAAATAATTTTGACGAAAATTGGTTTGGACGAGATCGAACGAGTAGTTTTTGAGATATAGCATGTTTTCAACAACCGCAAACATAACTTTGTACTTCATACAAACACTATGAAAAACAAAGTTATATTTGCAGTCAACAAAATATTGTGGTATTTTACTAAGTAGAAGTAAGTGGATACTCTAATTCAGTTAAAGTTGGCACGGAACGCTTAGTGCGCGAGTCCGACTCGCACTTGGCCGGTGTTTTGTAGGTATTATAGTAGTATGATTTTGAATGGTTGCTTTTATGGTATGTGTGAACCTGTGTCGATTCAACAATAATAATAATTATTTTTATATTGTCGAAAATCGACTGCAAGAAATAAGACATAAATCGGTCCTCACTTTAAAATAACAACAACGCGAGGAGTGCGCCCGTAGGTACATGATGGAGGCATACGTAAAATGCATAACCATTACCTTTAAATTAATACTTATTATTTACATCGCATTCGTAACCACGAAAAATTGGCAGGCATGTCATACAGTCAAAGTGACTTATGGTTTGCTGGCGACTTAAATAAATAACTATTAAAATAAATCATTTATTGTAAAAAACAAAAATTGTGTAAAGGCTCAGTGGTTGATGCATTCTTTTAGTGCGCCTTCACATTAGAGCGACAGCAGCGCCACTGCCGCGCGACCATCACGTTGCTAAAAACGCCTAAGTGTGAAAGCGCTCTTAAGCTTGTGACAATAAGCACTGCTCTTCAGTAACTCTTTCGTACATATGAATGTACTTAAAACAGGTAATTTAAGACTTCGTGTAGTAAGTCTTTTAGTAGTATATCTTTACACTACATAGTATAAAACAAAATCGCTTCCCGCTGTCTGTATGAATGTATGCTTAAATCATTCAAACTACGTAACGGATTTTGATGCGTTTTTTTTAAATAGATAGAGTTATACAGAAAGGTTTCTACGTATAAAACAATATATTTAGTATCAGTATTGCTCCCGTGCGAAGTCGGGCGGTAATATTAAGATTTATTATATTATTGTTTAATTAATTTTAAATTTATTAATAATCACGTTGTTAACCTTACATCAAAACTGTTCAATACTATAATTCAGCAACTCAGATAATGTTATTACGATGTTTTTAATTTTGACATTAAAAGGTAAGGGAAATACGATAAAGTAAGGAAGTATTACATTATATACAGTTCTTCCATACATTTTGTGTCAAAATTGAGAACGACAAAAAAACAATCGCTGACCGCTCAGAGAATGCCATATACCTTTGCCGACGAAGCTATATAGAAAATGCGACATAAGTGGGCATGAGCGGCATGGCCATCAGCATGGCCGCGTGCCCATGCCATCGTGTGGTGTGGATACACCATTAAAAGTTTAGTTTCTCTTGCAATTTCCATAGACTTTGCTGTTCTTGTTATTTATGCTTTGGCTCATGATTGAACAAACATGCGAGTTTGCACTTCGCAAAGTTCTCAAGTATACCTCTAAAATATTGTTATGGTTCGGTTTGAAATGCAATTTGCCACGTTGTTCTCTTGAATAAATTACCGAACTTGCGAACCTACCGACTTTTGAGATAGTGAGTTTGCGCCCGAATAGAGATGAACTTATGCGATTAGTTTTAGGAAGCTCATATTAAGTTATACGATTGTATGCATTAAGAAGATGAATTGTTTTGTTTGTGCAAAGCACACTGATTGTTGAACTTTGGAGCCAACGTCAGATAAGGAATATTCGTCAAATCTAATACAACACGCCTAATTTTAAAACGTCACCTATTTATCAGCAATCATTTTACCGGTCATTTTATGCTATTCAGTCGGATAAGTAATGTCTGAAGTTGGTAAAATCAACCCTAAGACAAGTATAACACTGATGAACGAAGTACGAAACTACTCTGCCGCAACACAGTTTTATTACTAATGTAGAGAGTAAATATCACGCCTGCTATTATCTGCATTGAAAGAATGCAAGTGACAACAAAATTATTAAAATAATTTAGTAAGACAGTGTTGTGTGTCATTTCAAAGATAGGTATATATAATAATAGCGGACCCAGCGAACTTTGTTTAGCCCCCATCCTCGTCTTGCCCGGCCTCGTCCCGCCCAGCCACGTAATTAAAGAAAAATGTTAAGGGTGGACAACCCTTATCCCTAAGGGGTATGAAAAACAGATGTTGGCCGCTTCTCAGACCTACTCAATATGCTCACAAAATTTCATGAGAATCGATCAAGCCGTTTCGGAGGAGAACATTGTGTCACGAGAATTTTATATATAAGATTTATAGAGGTATACCTAATATTTTTTATATATTCAGCAGCTCATAGCTACAAAGGGTTACTCATACAATGATCTCAGTGCATCGGCTCTGAATGATTGTAAGCAATGAGTTATCAAAAGTTAAATAAATGTATGGTATGTATGTATATGAAATATATGTGTCATAATTATTTTCCATACTGTTGTCTACACTTACGTTATTACACATAACAAAATTTAGCAAACATAAATATATCCTATTCGGTATTACTAGAATTACAAATCCGAATTAAAATTTGAAACTAATCGCCATGTCATCAACAAACTCATCATTGATTCAAATGCTGTTTTGTCTACCTTGTATTCGGCATTTGCAGGTTGCGAACATAATTAAATGTTGTGTTTAGTAAACAATACATTTATCTGGTGTGCATTAATTAAACATTTCATTAATAATGAAGTATTCATTCAATAGAGTTATTAGTTCTACCATACTCCAAAATTTTATTAGTAGAAGAATTTATGAAAATGCGTTAATAACCCAATAGGGTTATTTACGCATTTTCTTAATAAGATTCTCATAGTGAATTCTCACTGCCTGATCTTTTGCCGACAACATAAAAAGAGGCTATCAATTTTACCTGTTTGTATGTGGTGTTGTTATTATACCTATGGATAATAAAACATACCTAAGTGAATAACCTCCTTACAACAGTCAAGTACCGAGATTCCAGATACTAGGCCATCAATTGTTATCGCGTCCCATAATATAATGTCGTTGGGGTTCGCCGGATTAAGGTATGTTAAAAATAGAACGTATTATACAGGTTGTTGTTTTGGTCAGTGACATCCAACTCAGGGATGATAATATGAGTTATGCTTATTCTAATAAATAAATAGCTATATTAAAATTCTGAGCAAGTTTTATACAAGAAAACCTCTTCACAACATTCAAAAAAATTACAAAAGGAATGGGAAAACTCGCACCCTAGCGCGTAGCTAGCGCTTATCTACGAAATACTACGCCATAGCTAGTAAGCTACGAAGAGGCTACCTGGTGTTGGTGGTTTTGACTCGATCGCTGTACCGGATAAAAAAACATTTTGTGGGTTTTTTCCATTTGTAGGCAGCGATAAGTCACGGGCGACCGCGTCCGATCGCCAGTCGATCGCCGGGAACCTAGACGGACACGCGTAACTTAGATCTTAATATTATCGCATGTACTTATTGTGTGCAAGGACAATAAAACAAGTCGTTTCGTGTATAAACTGTTTTATTGAGTTCTCCCGTAGACAGGCATCCTTACACATTTAAAAAAATACATTTTTTTTATATTTTTTTGGCATCAGTATCAGGGGGCACGGCAGTGCCCCCACCAAGTCGAGCAAAAAAGCGTCACGGCCGTACCATCCTTTTCTCGAAGCAATTCAGACCATTTTTGACTCCCTGTAACTTCGTTGTGGATAAAACTAGAAGAATGAAATTTTTAGTAGCCATGCAGGCATTGTAAAGACACGGTATATTTCAAATTTCATTCAATTTGAACCAGTATTTTAAGAATTATAACGGGTCAAATTTCTTAATTTTGTCACTCATTGACTCACCGATCATCAAAATTCTAAGGCACTTCTAGCAGACCTAGAAGCTTCAAATTTGGAATATAAGTTTTGTTTGGTGTATGAATCAAGGAAAAACTAAAAAATCTAGAAAAGACCGCAAAGAAAATTAAGCCCACACAGCCAAGTCTTTAGTTATTTTTTTTAATATTAGCTTTATTCGTAACGATGTTTTACGGCAGTTATTATTATTGCGTGCGAAGCCGCGGGTTTAAGCTAGTCCCATGTAAATATAGGCGCATGGTAGTGCCCCTGCCAAATTGAGCAATAAATGGGTATTCCCGTCATGTAAACACATGTAAATAAAATTATTAAATGAAAAAAACGTACCTACGTGCGTATTCGTACTTATAACAAGTGCGTAAGGTTGTAAATTAATTATTATACCACGCGCTGTGATGCTAGCGAGTGAGCGCGGGCTGTTACTACGCGCTGCGCGGTGCTAGCGCGAGGGCGCGAGGCGAGGACAGTGGGGGGGCGCGCGGAAAGGTGAATGTCGCCGAGCGAGCAGCAGCCGCGCTCATACGCGCGACCGACCCAATGCTGTTCGGATGTGCCCAGAATTCTTATCTATAAGTTTGCGATTTTCATTGATAATTTCGATTGCTGTATTAGTTTGACGACTAAAGGCTACTCTCATTGGTTTACTGATATTATTTGCTTACAATTTGGACGTTGTCCGGATAAATAATTTAAATTAAATTTTGATACAAAATACAAAAAAAAATGAGATCCCATCAAAAACAATACTTGTCAAAAAAAACAAGTCTCGCAACTCAGTTGTTCGGCGGTAAAAAGTTGTGAGATCCATGTAATACCAAGTCGGTTATTAATTTATTCAGTCTCTACTTAAGCGACTTTCTGTCTTAATACGTCCAGTCTCTAAGACCACGATAGTGGTCCATAACAATTGAAAATCAATTGTGTCTGGAATCTCCGTACTCGAAGCATTAACTTGTTACGTAATAATAAAGGTACCCCTGAGTAGCTCTTCGCTGACCAAAACAACACCCTGTATATATATTATTTTAATTACTGGTCTTTGGACCTGGTGTGTGTTTTGAAGAAAACATAGCATTGGTTAACCAATAGTCAATACGGTTCTCTGTCATTTCGCAGAAAATGTCAAGTCGAATATTACTTCCCAACTAACATTCCAGATAATTTTATTTTACTAAATAATCATTTGCCTTCTCAACACATAGATTTGTTTCATTTGCCATCCTCACCATTACCAACTGAACGTTTGGTATGTTTTTTAAAATGTCAACTTTCAAGTAGCAGAATGATTCAGTTAGCGTTATATTCATTCAGTCATTTATTGTTACCTAAATATGACATAACTAAGGTTACTTTTGTAACTAAAAAATATACAATCATTACGAGCAGACTCTTAAGTGCATTGCTGCCAAGCAAAAAGCCTAACGTATTCAGATTCTCATAAGTAACGTCACTAAGTTTTTTTCTAGCGGCCGCCCGCTTCTTCGTCTGCACGTTTATAGCCTGCAGCCATTGAACTACTCCTATAATGATGATATCGAAATATAAACAATGATATAAATTGCACTTGTAAAAATCAACTTTGGCTGTGTGACAGATGAGGAATCGAACCCCGTGTCTTACGCTATCCGGGCGTATAGGCAAACGCCCTTATCAACTTAGGTATGGTTTAATGAATAAATTCGTTGATAGGCATACTCCCGGATAGCATAAGACACGGGGTTCGATTCTCCGTCTGTCACACCGCCAAAGTTTCTTTTTACAAGTGCAATAAATTTACTTTAATAAGTTTGTATAGTGACAAAATTAAAATGAAATAGAAATACTTCACTAATAATATATAGCTCAAGAGTTTGTTTGTTTGAACGCGCTAAGCTCAGGTACTTCTGGACCAAATTGAAAAATATGTATGTGTTGGATAGTTTATTTATCGAGAAGGGCTTTAGGCTACAAATCATCACGCTGCAACGAGGCAAGGAAGCAGTCGTAGGGGACCGCTAGTGTAAATAAAAACCTTGAGAGATCTTCTGACATAAGCTCCAGAACTCCGACCAATAGCTTTGTGTCGTAGTAGGCCTGAGACCATTTGTGGGAATCTCGAAAGTGGAACTCGGCTTCAAGAACGCGGACGCAGATTTCGTACCGTACAGTGTACAGCGCAAGCGCAAGTTCAAGCAAGCCGAACAAGTCAGAACTTTCTGGTCATGGAACCTGTATCACGGAACGAAGACCAAAGAACTAACGCCATGGATTTCCACGAGCTGCTGTCTAGCATTTAGGACCTCGAGGCCGTTTCTCGTGGCAATCGAATGGTAATTCAATTGCGAGTCTCAGCTGTTTTACCTAAAAAATCATCAAGTAAAATATCACGTAAAAACCACAAACAAAATCTAAGTACATAAAAATCGTGACCCTGAGAAAAATCGATCGTGGAACTTTTCAAAATTTAATCCACTTTGAAGAAATAATGAATGAATTAGTTTCTTAAAACAAATACGTTATATTAATTATTTTTAGTGATTTTTTTTATGACATCAGTTAAATTTCCTACATCATTGCTAGAACAGGTAAAAAAAAACGTAACTTAGGTCATTTAATGACCATTAGTTAAGGTATTAAATATAAAATAGCTGGTAACGACAATTTACCATTACTATCCATGAAGAAATTGGGCCTTAGTTAATCTTAACCTCTGTCAAAAAGTTTGTCGATTTACTAAACTGAATGCGTTAGGAAGCATAGCACACACCTTAAAAAAAGTGTGACATAGATTTAAGTAATACATGACTAATTTATACCTACAGCTACTTTGCCTCTCACCACTTCTTACCTATTATTCATCCAGCTCCGGCAATACAGTTCACCCGGGACACATTCTTATCGCTGATAGCGAAACTTATTCCAATTGTGTTTTCATATGGTCGTATCTCCGAAATATTGTTATGGCCACTGTTTGATATGCAATCAGCCATGTTGTTCTCATGAATAAAATTATGTTGCTCGTTGAAATGCTCTGCGCAACCCGCGTCCAACTGGGCCGGGATGGCCCTGCTGGGTATACTTACTTTCATTTTAACTTCCCCAACGATGTGAAAATATTTCTCGGCCCGTTTATTGCTGGCGGGAGAGTTGCGGTTCAAAGTGGAAGCTGAATTTAGTTGTTCTGAATTATTAGCACTGCTCACCTGAATAATGTATCCGTAACTCTTTCGCACAATATTTTTTACCAAAAAAGATGGAAACTGGTGTTATTTTACTGGTAGGGTGCTTTTGGGACACTGTTCATTTTTCAAATTGTTTTAAGTAAGTAGGTAGTTAGGTAGTTAGTTACGTAGGTAGGTAGGTAGTTCAATATCGAAGTAAAGTTGACAGTAATATTTGATACTTTTATGGAGACAGTAATGTCGTTTGTATATACGCCTGTGTCTGTCACTGTAAAGCTTGATTGGTAAAAAAAGCTTTGAAATAGTTCAGTAGCAAAAAAAACTTAAAATCTTGAAATATTTTTTATGATTTAAATGTTTCAGTAGCGGACTGTCTTTCCACAGCTTAATTTGGAAGCGTCTCATTCAAAATACTATTTTACGGAAATCCTATTAGCAAACTGTCTGTCTGTGGCAAAAAACTTTCAAGGATTTTTGATTTCAGCTTTCACAGTTCAGTTCAGTTATAATAAGCAAATCCCCAATTAGTTTCATGCCAGAAAATTTAAGCTGCGATAAAACTGTTTAACTTGCCGTTACAAGAGTTATGTGGATATAATGGATATAGAATTCGATTAAAAATCTTAAAAAACAGTCATACGGATAAAGTTGCTATTGCTGATAAGAAACAATTATAGCACATACAGCACAACACTTGCCTAGGTGTATTTAAATAGGTATTATTAGGAATTGCAGTGAGTTCGTTCATAAAAAAATTACTTAATCTTCAGCTAATGATTTAAGTTAGTACCTACTTACAATATTTAGCTAAAAGTCGCATTATGTAAGGGACTTAAAATGCTAAGCTTTAATCCCAAGGAATAATTAAAAACTACACATAGGTTCATGCGCTTGAAAGAGTGCCGACATCTTCATAACCGAAATCATATTTCTAACTTCGTAAGGTCGTTAGTGCTTTACTCGCCGTGAAACGCAATTATCTCGTGATTGCTTCTGCAACGCGTTTATTGCATAAAAGTTAACTGTTATTATTTCCATCGTATAAACACCGAAGAAATAACTAGGGCTGTTCCGTCGGGACTAGAAAGTATTAGTAGATGAGCATCCGTTGTGAAAAATAAACATGTTTATTGGCTCGCCGGTCGGCCTTGTTTGGAAGTAATAACTTCATGCAGCTGATAAATATAAATAATAAATGAATAAATATGCGCCAAACAACATACTAATTGTCGTGGTTTCGAAGTAAGGAATTTTCATCCTTGTGTTACGAATACTAGACAACGATTATGACGGGGGCGTCTCCAATAAATACTTAAATACATAATAAACGTCCACGGCTTAGGTTCAAATTGTTCGTGCTGATCACACGAACATTTGCCCTTTGCGGGATTCGAACCCACGACGGCGGCGTAATAGTCAGGAGCGCTTACCAATACACCAAACGCGTCGCCAATACATTATACCTAGTAATTACTTTGAGCAAAACACCATTCAAAATCGGTTGCACCCCACTTTGCCTTTTGTCTCACGCACGTATTTGTGTAGTGTATAAAAGCGATTTTTGATGAAAAGTGGTTAGCGCGAGAAACCTCTTACGTATAATATTCTCAGTCAAAAAGAACCAACTAGCATGGCACCGAGCTTCTATACGAGTCTGTTATATTATTAAAAGAGCAATATACTGTTGCGGTGAAATTAAAACATTCCCACTTCATTTACTGTTAAGAGTCTACTTTGTTTCAAATGGGACGTGCGCAAAAGTCTTTCGGGGAGCTACGGGAAAAACAAAGTTTGCGAGTGTTGACTTTATTTATGACGTCACGTCTGCCATTCCGTCGTATGGCTCTTTTTTTGCGAAATAACTAAACTAATATTGGAGAAAGAGTTTGTGAAACATTACGTTGGCAAATTACAGTGCTAAAATTAACAAAAGATCAATACTTATGTACAACATACGCTTAATTGTAATACATTAAAGTATTCTCTACAATAAAAGTAGGTATTTCAAATAAGTGATACTGATTAGGAGAACTCATTTGGGTGAGAACGTATTACCAACTGGCCTCAACCAGTACAGTAAAAAAACGCCTTTTAAAACTAACTATTTTGGAGTCGGTGCATAATGCATAAAATATGGTGTCCATAAACAACAAAATCTATTTATTACTTGCAATACTAGAGAGGGAGTCAAAATTACCAACAGCAGAACGCCTCTTTGTAGCTTTCTACCAACGGCCCAATATTTCGTAGATACTCGCTAGCTACGTGTGAGGGGGGATTTTCCTTATTCGTTTTAAAAGATATTTTTTTTATAAGACCGTAAATAGAATATTTTATATAATATTATTATCCCTGAGTTGGATGTCACTGACCAAAACAACACTCTGTAATTTGTGCATAATGTTTGCTGACTTTGAGTTTAGGTAGGCTTGTCATCATGCACCGACTCTAAAATTATTTGTTTCCCCTAATTAAAACGAGTGCGTTATTTTAAGCTTTTTATTGAGTCAGTTTTTTGAGGGCAGTTGATTTTTTAAATACCTTTTTTTATTTTATGATTTTTAGTTATTACTGATATTTCAAAACCTACTGGGCCGATTTCGATAAAACTTACTCTGTACTAGGGTAAAATCGATGACAGAGCTCGCAGTGGCCAAAAAGACATCGTTTATTATTCTTCGGTGGTTGGAGGACTTCTGATGCGAGTCACCATTTTTCTGGCAATTTCCGTACAAAATTTACGTCTACGTGAATTATATTATATGAATAAATACTCTAAACTCCTAAGTTGAACTATACCTGATTGAACTAAAAATAATCATCTTGCTATGACTTTTCGTTTTCGAGAAATCCTGAGACAAACGTAAAACATTCAAAGGTACAAACATACATATACTTACAAAATTTTCCACACGTGTTAGGAAGCCTTAATAAATAGATAATTTATTTACTCATTTATTCTTTATTGCACAAACAAAATGAAGCACAAAGGGCGGACTCAATGCTCTAAAGCACTCTCTACCAGCCAACCATTGGGTGAGGCAGAAACAGTTGAGGCGGTGTAAAAGAACAAAAAAGCTAAATAATTAAGAATGAACTACATATACCTACATACATAATAACTTACATTCAACAATATATATTGCTATAACTACCAAATTAAATTCTCAAATCTATCATAAATATTCCACATTCCACTATGTCTAATTAGCCAAACTATGTCTAGTTTTGCAGTGTAGACTTAAGTTAAACAGTGTAACTTTATTGAATATTTTTTTTTTAAAAAAGAACATTTGTACGGAACGATTTATCTGAAGGGCCCGATGAAAGAACTTTATTCAATGTTTTGGGACCGTGCACCACGACAGTGTCACTAACTATTGGCGGACGTTGAAATGATAAATGGCTGGCTGTCATTAGTAAAGTTGCCTGTAACATCCAACTGCTGGGCAAAGCAAAAGCCTTACCTCAACTATGAGGTAGTTTGAGCCATACTCCACCACGTGGGCTCAGTGCGGGTTGGTAGAGGGGTGTTTGCAAGGCAAGCGACTAACCCTGCTGTCAGATCTTATCAAGCCGCCCATAAGGCCTCTGACTAGGCTTAACGACTAATATCAACTGATATTAGCCGGGACCAATGGCTTAACGTGCCTTCCGAAGCGCGTGCTCGTGATGTACGTCACTTATATGGTCGGAATTGTCACCCATCCAAACACGACTCTAACGTTGTATATTTTTGTCTAAGTTCGCGTGAAACGAAAAGCTAAATGGATGTAGGACTCCAGTCCATAGTTGTGAAATTTTGGCATAGATATGATGGATGCTGACACTGACATTTGTCAAGTGAGACAGCTGCTGTTTTTTTCCGGTTCCGCACTGTTGGTCGTGCGTCGGAGTGGAACGTGTGTTAAAATGTAAAAATTTTGATTACGGGGCACGCCCCAATTATTTTGTAGTTTGATAGTTATTCCTGACGCCGCCAACATGTCAATTTGGATGAATTAATTTCGAAAATAATTTGATATAAATGACTGGAAAATGGTCTCAAATAGAATAATTAGCATAAATGTTTAGTAATCAATTCAAAATTTATATGGCGAGCCAGCTGTTGCAGGTTTCGCTTTTGATATGTGTCTGTAAGTTGTACATTCACAATTTGGTGATCATGTTGTAACCTCAGTGACCTTACCTAGACCTTATTTGGATTATTTTTGAAGTCAGATTTAAGTAAAATTTGTTCTGAAATTGCTAGAGAAATGGTGACAGACGTCAGACGTCCTCCAACCACCAATCTATAATATACGATGTCTTTTTTGTGGCAATGCGGGCACTGTCTACTTCACACACAGCGTATTGGTGTTACACTATGGAGAGAGCACTGTCGTCAAGCCCAGAGAGCGAGTGGACTGTAATTTTAATTTAACACTAGGCATTGACTGTTCCCCAGTAAAACACTGCACTTATACTGACACACATTAATTTATGAATACTTTTACTATATTCACAATTCACTGGTAATTACTGCTACTTCACTTTTCACTAGTAGCTCTATTCACTATTAAACCGTAGGAAGGAATGAACGTACTGCATACAAATTCGGCTCTATTCTTATATGATTTTCTGCGTTCAATTAGCGACAAAAGTGATTCATTATTATCTCTAATTATTGAGCACGAAGTTTGCACACGGCACTACTATGTACATTTCGTTCTTACATATATTGCTATCCTATTCAATTTTACTCAACAATTTTCGTATTCATTCTAACTTATACATCTTTCTTAAAGTCTAGTAGAAAATGAGTAAATAAACGGCAATATTACAAATCAAAGCTTATGAAATCATATAAAACTTAATAATCTCATGTGGTCTTGTGGCGGTCGTCAACACAGCGAATAGACAAAAATATAAAAAGGATTTGAAAGATAATTGAAAACTTGGGCTGGGACGTATTTTATTTGCAGAAAATAAAGAGTTCTAGGTTTTTGTTGCCAAATGGGACTTTTATTAAATTGTGTCGTTTTATCTAAAACCTAGGCACCGGCATTATATCGTTGTATTGCAAGATTTCTCAGAATAATCACATTTTAGTCCTTTCAGGGTTTGAAATAGAAATAAACCTATTGCGTTACACAGAGTATTTGACAGTATCCATTCTGTTATTACGAAGTCTTAGCATTAAAAAATATTTTCGGTTAAATACAATAATCTTACAAAAAATCTTAACTAAAATGTGCTATAATTTTAATGACCTTCATAAATTTACTTAGTTCATCCGGCAAATCTCATTAATATAAACTACCTACAAGGTCATCATTATTAAAGCACAGCGTTAAATGCGAGTCCTCCATTGCTTTCTATGACTATTGGTTACAAGCATCGAGTGCAAATTTGAAAATGTCTGTAAAATTCAATATCTAAAAACGACTCCCTTAGCCCTTACTAAAAAACTATAAGAATATAGACTTGTTGAATGATAATGATAAAAGCAAGCAATAAACACGGGTTAATGTGCGTCAGCACCGCTATTCGAAAACACTTCTTTTTTCAATTCGATAGAATCGTGCCGTGAACGAGAATTCTCGCACTATCTACATCCTAATTTATTGCAACACTTGAACGAGCAAGAGTTCGATTGGTACAATAAATTTCAAATTTCATTATTTGAAGAGGAAGTCGCGAGTTGCCAATTGCAATTCAGTTTCAGATCACGTCTCCATACTATTGGCGAGGATATTCGAGCCACCTGGGTTCATACTGTGAGCATCTAACCGCGCTTGCTTTCTATAAACGCGTGTGAAATATCTGCGGCGTTCGGCCGCGTTTGCTTATGAATGATACATGCCGCATGCGAGCCCGTTGCCGCATGCCGCACATACATCAGTCTGCTCCCTCATGATCGAAGGACACGCTACCGACTTCCTCCGCTTTCGGTCTGTAATTTATTATAAAGATGCCACCCTTTGCCGTGCTACGTAAATCGCTCCTTCATAAACTGCTGACAAACCTATATAACTATTGGTTCAAACACTTTGAGGAATAAGTGTAATTAATGAAATACTCTTTTGCCTTTTGACTTTATTTTTTAAGTCCTTTTGATTTAAGTGTAATTTACGTAAGATATCATAATCATTTACTACTACTTCAAACTTGTGTTTGTATAGAATAAATATAGATTCCAATGGTTTTTTTAAGTTTAAAGTTCTGTTATTTATTTGAACGCTCTTGCTATTTACTTCGTTTTCTTTTTAGGCCCAGCTGAACTTTTTTTGTTTCTTCTTCAGGTTATTTTAAAGAAAAAAATAGGCATGCTGTTAAATTTAGTCCAGTAAGTAATTATAGATGATAAAGTTTTTTTCATTTATAATCGCGGAAGGAATTATCGAAATCTGAACTAAACCACAAAACACGTGTTATAATATCTTATGTATTGTACATACACCCTAGTTCCAGCTAGTTTGGGTACATAGTTATTGCATAATTTGTAAACTTCGCTGAGAATTCTGACTTGCGCCGTCACTTGTGTTCATATAACTTACAACTCTGTGAGAAAACTCACTACGCTGGCTTCAAAGTATGCCCGCTACGTTATTGTCTGAGGAATGTTATATTAGCCATGTGCTGACTTATTTATAACATTGTAATTAGGCCGGCTCAGTTTGCCAAGTTTTCCCACCGACCTATAAAGAAAATCTAGGCTCTCAGTAACGAGTAAGATTTTGCAGTTTTTTTTTTAAAGAAAAAGTGAAGAAGTTTTTCATTCTGTAACTCCTTGCATTTATCATAAATTCGTGGCTAACTTATGTAAAAATGTCTACAATTTTAGCTGTACTGTTAATGTGCAAAATTACTTATATTTAGGTTAAATAGGTCGACACAGGTTAACACCCAAAAGTAAGGGTTGGTCTCAGAGGTCATCAACGCGAAATTCCAAAATACGTGTGTGTACATAACACAAATTATTGTTCCCTACCCACCGCGTTAGAAGCGTAGTCTCCATGGGATTCCTTGTGCCTGGTAAATTAAATGTCGTGTTATATTTCACACTGTTACATTTTGTTGAGACACATGGGTAATGGAAAGTGTCCCGCGTGGCATCTGATAGAATTTTTAAAGCCTATAATGAAATGTCGCTGGCAAACACATTTTATAATTAAAAATACTCGAAAATAAAAATATCAAATACTCATCTGATCTGTTTCACAATGTCCTAAAAGTTTCTGTTAACGTTATCTGTCCATGAATTCATATAAAATGACGTTCCATATTCTACTTATCATTAGTAAGTGCTTAGTGGTCGATGGTGAAACAGGGCTTTAATTAGCATTACATCGAACCATAATCTTTTTTCTTTTACCAGAATCATATCCAAACATATTTTCGGCAACTTAAAAAACATATATAACTGACTTTCATCCAGAATAGGAAAAGGCAGTAAAATCCGGACATATAACTTGACAAGGACTATTGTTGAACATACAAAGAAATCAGGGAAAAACGCCAACATTCGATAAAAAACATTTTTGGTAGAAAGTAAGATTTTCCTTCAGAATTTTTATATGCAGTATCTTTGTTTTAAATATATATTTCTGGAATTCGAAAAATAAATTGATCTTTTAACATGAATTTAAGCATTTTGAAACATCTATCAGCAATAGTCTGTGAGAAAGTATCTAGGCGAACTAACGTTGGTAACTTCTTGCTTACCAATTTAGATTTACTAAATTTACATTACATTGAATATATGTATAATAGCTCAAAGTAATTAGCGCGTTGTTCTATCGCTGAAATTACCTTTACAATCTACAAGCTTTGAACATTTTAATCAGCACTGCGAAATAAATATCAATGGGAAACCGCCACAAGCATAAATAAATGTAAAAGATCAAGATCCTAGCACCCACCGGAGTCATATGTTTCCCGTACAAAAGTCTTCCTCAGTTTAGATCTAGAATTCACATGCAAAGTATCTGCTTTACGGGTAGTCACTGCACTTTATTCTATTTTCCTGTCTACACGATGCTCTAGACGTGATTTTCTTCTCACCTTTGTTACATTCAATTAGTTTTATTTTATACGCATAATAATCGTAACCAGAAGAGTTACCATCTCTCGTGATCTTATCTTATCTTTAACAACTTGTTATAATCATAAAGATGAAATAAGAAACCAAAAATTTGCGCACGGGCGGGACTTGAACCAGCAACCTTTTGGCAGACCGGGCCAAACGCTCTTACCAATTGAGCTACCGTGCTGTCAGTCCGACCCTGCGAAATTTGTGGTTTCTTATGTAAACGTCAATTGCGTGACGCTTAGCGCCATCTAGCCGTCTGTTTATGAAACAGATGGCCCAAGCAGTTATTCTTTACAGAATAAATTCAACTTGGAAATTGATGACGCTTCGCTAATTAATGCTTTTAGAATGTTTTTAACACTCACAGTGTCATATTTTATGTTCATAAAGATGAAATAAGAAACCAAAAATTTGCGCACGGGCGGGACTTGAACCAGCAACCTTTTGGCAGACCGGGCCAAACGCTCTTACCAATTGAGCTACCGTGCTGTCAGTCCGACCCTGCGAAATTTGTGGTTTCTTATGTAAACGTCAATTGCGTGACGCTTAGCGCCATCTAGCCGTCTGTTTATGAAACAGATGGCCCAAGCAGTTATTCTTTACAGAATAAATTCAACTTGGAAATTGATGACGCTTCGCTAATTAATGCTTTTAGAATGTTTTTAACACTCACAGTGTCATATTTTATGTTCATAAAGATGAAATAAGAAACCAAAAATTTGCGCACGGGCGGGACTTGAACCAGCAACCTTTTGGCAGACCGGGCCAAACGCTCTTACCAATTGAGCTACCGTGCTGTCAGTCCGACCCTGCGAAATTTGTGGTTTCTTATGTAAACGTCAATTGCGTGACGCTTAGCGCCATCTAGCCGTCTGTTTATGAAACAGATGGCCCAAGCAGTTATTCTTTACAGAATAAATTCAACTTGGAAATTGATGACGCTTCGCTAATTAATGCTTTTAGAATGTTTTTAACACTCACAGTGTCATATTTTATGTTCATAAAGATGAAATAAGAAACCAAAAATTTGCGCACGGGCGGGACTTGAACCAGCAACCTTTTGGCAGACCGGGCCAAACGCTCTTACCAATTGAGCTACCGTGCTGTCAGTCCGACCCTGCGAAATTTGTGGTTTCTTATGTAAACGTCAATTGCGTGACGCTTAGCGCCATCTAGCCGTCTGTTTATGAAACAGATGGCCCAAGCAGTTATTCTTTACAGAATAAATTCAACTTGGAAATTGATGACGCTTCGCTAATTAATGCTTTTAGAATGTTTGCCATCTGTTTCATAAACAGACGGCTAGATGGCGCTAAGCGTCACGCAATTGACGTTTACATAAGAAACCACAAATTTCGCAGGGTCGGACTGACAGCACGGTAGCTCAATTGGTAAGAGCGTTTGGCCCGGTCTGCCAAAAGGTTGCTGGTTCAAGTCCCGCCCGTGCGCAAATTTTTGGTTTCTTATTTCATCTTTATGAACATAAAATATGACACTGTGAGTGTTAAAAACATTCTAAAAAAAAAAAAAAAAAAAAATCTTGTTATAAATTAAAAAATCTAAAAATATTTTTAACTGAGATTTGTATCATCCTTCATATCTTTTGGACTGAATAAAGTGACAAATTCTTAACCATGTATAGCGTAAGTACTGCCCCCCGATTCAGAACCATTTCGTTAAGGATTCGGTTACGATTCGATAACTTTCACATATTAATAACGTAAAACTATAATAACGTGGATTTATCCCATGCAACTATTTTATTTTGATCTTTTATTATATTTGTTATCAAACTGACATTTCGACATCCTATCAAACTGCGATATTAATCTAAAAATAGAAAATCTAGCTAAATCCCAAGCCGAATAGCTTATCGAACGTTCCTAATCGCCTACCTGGTTCCTTAATATTGAAAAGGAAATATAATACTAATTGAGATATTCATATTCTGTAGCTAGGTGTTTCTGTTTGATAAACGAGTATTATCTAGAAATTTACAATGTAATTTAAAACATTATTTCACATCGGTTCTCCGAGCCGGAAAATTGCTACCTCCTTCAGACCGAGATCCGATACTCAAATCTGGTTAGGTGTTCAGGTTTCTGCTGACCTATTTAGGCACAAGCAAAATTGAGCTTCCTGCCCCACACTACTTATTTCCTTGAATTTAAAAATCAATCACATCAATAGTTCAGGACCCCTATTTTTGAATCACTCGCGTCAAGATGGCGTGTGAAATTTATTGATTAATGTCCGATTACCCATTGAAAATTAGTATTATTCCACGCGGAAGTGACTTGAAAAAATATAACTGAATTTTGTGAGTACCTACGTCTATATTTTGCGTGATTTTCATTGATTTTTGTTTGGTTTTCGAACGTAATTCACTCGCCGTATTTAAGCGAGTGATTAAAAAAATAGAGCTCCTGATCCCAAAGTAAGTTTTGCACTTGTGTTATGGAAATCAGAAACAACGGTTGTAGAACATTACCGTATCCCGAGACAATGTGGAAAATATGATATCTATATTGAACTGATCGGGATTCGAACCCTGTAACCTGTGCAACAAGAAAAATCAGGTCAGATTTAGAAAACATATTTTTGTATTGGATAGCTTATTTAACAAGGAAGACTAGCTATAAAACATCACGCTGCGTCAGGAGTGGAGGGAACAATCTCAAACCACGCTAACGCAGTTGCAGGGAACCGCTAATCTATAATAAAACTGTTCTGTACCGACTTAGCTTTATAAAGTCAATAGTCAGGTTAAGCAGACCTCTGAAATAAAATAGCTAATAATATGGAATACCTCATTTGTAGTTTGAGGATGGCATCGATGCCAATACTGGAATACCTAACAATGATATTCACAAGGCACAATGGCAGCTAATTCTACGAGAAAGAAATATCATAAATGTAATCAGTAGGTACGCCACCTATGAAGGTTGCCAATGATATATCTTGTTCTTGTATACCTATCAGCGAATTAATGCAGTATTCTAAGTTTCTCTCGGTATTTTTATCATCTCGAAAAAATTAAGTCTTAGGTCCTTTGAAAGGAGTAACCAGTGTAAATTTCATCAAAATCGGTCCAGTAGTTTTTGAGAAATGAGTTATAACTAAAAATCATGAAATAAATAAAAAAAACTGCCTTCAAAAAACTGACCAAAAAGTTTAAAATAACCCATTTGCCCTCTGTTTATGAAAAACAAATTGGAGTCGGTGCATGATCTAAAGCTTACGTTCATCAATAGTCTACCTCATGATCGGTGCACATCATGAACCGACTTCAAATGAATTTGTTTTTCCTAAACAGAGGGCAAATGTGTTATTTTGAGCTATGAGTCAGAGTTCTTTTCAGTGTCTTTTCAGTTCAGTTCAGTCTGTTTAATCTTTAAAATTATTTTTAAAACGAATATCACTTTTTTACAGTGGTAAAAGCGGCAGAACCTTCAAACATACTCGACGAAGTCAACACGCTTAAGAACCGTTAGTAACCATACCATTCCACACAGTTTATTATCCCAGCCAATACACCGCGGGATTTCTGCACCATTTTGTGGGTAGGTAAAAACTCGGCGACGGCGGAGCGTGGTCGTGACCGTATCTTAAATTAAATCTACCCGACAAATCTTCGCGGGGGATGAGCCGTGGCCTCTACTACCGGCCTAACGTCAAATTGTTTCGCCAAGTAGAGTAAAAGAATAATAACTCTGTTGACTGCGGTACAGTTTAATTTCGGTTTATTGCCCAAGTTTCGTGAAAGTATTTTTTTGGAGATAGCACGTAATTTATTATGTTGACTAGGAGTTGAATTGAATGTATGAGGCTATAATGTGGATAGACAGACTGTCTATCTGTCAACATATTGTACAGTATTATAGTTATTTTAATAGTTATTATATTTAGTTGCGTTTGACTTTTGCCATAATCAGTCGTATATTTAACTGACTGTGTAATATTTTTATTAGTCACAGAGTACATAACCTGTAGTAAAATATTGATGAATGAGAGATCATTGATGAAGTACTTTAGTTTACAAAATCCTGTTAAATAAACAAAATCAATTTGTGTTAACCGGTGGTATGGGCGCGCTCATCTCTGGCTGCAAACGCTACGGCTCGCAATTTGTTCGCATACAGCCTTAAAAATCCGCATTTTATTGTCCCCTCCGACTCTGAGCCTCGGTACACTCACCAGCACATTAGCTTACCACAATATTATAAAATATATTTTTTTCACCCAATATTAAACCTTAACCTGTAACCCTTAGAGAACAAAATTGGTTGAGGTGTGACTTACATTTTGTGATAGGTTGACATACAGCAGACTGTACTTGAACCGCTACGATAGCCTCGTGTACAACTCGACCAACTTCACCGTTGTTCCCAACAAAATTACGATCTTGAAACCAAACAGCGGAAAATGTGCACAGAATGGCGCATTGGAATTAAATAATTGGATGTTTAGATGAAAAGTTGTTATTTTTTTGTCTTCCGTATAATTAAAAAGTAAAAACAAAGTGACGACCTCCGTGGTCGAGTGGCTAGCACGCTGGTTTCAAGCGTCGCCATCTCGTGAGGTTTCGGGTTCGATTCCCGGTCGGGTCAATGTAGAAAACGATCTTTTTCTATATTGTCTTGGGTCTGGGTGTTGTGGCACATCTATATACACTTGTGAAGGCCCGAAAAAAAAGATCAAGAGACATAACTCATGTAAAATGTATAAAAGATGAGTCCGGGAAAGTTCTTGCCGACGATGATAACATAAAAAGACGATGGAAGGATTATTTTGAAAAATTAATGAACGAAGAAAATGATTGGAGTAATGAACTAGAGAATGCCCCTATTAACGTAGGATTAGTAAGGGAGATAAACAAGAGGAAGTATGAAAAGAGGAAAAGCCATGGGACCTGATGATATACCAGTCGAGGTCTGGAAGTTAGTTGGAGCAGAGGGAAGGAAGTGGTTAACTTTATTTTTCAATAAGTTGTTGCACGAAGAGACGATACCAGATGATTGGTGCAACAGTCTGTTGGTACCAATATTTAAAAACAAGGGGGACGTGCAAGAGTGCAATAATTATCGGGGAATAAAGTTAATGTCACACAGCATGAAGGTTTGGGAGAAGATCATCGAGAAAAGGTTGCGAGAAGAATGTGAAATTTCACAGAACCAGTTTGGTTTTATGCCTAGTCGAGGTACGATGGACGCCATCTTTTCTATTCGCCAAATGTGTGAAAAATACAGATGTGCACATAAAAACCTTCACATGGTGTTCGTTGACCTAGAAAAGGCTTACGACCGAATACAGGTTCTGTGGTGGGCCCTTAAGATGAAAGGTGTACCTGGTAAATACCTGCAGCTGATAAAAACAATGTACGGAAGATGCAGTACTCACGTTCGATCCGCAGCAGGGATAACCACGAGCTTCAATGTCGCTGTGGGCTTGCACCAAGGTTCAGCGCTTAGTCCTTACCTTTTTCTTATAGTAATGGATGCTCTGACATCGGATATACAGAAAGAGGCCCCTTGGTGCGTGCTATTCGCTGACGACATTTAACTTGTTGCTGAAGAGGCTCAGGAGGTTCAGGACAGACTGGAGGAATGGCGACAATGACTGGAGAATGTTGGCCTTAATGTCAGCAGAACCAAAACAGAGTATCTGTTCTGCGACTTTAGCGGTCTCTGCAGTTCTTTTCCTATAAAACTTGATGGAATGTCCTTACCAGTTTGTTTCGATTTTCGTTACCTCGGGTCTCTTGTACAGAACGACGGAAATATCGATCGTGACGTCAGGCACAGAATCAACGCAGGCTGGATGAAATGGAGGCAGGTTACCGCAACAACATGCGATCCACGGATGCCCTTAAGGTTAAAGGGCAAAATTTACAAAACCATTATTAGACCTGCCTTAATGTACGGATCGGAATGCTGGGCTACTAAGAAGACTGATGAGAAGCGAATGCATGTAGCGGAGATGAGAATGTTAAGATGGATGTGTGGGGTGACAAGAATGGACAAAATAAGAAATGAATATATACGAGGAAGTTTGAAAGTGGCACCGATAACCGAAAAGATAGTGGGACATCGTCTGTCTTGGTATGGTCATGTTATGAGGAGGGAAGAAAGTCATGTAACTAGAAGAGTGATAAGTATGAATGTTAATGGATGGAAGGGAAGAGGCTGACCAAAAAAGAGATGGATGGATTGTGTGAAACAAAACATGAGTGTGAAAGGTGTGAAGGGTGTGATTCAGTGACGGGTGATAGAATAGTGTGGAAGAGGAAAACATTCTGCGCCGACCCCAGATAAACTGGGAACAGGGCAAGAGGATGATGATGGGTGTTGTGGCACCGCCGTTGTGTCTGATTTCCATAACACAAGTGCATTGGCTACTTACTTCGGGATCAGAGCAATGTATGTGATTGGTGTCCAATACTTATATATAGGTAAAGTATACTTGCTTTACCTACTGTTGATGTAGTTTCTTTCAGAAATAATTGGTAACAAGTATTCGACAGTTTTGATATTAATAATAATAATATACATGATTCCACGCCGTAAACAATAAATAATATTTAAAAAAACCTCTTTAAATATACCTACGTAGGATCACAATTCAAGCGGTCGTATATAACTTCAGATAAGGAAAAACACAAAAAAAAAATGTGAAGTGAAATGGCGAAAATTTTATTGATAGCTACTTATGTATCTTAACAGTCTTTTTTTTAGACTAACACAGATAAAGCTTTCCATAACTCGGTATTTCTTTAAATAAAACAAATACGTGGGACATTTAGAAAGTTGTGCAACACTAACGAAATCTTTCTTAGTACTCTTAACCAGTCTCTATCCAAAGATTCATGTGTCTGAACCAGTTTTCAAAACACTTTTTCAGTCCGCCGCAGACACTTCGTTTGCAGTCTGCTCGAACGCAGCCAGCGCATCTCGCGACTAAATTTTATCCCTGAGCTGTTTTTTTATCTTTGGAAATAAAAAGAATTCACACGGTGCTAAATCAGGGCTGTAAGGAGGGTAACCCAGGAGTTTGACTGGCGTGCTGTCTAGGAAGTCCCTCGTTTTGAGCGTGGTGTGTGCAGGCGCATTGTCGTGATGGAGCAGTAGTCCGCGGAGCCGAGTGTTTGGTCACTTGTTGCTCAACAGAGAAAACTTCTGGTAAACATTTGGTAATATACCATTCGGCGTTGATGCTTCTTTGATCTCGTAAGGGAATGGACACCAAGTGGCCAGTCAAATTACAAAAGCTGGCGATAAAAATCTTCCCCCCGCTACGAGATAGCTTCACTTTGGTAGGATTTGGTTCATTTTGAAACACCCAAACTGGCTACATGCGCTTGGTTTCGGGATCGTATTGATAAATCTAGGACTCTTCACCTATAACAATATCGTAAACATGTTGAGACGAGACTGCTTCAAACTTGTTCAGCAGTATCATGACACCATTCCACCCGGGCCTGACGCTCAGTACGTCGGTAAGGTAGTGCGGCACCCACCCCCAGCGTGATACTATCCTCCTCACGCGAATATGCCCGTTTAGAATCTCGTGAACGCTTTCCGATCCAATCTTCAATTTGTGCTGAATCTCCTGATATGTCATTCGCCTATTATCTTGGATTCAAATTTTCACTGTTATCACGTTTTCTTTCTGAATAGCCGTCAAATGGCGACCGCTTCGTTCTTCGTTCCCCAAGGTTGGTCGAACGCGCTTGAATTCGTTATACTAAAAATACACGGTGACCTTGGAGGAGCTTTCATTCATAAGTGCCATTTGAAGTCTATCGAACGATTCTTCTGGTAATCATAAAAAAAAACATATTTCTCAATATTCCCGGCGCAGATTCATTTTTCAGTCAGACACGATACTTTGAAACTCGCAGCAAATGTGTAGGGAAAATTTGAAAAAAGAACACACCAATTTTACTTAGATAATCATATTTTCGAAAAAGAACCGGCCAGTCTTCCACATAGTTTTTTTTTCTCAATACTGTCTGAGTAGCCTGGTATTGATGGGCCAATGATGGGAGGGGATAGTTGACGATAAATAGAGATGCGCCAAGTAGCACTTTTGCCGAGTAACAAGTACCGAGTTTTACTCGGTTCATTTTTTTCCAACTAAGTACTCGGCCAAGTAACTCGGTTTAAAATCAAATGCCTGTTTCGGGTGTGTAAACACGTATAAACAGGTTCGCGAAGTTTAGCTATCATCTAACCACTAGAGCGCGATGATACTAAAAGCCCCATTACTTTAGAATAAGCTGTCAAAAGGCAAAAGTCCTTTCGAGTGGTGGGCAGGGCACCAAACAAGGTATCCATAACTGGCACGTTTAGCACGAATGTTACTATGTGTACTTGCAAGCGCCGTGCATAGCGAGTGATTATTTTCGGAGGCTGGTAACATCTACGAAGAAAAAAGGAATTGGCTGTTACCAGAACGTGCAGACATCTTTGTGTTACTGCATCATAATTTTACATATTTAATTTTCTTCGTAAACCAGTTTTCCTCATTTTGTCGCATTACTTCTCGTTTTGTATCATAATTGAGATTGTGGAAGATCTCACCTGTTGTTTAGATGATATCTACCTAAATTAGTTAAACCGAGTGTACTCGGCACTAAAACCGAGTTACTCGGCCGAGATTAAATAGTTAAAAACCCACCGAGTATGCCGAGTACCGAGTATTAACCGAGTACTCGGCCCATCTCTTACGATAATTAAAATAACGAAGATACTAATCGACTATAATAAAAATACCTCGCAGTATATTTTGTCTTATGTTGTCGATTTCACAACTAGCACAGAAGTAACTAACATATGTAAGAGTAGCGGAAGTAACGATACTCATGCAAACTTAAGTGTCTAAACGATGCCAGTTGCCACGCAACTTTACCTCGGTTTAGCAACTTTCAGTCTGTAGTGTAAAGCGGGCATAGTTTATGTTTAATTAGATAGTTAGTAAAGTTGGAATAATCTAAGCAGGCCTTAATTAGACGGAAGCTCTGCAGGATTCTGAAGATAGGAATTATAAGCTCAACTATGCTTTCGAAGCGCTAGCTGTAGCTGGGAAATAGCATTCCTAGATGCCACCATTAAAAATACCAGGAGTGCTATATTATCATCTACTAGCGGACCCAGCGAAATCTTTTTTACTCCCGGCGCCGTTCCACCCCGGCCCCGTAATTGGACGGTGACGAATCTAACAAAGTAAAAATCATGAAAATCGGGCTATCCGCTCAATTTCCTAATTATTTCTTTTTTTTTTATTTTTTTTTTTATTTTTAGGGAAACATACAGTTATAATGAAAATAATATAAATAACACTTAAAGATAACACCAAAACCAATTAAGTTTCCTCAGACTAATGTTACATTACATTTTGAGCAAACCAAAACCTTCAAAATAACAATTCGAAAGAAAATATTTGAAAAAAAAAAGGGAATAAGTCATAATAAAGTAGTCCACGAAAACTATTGACAGTCACCTGACAGGTCGTGGATTTGCTTTTTAAATTGAAATAAAGTTAAGGCAAATATATCGACTCCTTGATACCTGTCATTGTGACTGCGGCAAGTACGCGGCAGGAAAGTGTTACAAACATATTTAGTCCTATATGTAGGCACATAAAAAATACTTTTATGACGTGCACTTAGTCGGGTACATCGTAAACTTATTTCGCTCAAAAGAAAAGGAGAGTCGATAAGGTTGTGCAGCAATTTATATAGAAATAATTGATCTCTTTAATAATTACTTTCTCCTGACGGTTTCAAACTCAATTCAAAAAGGATAACCGAAATCAGTCCAGTGACACACGTGATGTCGTGGCCTATGAAAAAAGGATTTGTTTTATATACTGCTCATAAGTAATAAGGAAGCAAATTTAATGATTAGTCGGCACACCTAGACTGCAATAATTAGACAATAGCTGACGCATCAATAAATTAATTTAATAACAATTCAAACCGTGTCACTATATATTATTGCAACACGCAGACTCGGCTAGACACGACTAGATGGCGCTATAGTCGAAGTATGGAGAGTAAACCGCGACATTTAAGATTTAGACCCCTTACACATTGCGACTTTTAGCATCGTTTTGATTACGCGCTTCAGCATCGGGACTCGCCAATGAACGGATTAAATTTAGCAGATATGCAGTCTCGCGTTAGCATCGATGCAGAAGCGCGAATACATCGATACTAACGCAGGTGTCAATTTCCAGCTTCTGCATCGCGACTGTATCGATGCTAAAAGTACCGAAGTGTGTAAGGGTTGACATTTTGCGACGGCATCGAAGCTAACGCGCGTTAGCATCGCGACTGCATCGCTGCTTAAAGTCGCAGTGTGTAAAGGGAACGAAGACGGTGAACATTGGACCTTTACGCCTTGCTATAGCACCCGGTCCTTTTGCCTTCAGTTGCGCCTAATTTTACCCTGACTTTTGTACTCTTCCTTACCACTAGCCAGCAGCACTCAGCCAACAGTACCCCCAAAGCACGTTCCAGCCTCAAGGACACCACAAATTAATAATATAAAATTCATTTATTCAAAAAGCGAATTTTATTGAATCGGAAATAAAAAAAACAAATGTTCTTATGAAGCCGAAATTCTTTTAAATTTTTGGCCTTCAGTGCTATTAGACAAAAGCTGAATAAAAGTAGATGGCAGTATGACTAGCTGCCATCAAATATTAAAGCAAAACAAAAAAAAAGATTAACATCAGTTGCATCATAACTCATGCGTGTAACGGTGAAAAAAAAAACGCCTCTAAAATGGCGAATATCCCAATTCCCAGGAACTTGCAACAAATGACACTATATCTTCCAATATCAATAAAAAATTGCCTTTGATATTATCAACGTACGGACATCAGCATGTCAAAGTCAACATTGCGGTATCTTATGCAGTTGTACTAAAGGCTATTTTCCATCAAAAATGTATAGCATGTTGGAAACTTTACGACAATCCTCACTATTCGGTTGGATTCCGAAGTGAGCATAATATTTCGAATTTAGAGGTCCGGCTTGGCGACCGACCCTTCGCACCCGCGATTTCTTCCGCATGGTTATTCCGGGTTTGCCAAAAATGAACGAAATGTCCAAGAACTCCATACATTACATAAATTGCAGTGAATTGGTACGGTTGAGGTCTTTTGCGACTAACATGAAAAGAATTTCTGACTAAAAAGCTCAAAATAATACATTCGCCTTATGTTTGGTTTAACAATTTTGAGTCGGTTCATGATATGCGTAGACTATTGATGAATGCACTGGCTCCAAATGAATTTTCTTCTCCTAAACAGAGAGCAAATGTGTTATTTTGAGCTTTTAAGTTCGTTTTTCAAGGTTGAATATTTTTTTATTTTATTTTAGATTTTTATCTATTATAACCCATATCTCAAGAACCGATTTTTATGAAACTTACACTGTATCCTATGTTAAAGTATACCTGAGGCTGTAGTGCGAGTCGGAGCGATACTTAGTCGATCGAACGCATCGAGCGCGTTAACGTGAATTGATATGGGATTGTAGCAGCGCCCTCTAGTGGCTAACGGGTACACTAAAACGCCTGATTAAACTTAAAAAAAAACATTTCGCTCTGACTTCTCGATTTCGGGAACCCTAATATTATCAAATTCACACTGAACTGACAACCTCCTCTTTTTTGAAGTCCGGAAAAGTCGCTTTCACCTTGCGTCGTCTTTTGTTGGAAGTGACAACAATCTCTGCTAAAAAGTGGTTAGGCATGAGAGACTTCGACTGTAAGACTTGAGTTTAATCTCACCTGCAGTCATCCTATTCCTACACCTGCATTCTTATTTAAAACTGCCAATGTTAAATCCAAAGGGATGATGTTTTTTTTTAATTTCCTTAAAACACGAAACTGTTAAAAAAATTATGTCATTTAGTAAAATTACAAAATGGAACAAAATTATTTTAATTATGAAAAGTGTTTCTGTGTCCACGTCAGCGGCGGTGGTTTACAAAATGTTTTTGTGTTGTTGTGGTGTTGGTTTATTGTTGGTTATGAATTATAAATGTTTAAGTTTCATGTGTTTCATACTTACACAGCAAAAGGTAAAGATGATTTTCATAAAACAAAAGTTCCTATAATACGACAATAGGACCTGTTTCACCCTTGACAAACGAGCTTTAACCAACAAATAATAGAACATTGTATGGAGTAGAGGACAGGTAACTCTTTACAAACTTATTCAGGTATTGTAAAATAGGCCGTAAGAGAATTAAATAAACATTTCTCTTGATTGTTCTTTAATATACAGCTAAATATCCGTAAGAACTGAGTTGTTCTGTTGCGTTAGGAGAAGAGTTGTTTATAAGTCGGCCATTGGCCGGATCTTATTCAGTTCGGCCCGACTACATTAAACTGATTGCAGCAATTAGTGAATGGTGTAATTCTCGTTTTTCAAGCGACTCTCGTGCCACCCCCTAGGAAATTACTTGAGCCAGGTCGCCGCGACTTTGCAGGATTAAATAAAATTGAAGAACTCGAATGAAATTGTTTCGGATTCCCACCCTGATCAGTTTAGTTCGGCATTCATCTCGGATTGCGGCCTTAATTATAGTGAGTGGATTGCTAATCGCATTTATTTGGGGATTGTAAGGAATTTGCGACGATTGTATCGGTCCCGAGATGCGGTAATAGGATTGCTTTCATTATAATGTAGTTTGCCACTTAGCGAGCTCGTTGTGGACTTAACAGTTTGCGGTCTGATTTGTTTTTGATCGTATTGTTTTTGCTTTATGTTGGTCTTCTGAGTAGCTTTGTTTTTGATCTTTTGAGACTCTTTTATCTTTGAAACGGTTCAATTGCTAAAACACGTTTATTTAATCTAACCACCAGGCTTGGTAAAAATGACGTACATTTGAAGAAAAACAATGTGAATACGATAATGGCATTTATTATCACGCGGAAAAAGGCAGAAATCGACAGGGCACCATTATTTTCCAATCTGAACGACCCTTGCGCCGTAATAAGGTACATCAACACAAATATATTTTTGATGGCTTTCAACAGACAAAAGTAGTATTATCTTGATTATCTATCCTTAATTAGTAAAATTAGTTTAGGTATATTAAAACTCAAAAAAGTTTCAAGAGCTTATACTTGTATGAATTAAACTGTTATGTTTTTATATTTAATACATCGAAATTTACGAGTTCGTATAAAGAAAATTAAGAAATAACTCGTAGCGTCATTTGATACACTATTACATATGTTGAAGACAATTTTCTAAAATCTTACCTTTTTAACAAGTACATTTAGTGTTTATTCCCTTTTATCTGTACTGTTCTGTTCCATGATAGCAACAAATTACAAAACCTAAAGTGAGCCGCATACATTGCCGTAAATCATAATGGTTTGGCATTATAACGCATATGGCCGTATGCTTCATATTCTCAGTTGAGCTGCATATACGGAAATAGGCACTATTCCAAAACGAGATATAACATGAACTCAAAGGCGACAGTAAAGCGGTGAAATGATACATTACGGGCGCAACGCGCGCGGACAATGCAACGCAACGGTGTACTTTGTACATGGTGACTGCAAAGTGTTGCCTTTTAGGAGGTGAATGAGACATACAAATTTTAGTATGGGACCATTCAAATGTTATTTTTCGAAAAACGTGATGGTCTCATTATGAAACAAATATTGATACATTAATAAATGTATAGTCTTAGGTATCTTTGTAAATGTCTTGAAAATTACTGATGTCAAGTTTCTTTGTAATGGGTAGCGGTAGGGTGCGTTTACCCAGTGGAAAATTACTAAGGTAGTTAATGTGACTTTGAAGATAATATTTATTCATGATAGATATGTCTTTAAGAATCAGTTTACAAAAACATCTACTTTATTTTTAAAGTGGCTTAACTTTTGCCCATACCGTATATTTTATAGCTTTTATGGGAGACTTTCGATTGCCAGTCGCCTCGTATGAGCGCTTCATAGTTGTGCGTTATATAGGGGTGGCAATAAACACGGTGATTGCAGCCTCCCTTAACGAATATCAGCTCTGCAGCTGTCAGATACCATCACCAACCAATTATTCCCTATCACCAACCCTTAAGACTCAAATCTCTTTGACAACACCAGCTACGCATACCAAGCCAACTTTGTTATTTGTACGGGAAATGACGAAGCATCAATACTCGGCCGCGGTGAATATTAACAGATTTGTCGAAATTAGTTTCATTGGAGTATCTACACGTAGTCTGAATGTTCACGCCCCGAATACAGATAGGTTGCGAAGTTGTTTGTGGCAAAATGTTGTTGATTGCGTTAAATTGGGATTTTATTACAACCAGTTCCCGTAAAGCAATTGAGTCAATCAACTTTTTAGTGTTTGCGACCTTACCAGTAGTCCCTGGATCGATAAATCCGAAATTATTTATGATAATTAGTTTAAATGTATTCAGTTAAGATCTCAATAATATCATGTTACATGGCATTGCAAAAACCTTAAATTTTGTATATATTTTACCCGTTTCTTAGTGGTTGTTCAACAGACCAAAGGTCGGTTAAGGCAAGTTATCTCTCAAACTACTGTTGAAAAGTGAGTGTGGCTCATCAGAGGTGGAATTGTGTAAAGGAATCGTATTCATTTGACTGTTCATAATACGTCAAATGAATACGATTGCTTTACACAATCGCACCCCAGATAACTCACATAAATTCGTTAATGTTTACTTTTTACAATAAACAACATTGTGCTAGATAAACTTTTATACGTATTTTACTGTACTGGTGAAATAAAAACAAAACATCTTAAATTATGATTATATGACTTAAGTTTAAGATTCTCGCTGGGACAACAGAGCTGGAATGTGTAAAGCAATCGTATTCATTTGACAGTTCATCACGTACGGTTTGATCTGTCAAATCCTTTGTTCTTTGCCGTTTGACAGATCATACCGTACGTTTTGAATTGTCAAATGAAAACGATTGCTTTACACAATCGCACCCCTGGAGCTCTATTTTTGAATCACTCGCTTAAATAAATATAGCATGTGAATTTCGTTTAAAAACTTATTAAAAATCAATGAAAATTACGCAAAATACAGTCGTTTGTACTCTCAAAATTCAGTTATCATTTTTTAAATCACTTTCGCGTAGAATTATACAAATTTTCACCGTAAAACCGGACATAAATAGACATATTATTTGTCGTGTAATGCCAATAAATCAATGAAAATCACACGCCATCTTGACGCGAGTGATTCAAAAATAAGGTCCCCTGGTCTCTTAGTCAACAATAACGGTTTTCCGTAGAAAATTTTGGTTGTCTTTTGGACAAAGACCGATTAAGTGCATGTCGGACTCGCGCACTGAGGATTAAATACAACTTTGTTTTTCATAGTGTTTGTATGAAGAACAAAGTTATGATTGCGGTTGTTGAAAATGTGCTATATCTCAAAAACTACTAGTTCGATCCCGTCCAAACCAATTTGTCTAGGATCTACTTTTATATATTTTTTAAAATTTACACTTGTTTAGTTTAGAAGTTAGAGGTGGGGGGGGGGACTTAACTTTAAACATTAGACTTTAAAAGAAAATGGTTTCAGGAACCTGTGTATCATTTTAAAATACCTATCCATAGCACCCCACTTCGGTATCCCTAAAATCATTTTTGAAACGAATTATTTAAATGTGGAAAGTAAAAACATTTAAAACAAACGTATTTTTTATCTTGTGCACATTTAAAAGTTGACCGATCCAATTAAACACGTTATATATTTCTTGATACATAAAAAAAAAGTAAAAACCGACTTCAAAACCAAAATGCACTTAAAAGTCTTAAATAAACTCTTCACCATTGAAAGGAAAGGAATCCGTTTTAGGCAAACAATTTCTTTTTGGAGTCGGTGCTGTGATAGTTGATGCTTGATGGTTAAAGTGATGGCACCGACTCCAAAAAGAAATTGTTTGCCTAAAACGGATTCCTTTCCTTTCAATGGTGAAGAGTTTATTTAAGACTTTTTAGTGCATTTTGGTTTTGAAGTCGGTTTTTACTTTTTTTTAAAGTTTATTTCATTTCTTTATTTTTAGTGATTACATAAGAGGGGGGGGGGGGGAAGTTGCGCCTTATGATTCTATTTTTTACGAAGCTACAAATTACCTATCATAAGTTTCGTCATTATAATTACTGAACTCCTAGGCGTTAAGGAGTTCCACCATCAGCTCAGCCCCACAAAATGTTGACTATCAGACGTAACAACACGTCAACAATATGATTCTAGTAAAAAAACACTATACGTGCCTTTAAAATTTGAGGGTTTCCTTCGAATACACCAAGATCCCATCATCAGATCCCAAAATGGAAAAAATGGGACCAACTAGAAGGTATACCCTCAAAGTAAGTGAAATTTTTTTTCGATTCGGTCGACAAACGACTGAGATATGAGGTAACAAACATACAAAAAAAAAATAATGATAAAAAAAAAAAAACATACAGTCGAATTGATAACCTCCTCCTTTTTTGAAGTCGGTTAAAAATACCTTTGTACCTGTGTTAAATTTAGTACCACAATCAACACATAACATACTTTGCCATACAAATGCTTGGTACAGTCTTCAAAGAGTACCTGAAGCCAATCGCAATAAACTAGTAAAACTTCACTATACCGCTAAACTTTCAAACTTGGTACTAATTCACATGCAATGTTTAATAATAACGTCTAAAGTGGCGTAATCAAAACGCCCCGTGCATTAACACGTACAGTGTCCTCCATAAATTAGTGAATCGCTCATTGCTACGCAGTAATTGCATGTGGGTTCATCTTGCGTGACGTAATCTATGTGTGGGATGCGACTTGTATTCTGTAAACACACTTGGATGTAGCGAGCTGAATCATTATAAGACAAAAGACAAGACATTTTCATAAGTATAATTTATGCCATTTAATGCCACTGCAGCACTGGTTTCGAACGATAGTAGATTCAGCACCTTCATGCTAGACGTTTAATAATTAAAATGTATTCAGGAAATATTTGACTGTCTCCAAATTGATCTCGCTTAGTCTAGCAACGAAGTGATATCAACATTGACCGGATTGACTTTACTCAACCTCGGCGGTTTCCATTGAATATTTTGTTATTTGTCGTGTAATGTCAATAAAGTTTCTTTCTAAGTGCTTTCGGAAACAAAATGCGCTCGTTCGAATTGTGTCTATCTGTCCAGGCCTTTGTGCCGAAAGCCTTTTCCGAGTAAATGGTCAGTTTGAAACGTATTTTGGAAGTTTGCATATGCGCCATACGGATGTGTGCGGGATACGGCTCGATTCGAAGCTATCAACGCTCTTGGAGATAGACACGGTTTTCCCTATATGCATTTTTTTTCCGGAGCCAAATGCTTTGGGAGGGATTAACTTGATAATAAATAAATATTGCTTCGATTAGCTTTATAAGATGTACCAATATGAAATGTATAGGTGAACAAGCCTATGATTAATGAGATTTTGAGTATCTTATATGTGGTAATAATAGCAGCATAATAACAGCAGGGATAACCACGAGCTTCAATGTCGCTCTGGGCTTGCACCAAGGTTCAGCGCTTAGTCCTTACCTTTTTCTTATAGTAATGGATGCTCTGACATCGGATATACAGAAAGAGGCCTCTTGGTGCATGCTATTCGCTGACGACATTTTACTTGTTGCTGAAGAGGCTCAGGAGGTTCAGGACAGACTGGAGGAATGGCGACAAAGACTGGAGAATGTTGGCCTTAAAGTCAGCAGAACCAAAACAGAGTATCTGTTCTGCGACTTTGGCGGTCTCTGCAGTTCTTTTCCTATAAAACTTGATGGAATGTCCTTACCAGTTTGTTCCGATTTTCGTTACCTCAGGTCTCTTGTACAGAACGACGGAAATATCGATCGTGACGTCAGGCACAGAATCAACGCAGGCTGGATGAAATGGAGGCAGGTAACCGCAACAACATGCGATCCACGGATGCCCTTAAGGTTAAAGGGCAAAATTTACAAAACCATTATTAGACCTGCCTTAATGTACGGATCGGAATGCTGGGCTACTAAGAAGACTGATGAGAAGCGAATGCATGTAGCGGAGATGAGAATGTTAAGATGGATGTGTGGGGTAACAAGAATGGACAAGATAAGAAATGAATATATACGAGGAAGTTTGGAAGTGGCACCGATAATCGAAAAGATGGTGGGACATCGTCTGTCTTGGTATGGTCATGTTATGAGGAGGGAAGAAAGTTATGTAACTAGAAGAGTGATGAGTATGAATGTTAATGGATGGAAGGGAAGAGGCCGACCAAAAAAGAGATGGATGGATTGTGTGAAACAAGTCATGAGTGTGAAAGGTGTGGATGATTCAGTGACGGGTGATAGAATAGTGTGGAAGAGGAAAACATACTGCGCCGACCCCAGATAAACTGGGAACAGGGCAAGAGGATGATGAATAGCTATAAGTACGTTACGTAAATTTTTTAGTACTTAATTCAGTATTTTTCAGAAAATTAAAAAGATCATTCGAAAGTAATATGACATTATCATTCAACTCGTATACTAGAAATAAAATCAGGCGGCGATTGCAAGTGCTGTAGTATCATTAATAATGTTATACTTGTCTGAATGCAAGTATACTCGTACTTCACAAAAAGGTCAGCAATAGTCGGTATCATCAAAGCAAACGATATTATGTTTCATTTGTCGGCTGAATATTTTCTAGCAACTAACCTCCAAGGTGCTTTACCTTGAGAAATAACGGAACTCCCGAATCAAGTATGTAATCTATGATATTGCAAGGTCTGCCGCGCCGAGCGATATTTCTCACTGGCCACAATAAACACGAAAATAAAAGTTAATAACGCTTACCTAGGGCAATAAAATATATTAATGTCAGTCCCTAGCACACAGCCACACTCATATACGTACATGCTATTTACGACACGAGCCCTTCTCGGTATTGTATCGCGAACCATTTATTTCAGTTAGGTGCGAGGGAGCATCTATACGCCACCGAAAGGGCGTGAATTTGATTCGTGCTTGATATAACTTTTTCTCATTTGTATATTTGAAACCTGATTGTTTATGAGCTTAAGTCATTTATTTTAACATTCTAAAATTTTTATTCTGTTTTTTTTGTATGTAACTTCTTTTAGTAACGTAACCCATTAACACTTAAGTACGTACGCTAATAACTGCCTCGGTGGCGCAGCGGTAGAGGGGTCGCACTTGAAAGCGACGGCTGCGCCAGAGGTCCCGGGTTCGATCCCCGGGTCGGGCCAAAAATATATACCTGAGTTTTTCTGTTTAGAAATTCTTAGGGTAGCTCGGAGTTTGGAAGTTGGCGGTGTTTTACCCCCGTGCCACGGAAAAGCACGTAAAACCGTTGGTCATGCGTCTAAACTCTCTCCGGTCGTGTCAGATTGCTGTCCCGTCGGGCTCTGAGAGTGAAAGGAATAGAGAGTGCAGTGTGTTTGCGCAAACACTTGTGCAATAGAATATGTCCCGCGCAGTCGGTTAGTCGTTGTGACTGGCCAACGTAGTCAAAATCGGCTAGGGGACTATTATTACATACGCTAATATTCAACGTTGTAACGGTTGGTGTGGTTGGGTGCCTGCGCCGGGGCGTCGCTTACATAGCGAAAATTTAAAGTAAAATATAAAAATATTTATTTAACGCTAAATGTTAACAATTTAACAGCAACAAATTTTATGTGCGCTTATCGGCTTCGTTCGTCATTAATAATTAATTGTTGGCGGACGTTTCAAAAATAAAACTAATGTTTGTTGCGTCAAAACTGAATTCTGTAACAGCTAAGAATAATAAAGTTGGCTGGTTCCTAGCTCAAAGGATTGAAATAGCTAACCAACGCGGCAACGCAGCCAGCATCATAGTCTGGAGGTTACTCGGAAGCAAGAAAATGTAGCAAGAGCAAGGAAATGGTTTTTTTTAATTTATTCTTTATTGCACTGACAAAAATAAAGTACAAATGGCGGACTCAATGCTTGAAGCATTCTCTACCAGTCAACCATTGGGTGAAGCAGAAACGATTGAGGCTGCATAAAAAAACGCAAAAAAGCAACAAATTAATTTTAAGCTACTAATATACCAAATGATTAAAAATAAACCTACGTAAACATACTTGAATACATAAATTATCCAAACATAAGCTAACAGAGTATGTAATAGTGCTGTTAATTTTTTCACGTAGCTATTTACTTCGATTTAGTTAAGACAGGATGGTGATGGGGGAAACAAAGAAGGACAAACCTTAACTACCAAGCATCACGTGCTATTCTCATTGAAAAAAAGCTCGTTTCTTTTTTGAATAGATAGATAAGTTTATATTTGTTTTCTTTTTTTCTTTTTTGTTATTAATATTATTGTTCAGTTACTGCAATACTGCAGTATTGGCACACCAGCGAGGAGTTTAAGTGCCATTGGCAAAAGCACAATGTTCGTAACCACAAATATGAAACTCATTATTCATCGGAAATGAGAGGTTTATTGTGTCGCTATTATGTTGCCGTTAAAACGCCGAAGCCGTTACCGTACACGTATTAAGCAGTTAATCTAAATTATTTCTGTTATTACGGTTAATTTGGAAATGTGCGAATTACCAAACCAGTTTAATTATTTTCCTTACCTATACTTTTTATAATATGCACTTGTAAAAAATATCTGTATCAGAAAAGAAAAGAAAACGCCCACACGCTTTCAAGAAACAACTTGAAAAAATTCAATAGGCATTCGATTCCTTGTCTTACAAAGTTGATTTTTACATTTGCAATTTATAATAGTAACTCTGTGTAGTGATAAGAAAAGCAATTAAAAACCGGTCAGGTGCGAGTCGGACACGAAGGGTTCCGAGTCTAATATGTATGTAAACACTAAACACTTTAACTTTCCTATCAATGGCCTGTAGAATATAATAAAGATGGCCTTATGAGATTTTGATTACCTTAATATAACAATTTCCTGAAATTATGACACAAAACCGTTTATATCTTTTGATGGTGCTTACTTACAATTTTGTTTTTTTAACAGCTAAAAAAGAAACATAAAATCAATATTTGATTATAAATAAAAATTAAAGTAAATAAAAGTTCCAGTGCCTGAAGACGGGATTGTCATATTTTTCAGCATAGGTTCAGTTTCATAGGAAAAACATTTTTAGCGAAAACTTACATGAACATTATTTTGCTTTGAGTTTATGGACTACAGCTTGTAATTTGTGGACTTTAATAGCTGGGATAGTTATCCTCCTTAATTCATCTATCCATATCTAGTGCTGTGAATTTTTTCACCTATCCACTTACTACCATTTAGTTAGGACTAGTACCGTAACATTCAGTTTTAAAATGTGCCCTTTAAAACTGGCACCTTTTCAGGGGGTTTTTAGCACCTCAGGGAATCTTTTTATGAATCACTCGCTTGAATACAGCGTGTGAATTTCGTTCAAAAACTTATTAAAAATCAATGAAAATTATGCAAAATATAGACGTTCGTACTCACAAAATTCAGTTATCTTTTGTCAAATCACTTTCGCGTGGAATAATACATATTTTCATTGTAAAATCGGACATGAATCAATGAATATCACACGCCATCTTGACTCGAGTGATTCAAAAATAAGGGCCCAGGTCTCTGCGCTGAATTGCGAATAGACGGATGGCCAGACATGGCCTAACAATAAGGGTTTCTTCTTGGACTACGGAGCCCTAAAAACAAGAATAATTTACGTACATGTTTCGCTATTCGTTATCTAAGCTACGTCACGCTACGTAATTGTAGTAACAATTGCGTATCCCTCCCGTGTTACAAGTCAAACGTACCCGAGATTAGGTTAGCAGACGTGATAAAATAAACATTTTACGACATTACACGGGCAAATTGGTACATAAAACGCAATTATCTCAAGAATAAGGTCGTCTGCGTCCGCTGTGAGTTGTTGGGCAGCTTTTGTGACCACACGGCTCCTTATTTCGTTACGCAGAAACACAAAAGGGTAGAGTTAAGTGCTCTAAGAATGTTACAAGGCACGTAGACTCGCTCCTGTGGGATTTACTAAAGGCATCACAACTTTTTGTAGTCCAATCTAGCATTGTGTAGGGGGCGATCTGCTTGTGTAAAGGTACTTCTCAATGTAATAATTAAAACTTATTACAAAAATCCGCTTTCAAAAAACTTGCAGTCGATACATGATGTGCTTAGACTCTTGGTAAGTAGTAAGCGTGATACTATGCACCGAATTAGAATACGTTATTCAAAGGATTTTTAGTCAGTTTTCTAAAGGCGATTTTTTTTCACGATTTTTAGTTAATGACTTCTAGATCGATTTTGATGAAACTGACAATGCACCCATAGTTGAACTCTCGCTAGGACTTCTCGTTTTAGAGATATCCTGAGACAAACATACATACACTTACAAAATTTTGCACACGTGTTGGGTAGCCTTAATAGATCAACATACATTTTTTTTACAAATTACGACGATATCACATAAGTACAAACTGGTCTTATGGATTAACAATTTTTTTTTAAAGGCGGTAAAAAGATTAAAACCATGACTTATATTACGCGGCCAAGAAGAAAAGTGTGTCTCTATTAATAATAATTTACATATTTTTCAATTTAGTTGGTTAAAATTTAAGTACGATCCTTAGCTTTGTACTAATTAGATGAGACAAATTGTATTCGTAACTCATCTATACTAATATTATAAAGCTGCAGAGTTTGTTTGTTTGTTTGTTTGTTTGAACGCGCTAATCTCAAAAACTACTGGCCCGATTTGAAAAAATATTTTTACGTTAGATAGTCCATTTATCGAAGAAGGCTTTAGGCTATATAACATAAAGATACGATTCATAAGACCACAGCAGAAATGAAAAATGTTGCGAAAACGGGAGAAAGATATTCCTTTTGAGAGCTTCCGCTGCATACGCTGCGGAAACCGCTTAAGTTACATAAAAATCATGTATGACAGGATTGTTCAACATTAAATGTTCTATAATAAAGTCCGCGACAGCATATGTCTATCTTTTATGGTTGACTTACTACAACCTTTTTTTATGTTAATAAATTTGTAAAAAAATAATGCATTATTTTTAGAGGTGTATTATACACACAGGTATTTATTCTTATCAAAATAAATACATTCATCATCACGAGCCTTTTATTTAGAACCAAGTTGCCCTTTATATCATTTGATTTCAATAAATATCTTAGGAGCTATCACAGTTTTAAGATAACTCCGCACCAAAATAATGTTCGCAGCTTAAGTACAACGTGCGCTTGCGCTAATCTATACTAATATTATAAAGCTGAAGAGTTTGTTTGTTTGAAGGAACTGCTAGACCGATTTTAAAAAATATTTCTGTGTTGGATAGCTTATTTATCGAGAAAGGCTTTAGGATATAAAACACGACGCTGCGACGGGAGGGGAGGGAGCAAACTCAAAACGCGCGGACGAAGTCGCGGAGGACCGCTAGTATCCTATATTTAGGGTAAAAATAATAATCTCCTTTGTTTGGTATGACAAATAATTTGCACAGACGAATGCTCGTAAATTCAAACAAAGCAGGCAAATTTTAGTAATTAAATTAATAACGACTGAGGTTTAAAACCAAGGGACCTCTTTCGACGGCTTTTCTTCTAGTCTCCTAATAAAATAAGAATTAATAAAAGCTCTGCCTGCAAAAATTGTTTCTGCTGAAATATGCAGTTCCAGATCAAAGTAATAAGGAAAATTGTCGTCTTTCTTCTTAAAATTTTCCTCCTCTCAAAAGTATCTAACACAAATCGCTTCTTAGACCTTTTGCCCACTGCGACTTTTAGCAGCGATGCAGTCGCGATACAACATCGATGCAGTTGCAAAATGACAAAGTTTATATACTTGCGCGACCTTTATCATCGATACAGTCGCGATGCTAACGCGCGTTAGTTTCGATGCAGAAGCAGGACGCCGTGCGACATACATGTGACCGACATATGAACTGTATATTGGGGACTGCATCGATACTAACGCGCGACATCATCGATGCCAAATTAAATCTGCATGTTCATTGCGTGAGACACGATCCTGTCGCGCGTTTCTAAAGCGTGCGACTGCATCGATGCTAAAAGTCGCACTGTGTAAGGGTTCTTAACTGTAGAGCACTCGAATGCCCAGTCAGAAGTATAAAAAGTTAAGGAATGAAATGTTTTGGGTTTCTTTGTTGGAACTTTTTCAAGAAAAAGATTCTCATTCTTTTTAAATATTAACGGACTCTACGAGTTTTGTGATTAAGGGATTCTCATTGATTTAGGCCCAATTGCGTAATCGGTTAACAGTAAATGCCTAAAAATATTTATTGAATTTTGATATCGTTCTGCTGTTAAAATCCGAACGTATAAAATTAATTACTTGGTTTACATGTTAAGTATTAGTTTATTTACTTGCATGCGTCTCTGACACAGTGCCCGACCGTATACAGAGTGTCACAAAACATGTAATTAATAACGAGACTCTTAAATAGGGATAAAGAAATATTGATTGGATATCGACTAACAACATTAGTGAAACCTCTGGTGAAATTTATAGTTTCATTTGTAGATCAATAAATGCCGCAATAAAGTCAGCGGCCTCTGAAATTAGTGTAGTAAAAATTAAACGTTGTGAATTTAACCGATGCATAATGCCATAGATTGATAAAAATGTTACCCGCCTATGTGAATAACGAGACCAACTATTTAGATCATGGAAAAAAAGCGCAAATAATCCTGCACTAAGACTAGAGTATAATAAAATTAGAAACAAAGTGCATAAAGTTTTAGAAAATAAAAGAAATTCCTACTACATGAATGAAATAAAAAGTAACTTTACAATTGTAAAAAAAATGTATCAATTAGTATATCGAATGTTAGGACGAATGACATTATCAATTGATGAAATAATAATTAAAGCGTTTGACGCCCAAGGTCTCCATACTAAACATATTGCAGATAACTTTGCACGTGAATTTGATAACACGGTTAAAAATATTATCCCTAACTGTGATGTGTCGCTGGTGAAGCCACGCGTTCATTCTGAAACACAGATTGATTGGAGCCTTCATTTTCAAAAGGCCATGCCTGACAAGGTTACTATAATTATTCAAAAACTTAATACTAATAAGGCACCAGGACTAGATAGTATTAAAGCATCAGATATTAAGGCAGCAGGTCCTGATATATCAATAGCTATTGCCAACCTTATCAATTGTAGTATTAAGACAGGTTTATACACTGATGAATTAAAGGAAGGCTGTGTCAGACCTATTTATAAAAAAGGGAAAAGAGACGTATACTCCAACTACCGACCAATCACATTGCTCCCTACACTAGATAAAATAGTTGAAAAATATGTTTGCGAGCAAATTCATACTTTCTATTCGCAGCATACTGTCACTCTCAAAATCAGTATGGGTTTGAGGCTGGTAAGGGAACAAGAGACCTTTTGGCAAGATTCACGGATGTGGTTAATGAGGAACTGAACAAAAAACGTTTTAGCGCTGTTTATCGATTTCTCACGTGCTTTCGATACATCACAACATTCACAAATTGTAAAAAAGTTGAGCGATTGCGGCCTTCGTGGACCATTACTTGCATGGTGTGAAAATTACCTCAATAATCGGAAGTTCTCTGTTAAAGTTGGTAACTCATTGAGTTCATCTGTGGATGCCACGGTGGGCACCGCGCAGGCTTCTGTGCTAGGGCCATTGCATTTTGTTACATATGTTAGTGATATGAGTAAATGTCTTAATAATTGCATGTGTTATCAATTTGCAGACGATACATGTTTAATTGTTGCGAATAAAGAACCACAAACAGCTTGTGATCTATTGCAGTCCGATTTAAACTCATTGCTGCGCTGGTGCTATGATGCTGGCCTGGTATTTAACTGTGACAAAACAAAACTCATGGTTATTAAATCTCCTTATGTGAGACATGTCCCAGTTAAACATCTAGTGGCCCATGACCACGATTGCCTTCACACAACTAACACCAGGTGTTGCTGCCCACCTATAGAAATAGTTAAAAACGTTAGATATCTTGGTTTAATCATTGACGATAAATTCTATTGGAGCATTTATATTGAACATGTGGCTAACAAAATAAGACAATTTTTGGCATATATTATAATTCTAAAAAACCGTCTACCATTTTCAGTTAAATTGATGGTATATAACGCCTTGGCGCAATCCTATATACAATACGGCCTCAGCAGCTATGGCCGTACATACAAAACCTACCTCAATATTTTATATAATCTTCAACTAAGAATAATTAAAAATATAGTCTCCATCAATATTAAAAAAAAACATTAATAATGACATTGGCTTATTTAAACACTGTAAAGTCCTAACTATTCACGTACAGTTTAAAAATTGCTTTCTTAAGAAATATTTCTTCGATGATTCCGTAAGGAAAGACGTGTATTCACCCGCTCGGTTGCAGAGAACTGGCTCGACACGATCGGCGCGAACAATGCCTACGGCGAGCGCACGGCCGCCTATCTTGCTCCTCGGCTTATCAACGAGCTACCTAGTAACCTTCGCAATAGTATCACACCATTGAATATTAAATATAAACTGAAATCACCTTTTTTACAAGTTTTGCTTTGAATGTAGTCACCTCTTCGAAATATTGAAACATTTAAGTTAATTGAACAGTATTTGAACATAAAAATATTGTATTATCGCAACTGTTCCTTGGTTTCCTTAAGTAAGTATATTGGTTAACTTTTAACAATAATATTATTGTAAATAATTGAGCAATATTAATTTAAGTATAATCAGAAGTATCGATGTGAGTTGTAGCAGCATCAACACAAACCTTAGTGGTTTAATCGTGCTGTTTTTGTATTGTATTCATTTGTTTTCTATTTATATGGTAATAAATGAAAAAAAGAAGTAGTAAAAAAGAAATATAAATTTACAAATGTCAGTGGGAATGTTCGTAAATACATCGTTAGTACAAAATTATTCCTTAGTTCCTATTTTGTGATTTTATCAGTTGCAATTCATGTGCTACACAACCTCATTTACGGAGTATTGAACGCTTAATTGCCCCAAAATAGTAAAAAACAACCCTGGGTTGCACTTAAAAATCGCGTATCTCAACCTTTTGTTCGCCCCAACAATAGGTAACTGAACCAGTTGGACGCTGGAAAAGAAACAATGGCATACAAATTTATAATGCAGTCTGGAAATGAATCACGTCATGCCTTGGTCCTCCGGGAGCTGCCTTGAATGAAAATGAACAACAATGCTGGTACAACATGGACGCAAATGTAAAATATTTTTATATCGGATCAGTCACGGGATGGAGATCCGTCACAGTGTATTCCGTTCAAGCCTTTCCGCGTCTTTGTTCATAATCTTGATTTATTCCGCTGTTGCTCGCGCGTTGTTAGTGAGAGATTTTTTTCATTTTACTCTTCCTTCACAATGCTGCCAGCTATTTGTAAGCATTCTCTTTGATGGTGAGAAGTGTCTTCTAACTAGACATTGTTGAATTTGACATACATGTACCTAATTCGGAGTTTTTACACCAGAAGCCTGGCCCTAAATAGAGAGGGATGAGATTGATTGATGGCAATCGTTGAAATAAAAACAAACACTGACAGATCTTAAATGTTATATACCTAAGTAATATCGGATTGAAAACTGATTTGCTTAATTGTTTTATATATTAAAGCACCCTAAATATAAATGTTTCTGAAGCCATTCACTTGCGGTAAACGTGTTAATTGGTTCAAATAAAAGATGTGCCGACAGACAGCTTAGATGAAAACGCTAATATTTGAGGGCGAATATATATTGGGCTTGATTCCGGGTATGCAACGGAAGGAAACAGAAACTAAATTAATCTTTCTTTTGTGTTCTTATTAAATGAAAAAAGACATACTATTATGATTTAGAAACGTCGAACTAAAGACTTATGAGTTGCACAGAAGGAATCCACAGAATTTAGGATGTCATCAAGAGGTCGACACTTTAAATTGTCTATGGATTGAAATGTATTTTTCTGCTGCCTAGTTTTATGATTCGAAATTATCAAGCAAGGTCTTTCTTTTTTTTTACTTTAGTTTTAGTCGGTTTCATGCACAGAATTGAATCCATTGGTGTGTTATTAATGCCGCGCCCATGAATAACGTACAGTTCGCACAGTGTTGCCAGCAAATGGGCCATATGTCAGGCTTAGTGGTGTAAACGTTCCAAATAATAACATGACGCTTTTGCAACGCGTTTCCGAAATTACAAGTTATGTAATTGGATTGCTATAAGTATGCAGCTAGGTTACATAGTGCATACGTAAATGTTTTGAATCTATTTGGTGAAATTAAGCCAGGCATGTAATTTGGAGCTTTATTGTGTAACGTTATCAGAGTGTTGGGGCTAGGCTTACCTATACTTCATCTGAGGATTCTATATAAAATTTTAACCACAAAAACCACACAAAGTGGGAGTCACATTCAGAAATTATCAGAAAAAAAGTGGGGTTGTATAGCATTTCTCGCCCCTCAAAATGGGAGCTGTTTTAATATTAAATTTTTCGTATTAAAAAAGGTACAAGACACTATATTCTTACCATTTATGTTAGAAATCATTTAAGTTGTTAGTTTATAATGTTTTTTAGGCTTCCGTAGCCGAATGGCAAAATGGAACCCTTATAGTTTCTTTAAGTCTGTCTGTCCGTCTGTCTGTCCATCCGTATGTCACAGCCACTTTATTCTAAAACTTTTATACGGATATACGCTTCCAAAGTATCCTCCCCTCTATCTTTTAAACGAAGCAAGTTCCAATTTTGAAAAAAATGCACAGTGTAATAATGCCTTACAACTTCATTCACAAAGAAATAGTTTAAACGAGATCAAACTTGTAGTTTTTGAGATATAGCACAATTCCAACAACCGCAAATATAACTTTGTCCTTCATACAAGTACTATGAAAACCTTTTTTTTTCTTTCAACAAAATATAGTTTTATATTGCTAAATGGAAGTAAGTGGATCTCTTATTCAGTTAAAGTTGTTACGAAACCCTCAGTACGCGATTCCAACTCGTACTTGTCCGGTTTTAAGATTTGTTACGAGTTCATTGAAACTATGTTTTATCAGTAGTAGGTATGTAAAACAAATACTATGAGTATAAACATATTTTTCAGTGAAGTCTATTTTAGATTAGTTATGATAACCTGAAATTCATGTTTCAATTAGGTAAAATTAAAGGCAAAATGTTTTGGGTTTGGTAATAAATTAAATGATAGTGATCAAAGGAGGGGGAGGGAGAGGGGGTTGCAACTTTTGACTCTGTTCTTTAGCTGCAAATTACATAAAATAAGTACTGTCAAATCACTGAATTCTTTAGCGTTAAGGAGTTCCATCGTCAGCTGAACTCCACACAATGTTGAGTAACAGATGTAACAAAATGTCAAAATGTAAGATTCTAGTATAAAAATACTATAAGTTTCCCTCGTTTCATCAGTTTCCGACTTGAAAACAATGGGACCAACTAAGAGGTATAATCTCTATGTAGGCGTATTTTTTAATAAAATCGGTTTTCAAATGACTGATATATGAGATAACATATATACAAATTAACAACATACAGTCGAATTGATAACCTCCTCCTTTTTTGAAGTCGGTTAAAAATGCTATTTAAGCAACATATTGTAAAAAAACGAACAATAGCGATTGTAGTGAAAATAAAAAGAATTTATATTTGTAATGTCGGTATTACAAAGGCGGTGCGGTGAGCTATCTCCGTTAGGAAGCAATGCTTTTTGAAAACTCTTTAGTTATTGTGAAAACATTACGGTACAGTCTAGGGTTCGCAGTTTTGATCTTACGGATTTAAGTAATGAAAGGCATGCATGTCGTAGTTTTATGATTTCTAAGTCACGCTAAATCCTAGATACTACATTTTATTTATTGAGAGTATATGTTGTAAAAATAATTCTATCGAATTTTGTGTCAAAGCCTTTCACAATGTCCTTGTCCCAAATGGCGTTAACTATAACATTTCGTTACAGTTTAAAGTTTTAGTAAGGGTTATTGTATTTGGTGCAACATATAATAAAACTAGTATCGTATTTCGTAACATCCATCTATCTAAATTCTGAACAAATTAAATGCCGTGCCGTTTTAAGTGCCATCCCAAACTGTAGGTTAGATTAAAAAAATATATATCTCATATTTCATACTATATAGGTTAGTAATACCAAATACTTAAAACTATGTTAAGGTGCTACAGTAAAAACATTTGTTTTTAGAATAGAACAAACCCATGTATTATTAATTAAAATAATGCATTTTCATGATGTCACTAACAATTGCGATTCGTCAGCAATCCGGGTACGTAGTAGCCACTCGGGACTATGGCCAACGTCATTTTCCTTGGCCCGTGTATTAAATTATTATTTCCTCGTGACAACACCAAGTAACAAGTGACAAATTCGCGCACAGCGAGGATGTTCGTAATATGTGGGGCACGGTAACTGCTCTCGAGTACAAATATCTCGTTATGCCGCGTTTGAGTGCCGCCGCGACCCGGCTAACAGCCTCCCTGTAAACGTCTGTAGCGCATGACTTCGGTGATTTACTCCAATTTTATGTGTCGCCTCTCCCCCGGATTTATATTAAACTTATTTTATAGCGCAACTTTACAACCCTGAAACATGTCACGAGACCCTCCGCCTTATCTCGCTCAGACACGCGTTTTATGGCAATTTAACAGTTATTCAGTTTCTATAAATCCTCATTCGGCGGTTACGCAATTTTATATTAATTTAAGCTCTTGACACCCTCGCGCTTGAGTTGTGAGTTTTCTTTTTTTTATAAAAGTTTTAGGCTGCCAGCGAAGAAAAGCTTTCATCACAATAGAATCAAATATCTATGACATTTGCTGCTTTTGTTACAGATACAAGACTAGCTAAGAACTATTATGAACTTTTTTAATCCATGTTGATTCTTCATATTTTATCAACATGTGTAATAACTAGTCTCTTTGTTATCGCGTTACGTTTCATTCGTAGCATTCGTTCGTAGCGCTTTGTCGTAGTAATGTGTCGTAGCACGGTAGTACATTGCTACGAAAACTGTATTATTAGCTCTGAATCGCAGCATAGTATCCAAAAAACTGCTCAGTTATTGGTATTGGTCCTTTTATGAGTACAGTGTTTACTTTATACGGTAGACCCACTACCTTAATGAAAGAAATAATATGTGTAATATAGCTAATTCAACGTTCTTGTCGCTACTTATCAAATTATATATGATCAAACTTAGTGGGCTTTAAAAGTACCTATTTTTTTTAACATCTTCTCCTGTCAACGCAAAATCCAAGTCGACCGCGAGCCACATTACGGGTGACGTATTCGCTCTCCAAGAATACGCGTATTCAAAGAGAGATGGCACAAACGCGAACAACAGCGCTGAAAGGATCACGGGCGGAATCATTTTGCTTTACAACAATAGTAGGTTCCCGACATTTTATTATTGTTTGTTCTGCCCATTGTGCGCGAGTAATCAAGTGGAAGCAAGGAGTTGTTGCTGAGTCTGACAGCGGGGCAGCCTGTCGTAATTATTAATCCGTGGACGCGACACTTCGATAATGTTTCACGTTTTTTGTTGCCGTAATGTAGTTACGGAATTCGATTGCATATTTTTTATTGAATTCAAAAAACACGAGGTAATCAATTTAATGTGTGTGCGTGTGATATTGTTATATTTGAGCATGATGATCTATAAAGGCTTCCAAATACGTGTGAAAAATGTTATAAGTGTTTGTTCATTTGTATGTTTGTCCATGAATTTCTCGAAAACAATTAAGTTATAGTGAGATGATTCTTTAACTTCAATTATGTATATTTCAATTTGGGGTACAGTGTAAATTTCATCAAATATGGGTAAAAATAAATAAAAATCATGAAAAAAAAATACAGCCTCCAAAAAACTGATAATGTCGATTTCACCACTGTCAAATGAGACTTATCTGACTGAATAAGTATAAATAAACATAAATGATTAATGCGAAACACAAATAAGGCGTTTTATGTTGTATTAGACGAATATTCCTTATCTAACGTTGGTAAAATAACGCATTTGCCTTTTACTTTGGAGAAGGAAACCATGCACCAACTCCAAATGAATTTGTTCCTTCTAAGTGGAGGGCATGCATTAATTTCAGCCATTTTAAGTTTTTGTTTGAAGTCATTGATTTTTGTTTAGAAAACTGTTTAGTTACTGTTTTTTTCCAATCTATTGTTGGAGAGCGGGGATATTATACCATAAGTATTTATTTACTGAAAAGAAATCCTCGACGCAACATGGAAATGTAAAATCACCTGTTTATGAATAAAGAAATTTGTATTTGTATTAGTTGAAATGCTTTGTTTCAAGGCGTAACCGAAATTAATTATGAATCTCTAAAAATGATAGTGAAGAGTTTTTAATCAGTAATAACTTTTCCGCACACAAACTCTGATGTTTTCCTTTTGTCTATCGTAATAACGTTGCTCAATTAATATAAGAATAAATCGTTTAATTTAATGTGAAAATAATTGACCCGTGTGGTGTAGTGGTCGAGAAATCACCTACTATGCAGCGGGTTGCGGGTTCGATCCCCGCACAATACAAACATTTGTGTGCATGAACATGTCTGTTTGTATTGGTCTGAGTGTTTTCTATGTATATTATGTATGTATTTACAAACACAAAGTATTTGAGTATTGTATCCGTTGTCTGGCACCCATAACACAAGCTTTGAGTAGCTTACTTTGGGACTAGATGGCGATGTGTGGGAATGTCCAAAGGATATTTATATTTATTTATTTATTTATCTCAAAATGCAACTCAACTACTTCTCAAAACAACACCCTAAAACGAATTACACTCTGTTCCAACAACAAACCGATATAAGTCGTTCGATTAATTTTATCGGAAAAATTAAAACCGACAGCAATAATAAACGTAGCGGTTGGTAAACGTGACCAATATGTGTTGGGTGCAGTATAGCTAAGTTTAGTGTGGCTAGTATGTGTCTCACGTGCCGCGAGTTTGCTCTACGCGGCTTATTTACAGGCGTCGATGTCGATTCCGTAATATCTTTGCAGACGAATGCATGGACAGACTTAGGTCTATCATCAATTTGGATGAGATAAATTTGAAAAATTAAACCGCCTTTAAAAACTGTCTAAAAAGCTTAAATAAACGCATTTGCGATTTTTTATGAGAAACAGTCGGTGCATTATGTGTGTAGACTACTGGTGTAGTTAACACCACCGTCAAATGAATTTGTCTCTCAGTCATTTTTTTTAAAAGTGGTTATATAGTTTTTTTGTAAAAAAAAATATGTTAACTATATCGCAAAAACTACTCGACCGATTTTGATGAAACTAACACTGTGCCCTAAATTGGAATAAGCCTAATTAAATTATATGACTTCTCGTCTTTTAAAAAATCCCTGGATAAATATTCATACACTTACAAAATTTAGCACACGTGCTTGGAAGCACCACTTTTGAAACACTCGCTTCAATATGGCTTGTGATTTTCGTTCAAAAACTAATTAAAAATCATATAAACGTCAGTACGGAAAAAAAATTACTATTCTCTTTTTCATCACTCCCATGTGGATTCATAGCAATTTTCATTGGAAATCCGGACCCTCATCAATTATTATCACACGCCATCTTGACTCGAATGCTTAAAAAAAGGAACCCAGGGCGGCAATTTTTGAATCATTTGCGTCAAGATAGCGTGTGATAATAATTGATTAATGTCCGATTTTCAAATGAAAATATGTACAATTTCAAATGGGTGTTATAAAAAAAAAACTGAATTTTGTGTGTACTGACGTCTATATTTCGCGAGGTTTTTATTGATATTTAGTTCGTTTCCGAACAAAAAATAGACACGCCGTTTTCAAGCGAATTATTCGAAAATAGGGTCCCAGATCAACATGCTCAAATAATATAAAATATCACAACCTACGCAATGAATTAATAACCTCTTTTTTTAATTCATAGTAAAAATACAGGGTCAGTTCCGTCTGCATCGTAAATGACTAAAATTGCACAAATGCTATTACTGTACCCAATTATGCTATTGAATTAATTTTTAGTCACTTATGGCTTGATGGGATAAGAAGTAATATTTTGCTATGAATTTCATTGTTTCAGTAAAGCATTACTAATTCCTTATTTATCGTAAAACCATTTACTTAATGCAAAAAATCAAGCATAACGGCTAAATAATTATGTGGTTGGCTGTTTGTAGCCAACATGTGTTCAGTGCAGTATGCCAAGTATTACATTATCTGGTCTATTGGCTAGTATATGTCTGACGTGCCTGTAAGTTTCTCGCTCGGTTCATTCGTATTTACAAGAGCAAACGCATAATAAATAAATCAAGTAAAAATTAAAAAGTGCTAGAATGTATTCAAACATAGTTTATGGATTCCACATAAAAGTATCTACAATTATCATTATTATCCCGGAAAAGAGATACTGATCTGAAAAAAACAATGATTATGTTCAAGTTTTGTTTGCATTTTGTATGAAGTAGGTTATATGCTATGTGGGGATTTAATGGTGATTGCTTTAAAAGTTGCTATCATTTCTTTTTTCTTTTAAATAGTTTGTACTTAAGCTTAAAAGAACAAGAAGTGTACATGCGTTTCAATGTCTTACCGAGATCACCATCGCATAATCAAATTAAGAGCCAAAATCGCTTGCTTCTCGTCATCTTATTTTTGAAGCGACTGAATTTCGTTTTTGTAACGTGTGTGCAAGCGATTTTAGTTTGAAAGTGGTTAGACAGCAAATACCTCCACCGTAATATAGTTGACACCGTTGCGTCGCCAGTTTGCAAGACAGCAACGCTTGCACCTCGCGTCTTTGTTAAAAGTTACGCTCGTTTTTTGTATGTAAACAATTTTCTTTTAACAGTGGCAAGGCGGCGGTGCCCTTGGCAGTTCGTTGCGAATATATAAGATCAAATCGTGTTAAGTGATAGTATTTTAACTATGTCTTCGTATACATCATAGTAAAAGGATAGTATCATTTTTGTTTGAAACATGGAGTTAAAAAAAAAAACTCTAACAAAGAAATTTTCATTTTTTTTTAAAACAACTCCCTGACGATTTTTACAGTTATCAACGTCATCCGCTTCGCCTCTCTCAATTCAATGCCCAATCCTTTTTATTCTCTAATATTAAACTTAACTAATAAAAAACAAAGTACTGCAAAAAATAATTATCTAAATCACTAATTTTCTTAAAAACTTGCGAATAAAAACCCAAAGCGTTATCTACAAAAAAATAATTTATATATTGTTTTGAATCCGCCCTTTAAATATTATCACTTAAAACGAGGTGACCTCATATTTTGGGTGCAGTATGGCTAGTATGTGTGTCACGTGCCGCGTGTTTGCTCGCCGCATGCAGTCAAGCTAGAGCATATTTACAGACGGTGTCGCTTCCTTGGTGATAGCTTTGCGGACGAGTGCATAAATGGATCGACTCTGGTTGCAAATTAAACCGCCTTCAAAAAATGTGCGCAGACTATTGATGATCGCAAGCTTGTGATCATGCACCGACTCCAAATGAATTTTTTTCCTTAAGACCCTTTACACACTGCGATTTTTAGCAGCGATGCAGTCGCGATGCAGACTATGGAAATTTCAAATTATGTACTGAATTTTGGTGCGTCAGCATCGATGCAGATGTGCTTCTGCATCGATGCAGACGCAATTCTGCATCGATGCAGACGCGCTTCTAAATCGATGCTAACGCGCGACTTAATCGATGCTAAATTAAATCTGTTCATTGCGTGAGTCGCGATGCTGAAGCGCTTTTTCAAAACGTGCGACTGCATCGATGCTAAAAGTCGCAGTGTGTAAGGGGTCTAAACTGAAGGCAAAAGTGTTATTTTGAGTTTTTTTGTCAGTTTTTTGAAAGCGGCTTTTTTTTTCATGATATTTATAACGCGTATCTCAAAAATATTGGACCGATTTTGATGTCACTTACACTGTACCCTAAGTTGAAAAACACCTAATTGAACTCAAGAAGAATCATCTCGCTATAACTTCTCGTGTTCAAGAAATCCGTGAACAAATATACAAACATACATGCACCTACGAAATTTAGCACACCCGTTTGGAAGCCTTAATAGATCCACATACTCAAATATTATCAAATTCGAACTATATCACATAAATGCACATTGAATTGATTACCTCCTTTTTTGAAGTCGGTAAAAATATTGAAAAGAAAGATAAATATTTTTTCAACTGCATTGCTAATGTAATGATAGTTAGTATTTCACGAGTCACCAACTATTTGCTGTTGCGTGTCCAGTAATCATGGAAATGGTTGCTAATTTTTGTGCATTTTCATCTCATGAAATGATGATTTTTTTTTCATATGAAACTACATGCAAAATTTCATTATCAAAATAAAAAAATCGCACTATGAATCGCGACGCGAGTACGCGACTAACGAATTCTACTGCATTCAAATGTACTCAAATAATGCGATATTCGTACCAACCCGCTACAAACTCATTAAAAAATGATCTCAACTTTACGACTATGAGATTTAAATGAAATTTTTGACTGCGAAGCGTCGTCGTTAATCACAAACGACCGCATTGATAAAGCGTACTCATTCCTACTCACTCACTTGCTCATTCGTCAATTAATTGAAATCCGTATGTTACTAGGATTTTGTAGAGTCCGATTTGTACCATATGAGAAAAAGCATTAGGAATAGTTCATTTCATTTCATATGAAATTCATTTGCTATTCATGAAATGTTCCATGCCTAGTGTCCAGTCAAACGACTTGAAAGTTCTTTTAGGCGCCATCAGGCGGTCACTTCGCTGCTTTGCCAAATGTTGTGGTATTTACTGAAGATGGAGAGAGTGGTTTGAATAAATTGAAATCAAATCAATACTAGTATTTATCCCAAAAAAGGTAGCACATTCAAAAAATGCCATGGTGATAAAGCCTGACTTAAGTTAATTGAAATGACATCGTAAACCTTGTCGAATAAAATATCAAAACTACGAGTATATTTTGGGTTCATATTTAATTTATACACAATTCCTATCAAGATCCTTATTGGCTTCGGCTGTAATCCTTAAATGGATGCGGTATTATTTTATGAATATTAAACGAAAATACGTTTCGCAACCGAAGTATAAATCTTTATTGAAAAATAAATTATTCGCGGGGTCGTTATATTCAATTGAATTATAGATGAAAGGCGGTCGGGAAAACACACTGCTGCCTTCTCGTCTCGAGAGCCTAGAAATATAACTTTTCAGCAACTTGTTTGGCGAAAGGGTCCCGAGCCGTACAAAGATATCGGAAACGTCGGTTACATAAGTAAAACTAATTTGGTAAAGCGGAGTTCTACATAATTAAAGGTCTCAGTGCTCAGCAACTATAACGTACGAGTCCATTCCGTTGGGTACTGTGTAAAGTTTTAATTAAGCCCTTTTATCAAACATCAGGGTGGACAGAGAGCGGGCGCCTGGGTAGCGCGGGTTCCCCAAATGAAAGGGTGCGATGACTATCGGGTGGCAACTGTTTCAATCACGTCAAAACTTCGCTCATTAGCCCCACACATGCGACATGCTCTTTGGAAACACATTTCCATTCACAAGTTGCTGTTTGGTCATATCAATACGGTTGAATCTCTTTGGAAAACTCCTGTTATATTTACAAACGCGTCGGATTCTTTAAGGCGGAGTCCATATGGGGTAAACTTGCTATGCTATTACATATGGTGTGAATATTTTTCGAGAGTTAGAGATACACTTTTAGCATACGTACGAAGGAAATCGATCCTGTGTTTATGTCCTCCCTTCAGATGAATATTGTATTTCCCTTCCCTAGTAGTATACATACAAAGTAAGTATAATCAAAGTTTATATTTTAAATTAACAAAATATTGCTTGTATAAGACAGCTTAAAATTAATAAGTCAACCTGAAAGTTATAATTACTTTAAAATGCTACGAGTTTGTAAGTACCTCCAGGCTAAAGTTTAAATAAATTGATATTTTTATTAATTTTAAAGTCATAATTTAAGTTTTCGCCATTGTTTAAAATCCTAGTAGACGTTACAAGTTTTGTATAATCTTCATACAAAAAGTTTTCTTTGAATTACTGTGGTAGAAAGTAATCACTTTAAAGGTAAAATAACTCAGACTCAACTTGCCTTAATGCTTAGTACTTGTGCTCAATATTTAATAGATTTTCTTTCTTTGTAGGAAAACGGTTTTAGGACATATTATTTTAACGTTTCCAAAGGAGAAAATAATATATAATTTTATAGAACGCTTTATGGCCGTTTGGCTACGTTGAGTTTATTGTAGTTATCAATATGTCGGTTTCCTACAAAGCGATGGCCCTTTATCTAAGATTTCGGGCAAAATTGGTTTTATAAGAATGGCAAATAATGAAAAAGATGCAGCTATTTCATGTCAGCAGTTCCTACAAGAGTATCTTATTTGTAACCGTCGCTTTTGGCATTAAAAAGACGAATGTGGGCTTGGCGAAAACGATTTAATAGCCATATTCAAGGCTGGCCTCTTGATCCGCTTACGAAACGAATTGGTTGCGAAATTGCTTTCTAAATTGGACTAGTTCAGTGGTAGACAATTTGGCAAGACATTTGTATTCTTGCGGAGAAAAATAGCATGTACCTCGAACATCTGATAGCAGCATCGGCGGCTGTCGGCCATCGACAGTTGGGCTCGAGCCAATCATTCGATCGAAATGAAATATTTCGTACCAATTTTGGGACTTAATGAAAAAACCTGCCCCCTTTTCTCGTTTTGGATGAACAGGCGCAGCATTAAATTACGCTATACGCCTATGTTCTAAGTCAGACATATTTTGCTCTATTCAGCATCATATCTTAGGCTGATCTATGATTGCTTTTATTTTTTATTTTATTTTATAAGAACACACAGAGTAAAATACAATAATAATAAAAAGAAAAGGCTTTAAAACTGGTAAATTCTTGATCGTAATCTAAGACAGGTGTTCCTAGCATGTTTGTAATATCAGAAAAAATAGGTTTGTGTTAGGTGAAACAGAAAATAAACAAAAACGGTGCATCAAAAACCATTACAGAAATTGGTAACCAGTGCGTACAGTACAATACAATTTTTCGTGTTGAAACTTGGAAAAATGAAGCAGCATGTAAATAGCCGAATTCATGCGGAAACTTAGTTATGTAGAGCAAATTAGTAACAAGAAAAAAATTAAAAAGAAAAAGGAAAACAAAGAAGACGATAGCATAGTAGAGGAATAATTCCTGATACTTCTGGAACCTGAATGGCCCAGATACCTTTGAAATCAGCTCCAGTCTCGTCGTGCTGTAATAGCACCGACGCAATAGCCGATGATGCTTCTTATTTTGTTTATTTATAAATATAAAAATATTTATAAATATTGGACACCAATCACATACATTGTTCTGATCCCAAAGTAAGTAGCTAATGCACTTGTGTTATGGAAATCAGACACAACGGTGGTACCACATCACCCAGACCCGAGACAATATAGAAATATCGTTTTCTACATTGACCCGATCGAGAATCGAACCCGGAACCTCACGAGATGGCGACGCTTGAAACCAGCGTGCTAGACACTCGATCACTATTATCACACACTATTTATCAGTTTAATCTATTTCGGTAGCAATTTCCACTATATTATGTTTTATAGTATATTTTTTAATAAGACGACTAGAGTTTTATTTCTCATTCCAGACAAGTCAACATTTAAGCTTGTCTATGCCAGCTAAGAAGGAGGCATATGGCTGGTGTTGATGGATCAGACGAAACCTTCACCGATCGTCAAGGTGTAGGTGTCCAAGTAATTTCCAGAAAATGTACAAGGAATTATATGAATAGAAATAATAGATGGGCTACAATAGCAAGAAAATTGAACACAGGGTGAAGTTACAGTGTTGGGACATACCACGCCGAACCAAAACTAATAAAGTAAAAGAAAATGAAAGGCCTTTACTATGATGTCTTTGGCGATATTTCGCCAAAGAAAATAAAATCATACCCTAATAAGGCCTAACATCATGTTTTTTATTGAATTGCTGACAGTCTTTTAGAAATGTTTTAATTCAAAGGTACTTACGCTTTGTTATCTTCATATTTAATGGGAATGGCGTTGTTAACAGTTTTCTTTCATTGTCTAGAAATTGGATGCTGCGGCAATTTGCTCCTCGTACTGTTTTTAAATGGGTATTTTATTGTCTGCTCTTTTATTTAAACTGAAATTACTCCTCATTCATTAGGAGGAGGACGCGGCGCACTCCATTTTTATTTCCCATTGTTGGTTTTCGAAATTAAGCCCCAGCAACAATTGCTTTGTTAATAAGGGCTCTGCGATTAATCTGCTGTATTTTTTGGCGAAACAAGAAACTCATTGAATAAAACAATTTCATGGGTTTTCTTTTACCATTTTCAAAATGGCTTTTTAATTACTTGAATTAGTTACCCGGTCATTGTGTTGTTTTAACTGAGTATTTTATTTTATTTATAACAAAGGAACATATATTTGTATTAATTTATCTCTCGCTTGAGGGTTTATCGTACATTATTTAAAATTTGCCAAATGATTGCGAGCACTAGGCCCAGTTGCGTAATCGATAGATAACTCAAAATAGTTAAATATTGTTACCACGACTGTAAGGAAAAAAACCTTAATCATATTATGTCATTGGCATATTATGAATGGATATTTTAATTATATATATAATGGTTTGAGGTATTTTATTTAACTAAACGCGCACAATGGTTAATATTCAACAGCTGATAACGACAATTAAACATTAGTTTGGGCTTTAGTCTTATTTTTTGGTAACATAATAATTGTTAGGTGTATCACGTGACCAAATATTTTGCCTAACATAATATATAAACAATAGCAGCCTAACATCGTTTAAGGATTACGTTAGTCATTTCCCTTTCACGAAATCTCAATTAATACGTAAAGGTAAACCTGGCTTATCGGGTCCCGGGCGGCCGTTAACGAAGATTTTGAGGTGACGACCTCGAATATTTAAAGTTGTTTACTCTTCCGGCCGCGTAATTTGTTACCGGATCATATTTGAGCTCGTTTATGAGAGCACAACAGCCATATTTGTTTGTTGCTACCCTGCAACAATACAGTGCTGCCATCTGTCAGGCTCAACTGGCGACACGCGACCGGCTGACATAAATTGCCCATCATTTATATTGATGAGTGACAGCACAGCATTTTAATATTGCGTACGTATATATAGTAAAACATTTTGGACTCTCGCGAATTCGGATGTGAAATGTAACATTACTGTGTCCGGCTTTGATTAATAGATTATGCAGTCGACAGCTTTTCATTCTCCAATATTTTGTACGACACATATCACATAGATTTATTTATTCCAAACGTCGCAAAGATCATCGCATGTTTATGTATTTTTATTTTTTTGGAAATAATAGATAATTGCAAAATAATATTTATTTATTATGTGTATAATTTATGTATATTTTTATATATTGTATTTATTTTGTGTGAGTTTAAGTATATTTATTAAATAAAAAATTGGTTGTTGCAGTAATTTAAGTACGTTTATTTGTTACTATAAATATTAGTTAATTGTAACTTTTTTGTTGATTTTATCTAAATTTCTTTTCGCTGCACCCATTGCCATCTCTCTGCATGACCTAAAGGTTTGACTGGCAGATAATGCTTTTAGCATTAAGTTCACCTTTGTACACTATGATTTTTGCAATAAAGTCTTTAAATAAATAATATAGGTAAATTGTTCAAAATAGTTTTTTGCTATTATTTTAGTGTGAATACCTGATCAGGTCACTTCTATAAAGTATTTGCGTATTCTCGTTGATCAAAGATTGACATGGAGGGCAATTCTCGTGCAATTCGAAAAAAGTTCACCGATCGATTTTCTTAGTTCTTAATTTCGCACGGTCACGATTTCTATGTATTTAGATTTTCTTCGAGCGATATATTTTTTACGAGTAGATATTTTACTTGATTTTTAAGGTAAAACGGTTTAACTCGCAATCGAATAACCAAACGACAAAAACCTCGATCGCCACGAGATCGGCCTACTGGTCTGAATTAGTAGACGCAGTATCCAAACGGTATATCTTTAAAAAAAAATGCTGACAAGCCCCAATTTTAAATGATCTATAAAAGCTTATGTCAATTAGTCTTAAATTATTACATAACTATATGTAAAACACATTTGCTTAAGCTTGAGCAAGTACAGCGAGGAATATTAAAATTAGTGTTTCAACTCCCTATGAGTGCAAATTCCTCTCGGGCCGAACAAAGCTGAAACATTGGAACGAATCCATATAAAATCCGAATAATAACAAACACATACAGATTAGCATGCCTGAATTGCTACAAATTCAAAAGGGCAGACTGGTCTTCACGACTCAGGGTATCCTAGTGTGAAGTCCAGCGTACTGCATCATTCTGTTTTAAGTGCAACTATTTTTACTTATGATTTGTAATAAGTTGTAACGTGTACTTTGCTTAATGTACCTTTCGTAACATGTTATTGTATTAAGATAATTTATATTTCTGTGATTTGCACATATATATACAAAAGTAGAACACAATTTTATTAATTACAAATATATATTTGTAATTTATAAAATTGTGTTCTACTTTTGGAAATACACGTCATTTTCATTATTTTGACATAATAAAGTTCTTGTGTGTTCTTAGGATTTATAGAAGAACGCGCCAGAATAAATTTGTTTAAAAGTTTTAATTTAGTCACCCGTGATACATTAGACGTATAGTATTGTTGAATCACGCCGTAGCGTCGTAGTCTCGTAGTCTCGTAGCATCGTAGTATCCTCGTAGTGTAGTCATAGTGCATTGAACTTGTGCTTCACAGTTTTATTGTAATCAATTCATACGATTCATGTCATTGATTACTCAAATTAGGTTACCAATTCAATGTACCGCACAAAGGCGGTTGGTAACATACTATGGGAATACGGCTATACTAAAACTTTACCAGCGCTTGAGACGAGGCAAAGTTAACGTCAAACGAGTTACAGAAATTGCCGTAACTTGCCTAATCAAGTATTCCTATGATGAGGAACATTGGCTTGTGCACATGTGTGATGAAAATCCCATTATGCATTTATCTACATATTCCGCATCTGGAAAGTTAAATGAGATTTAAATTAAAGTCAGTTGGTATTACTTGATTAGTTTCGAGAAATTATTACAAAGGCTGAAATGAAATTACTCTTAAATCAAACAATGTTATAGACTCATTAAGTGACCTTCATTTAACCTAAGGCACTCTCGCACTCGTTTGGTTTATTAGATTCGACTTCCGTTTTCAAAAATTAACGTCCTAATTTTTCAACGAGGAGAAGTAAAGCATTTTTACTGATTCATTATTAATGGTGTTTCAAAAAAGTACGACAAACCTACTACTTCATTAAGTTATTTAAAATCAACTAACTACTTATTATGCCGTAAATGCAAAATATATAAAGTCATTGACACATGTATTTTCGTTGGTTAAACTACTTTTTATCTTCAATTTAAAAACAACACTCTCCAGAAGAAATTACTAAAGTCTTGTGATTTTTGGTATCGGACAGAATTACTCCATCAGTGTAATTTGCTTGTTGGCTGAATTTGCACATGACAGGTGACGTAGACGGGGCAACTTTAAAAAGATTGCTCCGACTCTGGCCCCATTTTGTTTAAAATTTGCTTTTATAGTTAAACGACTCTCAACCCTCCACCTTTGACATAAGATCATAAACCGCTCGGACGACGCCTGATCCTATTTTAGTTTGATTAACAAAGTAGCTTGAACCCACGTAAATAAAGAAGATTGTTAATTAAACAGCTGCTTACCTCCACAAACTCAATTTAGGTAAGTCTAAGATTTCTTATAGCTTTAATCTTACTATGACTAAACTACTAAAGAAAGTTGTTTGGACAGCTTATCACTGTTAGAAAAATAAACCAAAACTTGGTCGGTAAACAACAGTCAATAACGGTGCTTTAGGTCAATTTTTTTAAGCAACCTTAATAGCCCTATGTTTACTTCTCTGAAATCTATATACCCTCGTTCGACCATAAAAAATACCAATACAGTATTATTTAATATTAGCTCAATGTTCAAGCAACATCTTAATCCACTATCTCGTTGATCACGGCTATGTAAATGAAATCAATGTCTATATAAAGGGCGATAAGCAACCTTTGATTGCAAGCTCCACACGCCATTTGGCCATAAAGCAGCAACTACGGAACTCAAATTTCAACGCAACTTTATTTTTATCAAAGGAAGTCGTTAGACCCTATCTGAACCACCTCGCACATATTAACATACATAATTATAGGTAGTTTAACAATTGGCGCTACGCCAACTCGAACCGACTTGTGTTATACGACTATTAAAGTTTTCAGGTTTCCGTTGGTAGGGGAAAACAATGTTTTTTCGCCTAAATCTCCCCGATTCCGGTGAAAACGTTTTGTGAGATAAACCAGATTTATTTCGCCTATCGGCGCTCTGTTGCTATAGCTAAAAATACTAATCAGGGCAAATGATTTTATCATAACCTTCGTGATGTTTATGTATGTGCGTTTGATGGTCTATTTATACCTATATAAAAAAGGAAAAATAGACTTCAAAACCAGAATCCTACTTCCAAATCCTTACTGTTATGGCGTCAAGAGTTTATATACTTTTTACTTTTAGTTTTAGACATTTTAGTGCATTTTGTTTTTGATTTTTCGGTTCGTTTTATTATTGTAATAGTTAATTTTATTTAAATTTTATAATGTGGTGTTGCTCTTCTTGACTCTGTTCTTTAATAATCTACAAACTAACATAAGTTCTAGCGCTATAATCACTCCTAAACATTGAGGAGTTCCAGTATCAGATTATCTTAACAAATGGTGACTACTAGACGTAAAGACATGTCACCATTAAGATATTAGTTTAAAAACACTTAACGTGCCTTTAAAATTTTAAGGTTTTCCATCGATTACACCAAGATCCCATCATCAGATCCTTACTTGGCAACAATGGGACCAACTTGATGAAAACCTTCTTTTTATGTGTAAAAAAAAACAGTCCATCAGTGACATGGAGTAATACATAAAAAAACTGACTATACTTGCTGCATTCCCAAGCTGTTGACTTGTAGAGAATACCTCAAGGTATTAAGTCCGCTAATCGTACAACTTCTTCTTCTTCTTCAATTTAAGAGCCGCGCTCTTGTCGGTGGAGTAATCGCCATTCTTTTCTACTGTCTGCTTCCCTCTTTACTTCCTGATATGAAATGACATTAATTTTCTCCTTCACTTAGTCGAAATAGCTTATCCTAGGCCGTTCTCTTCCCTTCTATTTTTCCTTCTATGATATTCTTTAAAAATCTCTCATGTCGTATCAAGTGTCCTATCATATCGTCTCATCTCGTCGATTTTCTATTGTTTTCAAAATATTCCTTTCTTCGTCTACAATTTTGAGCACTTCTTCATTTGTTTTTTTTTTTGAAAAAAAATAAAGCAAAGAGAAAAAAAGAAAAAGAAAAGAAAAAATAATAATCGTACAACTTATAGTGCAATAATTTAAAAAAAAACCTGAAAAAAATCTGCGAAATTATAACCTCCTTCTTATTAATGTCGGATAGGTAAAGGCATCTGTAAGGTCAAATAAAAAATTGACGAATTATGATTACCGATCTCATGTTGAACAGACCCAACACCGGATTTGACTTTTAAAATATAAAGTGAGTAGAGACCGTGTTTCATAAGAGAAATCTAAATAAAGATATGTATGTTTAAAAAAAAACTAAGATCTTTATTAATAACAAAAAAGAAAAAAAATGTATGTTGTTTGGTTATTAATATGTCGTTATGGAAAAAACTTTCAGCACAAAAAATTACCCCTCTAAACACATTACTCGGGCAGTATAATGAACCTTATCTTGAAATTGAAAGTTATCCAAATTCCAAGTTAGCAATGTATTATTTTATTAACGGAATTCCAGTTAAGGTTGTAATGAAATAAGTTTTAGACTGTATAACCTAAAACACTAAAGCGTCTCTCGCCTACGGTTTGTGTGAATTTCATCCGAGACCTCTTGTAGAGATGGGCTGAATCAGCAGTTCATTGTATTGGGTATCGCGCCCGTTGAGATGAATATCAAATCTTGACTAGCAGTGCCAACAGTTAAACTATCAATAGATGACCACGAAAAAAATAAATTAAACGATGAGCTTATCGATAGTATCGATAGCTCAGTAAGGTTTAATACTATAGTCACACATCAATTCTATTGATACTATCAGCTCTGACTAATTGTACTACACGTAAATAAACAAGATTGTTAATGAAACAGCTGCTTACCTAGACAAACGCAATTTAGGTAAGTCTAAGATATTAAACCATCATTGTTATTTGGATTCTGTTTTCGTAGTTTTGTTTATACATCACTATTATTCATAATTTTATAGGGCACGAAACTTTGACTTTTTTTTATGCTCTATTTTTTCCCCCCCAAAGTTGGTTTTTCTATCACTGTATTGCATTCAGTATTCGAATTTTTTAAAAATGTAAGTAAGTATGAACAATGTTTAGTTATTTCAGTAAATAGTTAATTTGTTTAGGGAAAATAGTATATAACTAGAAAATAGTGTACTACTACTGCTTGCCTATTGTCTGAAAGTTTTCGTCTGAACAATTAAGTACGTAACCTCACTTATTCTACTACTTGACCTTTCTAGTACAAAACAAAGCTATAGTTTTCCTCTTTATTGTCAAGCACAAGGGCTGTGTGGTTGACACTTCGATTTACTACCGAAGTAGGTACCGACCCTTGGTTTGATAAAAGTCCTTGCTGGTCCCCCCATTATTATTATTTTATGGCTGCAAACTGGCTGTGTATTGAAATTCACCTCCTTTATACATTTTTATAATCGATGTCCAGAGGTAATGGGTCGACGACCCGTCTGGTGTAGTGGTCGAGAAATCGCCTGCTACGCAGCGAGTTGCGGGTTCGATCCCCGCACAATACAAAGATTTGTGTGCATGAACATGTCTGTTTGTATTGGTCTGGGTGTTTTCTATGTATATTATGTATGTATTTTACAAACAAAAAGTATTTAAGTATTATATCCGTTGTGTGGCACCCATAACACAAGCTTTGAGTAGCTTACTTTGGGGCTAGATGGCGATGAGTGGGAATTTCCAAAGAATATTTATTCATTATTATTTTAATGGGTCAGTATTATACGAATTTAATTGCATCAATTTGGTTTTATTAATATTTATACATATTTTTTTCTTGTTGGGCCAGTCAATAATATCTACCAGGGCCCTAACTTAAGTTTGCTGTGCCGAGTCCCTACTCTCTACTTTCATTAAGATCGTGGTGTCATCGGCAAAAAGTATACATTTATTCGTTACGTGGCGAGGCAAGTCGTTTATAAAAAGTAGAGGTCCCAAAATGCTCCCCTGAGGCACTTCAGAATATTTTAGTTTCCCTAGATCTAAAATAACGTTTAAATTTTTTATCTATTTTAATGTCAAGAACAAGTAACTTTGGTGATCCCTGAATTTCCTTTCTGTTTTGTATGTAACTTTTTAGCCCATCAAGAGCTCTACCACGAATTCCGTAACTGTCTACTTTAAGTAGTAGTATATGTGATAAACGAAGTCGAATGTTTTTGTAAGGTCCATAAATAAATCCAAACTGGGCCGTGTCCATTATTTATGAGGTCTTTGACAAAGTTAATCAGTCCTGCTTCGGATGTTGAGGTTCCCTTATGAAAACCAAACTGATCTTCATTTAACTCCCCGTATTTGTCTAGAAAGCTGTTTAACATGATAAGCATTTTTTTGCGATTTTTGTATTTAAATACGAATTATTATAAGTTTTAAATTGTAATTTATTTCTCTGTTTATCTATGCTGGTTCCCTTGTACTTTAAATATAAGTGCATTTTGTTATTGTTGGTTTTCTTATGCCTCTAGTTATCCAATTTAGCTGTGTGTTTATGTGTTTATTAATAATTTTAGCTTTAAATAATGGGAAAAACCATTCTAAAACAACACTATATTACTGTTAGACTACTGAGATCCCGACTTTTGAATTTTTCTCTGCTGGTATCCTGTAAATACAGAAGATAACAATATTCAGGCCTGTCATCACACAACCACGACACTCAAAGACATACTTTGTCACTAGATTTGATCGAATAGTTACAGACTTAGTGACTGACTTTTACCAAAATGCATGAACCGAGAGGGGGGTTGAACCCAGGCAAATTTATCAGTTCTACAATATGATGAAGCTAACTTTAAGTTCTTAAGATTTCTTTTCATTGTTCTGTTTCATATTAGTTTCAGTGCAACATAATATATGAACCTCCTTATGGCACTGTTTAAAGTGAGACAAAAATATTTATATGTGCTCTGTTTTGCTACAAATACCTGCTTTATTCTGATGGAGAAGTCATAACACACCTAACTCATCCTTTCAGCCCTGACAAGGCAATGAACTCTTCGGATAGGGTTTATTCATGAAAAAAATTAGTCTCTGCATCACCGTCTTTATAACTGGTCTCGCGACTACTTTGTCAGGTCGACCCATTTTCCATTTATTTGTTTTATGTGCCATTAAATCAATTTATAAAATAAGTCTGGATAATATCAAATCTAAATTACTGTTGGGTTAAAAAAAATATGCAAGACTTTAATCTCAAGAAAGCTACAATTTTGATTGTTTAGTGTTAACATTCTCAGCTCGCTGTTTAGTTTATTGACGTTCACATAGCGATTTAACGAAATATTCTAAAGTCTCATTCCAAAATCTTGCGTTTCTTTAGATGTCCAAAAATCATATACAGGTTCTAGAGTTCAACTTTCTCATCTACTGCGCACTTTTCATCTCTATTTTTGGAACAGATCTGTGGACAGCTTCGATTTAAATTACAATTTTTCTTCAAAATAATTTAAAGGTCGTCAGCGTCCTCATCCACGGACAGTGTATCAAACGAATTTTCTGTTGAGACATTTGCCCTGTACTTTCTTCAGATTGTAACATTGTCCTCGAGCTGACATGCTTTTTTCTCGTGTGTAGAAGGCTGCGGCAGTTGGGGTGGAATGTGTATACGAATACAATTGCATACAATTGCTGCACTTCCATGACGCTTTTCTCTCGATGCCCATCAAATAAAACAGTTTCTTCAACTTATTGCTTACATGCTGCGCATGACAAATATTGCATTTAGAACAGGTGAAAGACATTTTAAGAGGTTCTGAATGGCAAAAAGCAGAACCCTTATAGTTTCCGTCAAGTCTTTCTGTCTATCAGTCTGTCTATCTGTCTGACTGTCCGTATGTCACAGCCACTTTATTTTGTGAGTATCAGCATCACACTGTAGAAATTTAGTAGGAAGATGTATCCTGTTAACTGCTTTACGATTCTTATAAAAAATAATAATAAATAAATGATATTTAAGAGAGGCATACATGAAACTAGAACCTAAAAGTTTTTTTTCCCAACCTATGCATGTGGAATGTCTATGGATAGGTCTTTTAAAATGACATAGAGGTTTCTAAAACCATTTTATTTTAAAGTCTAACGTTTGATAGATAGACGCTTCCAAAGTGGTAAAATGGGCGTCCACTCTAACTTCTAACTAAGCAAGTTTAAATTTTGAAAAAATATATAATGTAGATCTTTACAAATACTTTTGACAAAAATTGGTTTGGACGGGATCAAACTAATCATCACCATCATCATCATTATCAGCCCAAGGATGTCCACTGCTGAACATAGGCCTCCCCCACGGTTTTCCACAGAGACCGATTACAAGCGGTCTGCATCTAGTGTGATCCTGCGATCATAACTAGGTCATCCGTCCATCTTGTCGGAGGACGTCCCAAGCTGCGCTTTTGGTCGAAAGGTCTCCAATCCAGAACTTTTCTGCCTCAATGACCATCAGTTCTTCGCGCTATGTGCCCTGACCACTGCCACTTGAGCTTACTGATTCTCAAGGCTATGTCCGTTACCTTAGTTCTTCTACGTATCTCCTCATTTCTGATTCGATCTTGCAGACAACACGCACTGGTTAAAGACTTTCGTCTTCAGACATCGAGGTAGATGCAATGAGAAGACACTCTTGCGCAGTTTCCCGAACGCTGCCCAGCCGAGTTGTATTCGTCGATTCACCTCTTTCTCAAAGTTAGATCTATCTAATTGGATCACTTGTCCAAAGTGGGCGTACTCGTCGACAACTTCGAGAGTTGAGTTCCCAAAAGATACTGGAGTAGGGTACAACACGGGAACATGACATAATTTTCGTCTTTTCCATGTTCACTTTAAGACCCACTTGTTGGGATACTCGGTCAAGGTCTTCGAGCACAGTGTCAAAATCATCCAGCGTCTTTGCCACAACGACTAGGTATATCATCGGCAAACCGGAGGTGTGTTATGTATTCCGATCCAGGAGCTTAAAGATTTTTTTTATTTTAAATATTGTACACCCAACACATACATTGCTCTGATCCCAAAGTAAGTAGCAAATGCACTTGTGTTATGTATATTAGACACCACGGTGGTACCACAACACCCAGACCCGAGAAAATATAGGAGCATTTTCTACATTGACCCGACCGGGAATCGAACCCGGAACCTCACGAGATGGCGATGCTTGAAACCAGCGTGCTAGCCACTTGACCTCGACTCGTTTTGATTTGCCAAAAGTTACTTTAAGATAAGTCCGTTTAATAGTCGGTTTCGACTACGGTGGCCAGTCACAACGACTAACCGACTGCGCGGGGCATATTGTAGTGCACAATTGTGTGCGCAAACACAGGTGCACTCTTTATTACTCTCACTCTCATAGCCTGATAGGACAGCAAGCTGACACGATCGGAGAGAGATCAGGCACAGGACCAACGGCTTCACAGTGCACAATTGTGTGCGCAAACACAGGTGCACTCTTTATTACTCTCACTCTCATAGCCTGATAGGACAGCAAGCTGACACGATCGGAGAGAGATCAGGCACAGGACCAACGGCTTCACGTGCCGAGGCACGGGGGTGACAATTTCCAAACTCCGGGCTACCCTGACAATTCCTGAATAGAAAAACACAGGTACATATTTTGGCCCGACCCGGGGATCGAACCCGGGACCTCTGGCGCAGCCGTCGCTTTAAAATGCGCTAACCGCTGCTACACCGAGGCAGTTAAGTTTAAAGTTAAGTCCGTTTATATTCCACTTAAAATAGCAGAGTTTTCTGATATGGCGCTCCGGCGCACACTCATATATTATGTACATGCCTTGAAATATTTTATACAGGGTGTTGTTTAGTCAGCGACGCCGACTCAGGGTTAGTTGTACAAACGTTAATGATGCCAGAAAAAATGTTTTTTACTAGCGAGTGAGTAAAAACCACGAACGCTAGGTCGCCTCTTCGTAGCTTTCTTGCTACGGCGTTGTATTTTAGTTATGTGCGGGGGTGTGGGTTTCCCCATTCGTTTTTTTTTTTGCAAAAAAATAAATATATTTTTTCGAATAAGCATAACTCACATTACCATTCCTGAGTTGAATGTCACTGACCAAAACAACAGCCTGTATTCAATTTTACGGAAATATTTGAATACTGTTCTACCAATGTTCTACACACAAAGAACATGTCAGTTGACATAACATTCGTGAATCGCAGTTTTTTTTCCGCTTCAGTTCACAAACAGTAACGTAATGGATTTTTGCTGTTATATTTTCAATACAATAAGGGATTACGGCTTAACAAAATGTAGTTTGCCGGAGTAACAATACCAACAAAAGCCTTATTTTGCTTAAAATGAAATCTACATCTAATTCCGAGAAAATAATATTACTTTCGCTTCAAGAAATAATAAAGCCTTCGAAATTAGTTTAGGGCTTTTGTTATCGAGTTTTGGGTTATGGAATGAAAGTCAATACAATATTTGAAATGAGCATGTTCTACAAAATATCGGAAGAAGAGCACATAATGGTTTTAGAAATAAATACACATTTCTGTGCTACGCAATTTTGTAGAAATCAGCGAAATCTTAAAAAGGCAGTTACTAGTCTGGGCATTATCATCACTGATGACGATGCAGGGAGGAACGTGAGATGTGGAATGAAAAAACAGTAATTATGAAAGTTATTTCGTTCGAAACCGATATATCCGTGTGGCCGAGCGGTGTGGTCCACGCTAACATTACATTTATACGTCTATACTATATTAAGGGGTTAGCGGTAAGCGTGAATATAAATCTTATGAACTACCTTCTTTAGAAATATAATAAAAATTAATGATCTCCCAATGAGCACGTCGCTAACAATCACTTAGCATCTGGTGAGATTGTGTCTAAATTTCTGCCTGTGTAATAAAAAATATAAATATAAAATTTATATCAGTTATGGTCCATAGACCAGAAGCTCTTTTTTTGAATCACTTGCTTGGATATGGCATGTGATTGTCGTTCGAAAATCGGACATACATCAATGAATATCGCCATATCGAATATACGCCATTTTGACAAGAGTGATCCAAGAATAGTGCCCTTGTGCAAGCAAGTTGACTTCCATTAAGATGACGAAAAATTTAGTTAAATGTACAAAAGAAAAATATAAAATAAAGTAGGTATTTCTCCAAGAATACTGTAGGTAGTTCTCCTTTCCAGACAAAGCAGAATACTTTAAAAGTTTAAATATTCCCAAGAGTGATTTACATCAGCAATTTAATACGGGCCATTGTGCCATTACAGAGTAGCGTGGCTTCTACAAAATACGCCATCTGTACCGTGTAACGTCTCACGCGAGATAAATAAAAGGATAGCGACTGCAGCGTTCCCGAGTCGATTCGGAAGAAAGAGAATTGATGCTAAATGTCCCTTTTTGTAACGTAACAAAGAGCCTGAAAAATAGCACGTCTGAGGGAAAGAGGGAAAGTAAATTCAGCAATTTATTGCTTAGGCCGGGCCCTATATTTGTTGCAAATGAAGACGGCGGAGAGGTGTCAATTTTCGGGTGTCGGGCGTAAATGACCGTTCGGGGACGGATCCGCCTCGTGGTATCGTGGTTCTTCAGTTTTATTCTTATTGGTCTTCCTTTGGGTGGCGCGGTTTATAGCCCAAGCATTGGGTCGGTAATGCTACGTTTCTATGTTCACACTTCACACGTTAGAAATCTTTAGTTCTACTAACGGATATTTGTTACAGTTTTGAAGAAAATAACTATGTAGAGTAACTTAAGTGTATTGTTAAGATACTGACTGAATATATCTCATTTATATGTACATACATCTTGTCATTTAATAGGTTTTATAAGAAAGAAGAGCCAGTTCTTGGAGACATTTACGTTTCAAAACGTGTTGATAACGTTAACGTCTTTTATTGTGGTTGTATAAAGTTTTAATATAAAAATAGACCTGTTTATTTAAAGATTAATTTGAATTTCAAATACATACAGAAGTATTCAGCCCTAAGTAAAGCCTATGAATAATATTAATGTTTATAGCACTACTGGGAAATTCTCTGAAAAATGGAGCAATCACAATATAATTTTGTATTTTTTTCTACTTTTGAATTAGTTTGCCTATAAGTTGACTTTGATGACAGCAGATAATGAAATTAATTCAATGAAATAGTGCACTAGACTGTTAATAATTTATTAAAACTACGTAAATAGTTTTGGCTAATAGAAAAATTATTTGGGACTATGACTAGTCATAGCTTTTTAACCACAGTTTTTTTCAATTCGACTAAACCAAAATTTCTTTTGGCACGTCTTTAAAAATAAACATGCCGTGTAGGTATAAACTATAAGCAATGGTTTCGAATGTTTTAAACACTTACAGTCTCATATTGTATATTCTTAAAGATTAAATATAAGAAACCAAAAATTGCGCACGGGGGGGATCTGCATCTTCTGGATAACCGGGAGCCAAACGCTCTTCCAATTGAGCTACCGTGCTGTCTGTCCGAACATGCGAAATTTCTGGTCTCTTATGGAACATTCTAACATTCTAAACCATTGGATAGCAAAGCGTTATCAATTTCCCAGTTGAATTTATTATGTAATGAATAACTGTTTGGCCCACTGTTGCATAAACAGGCAGGTAGATAGCTCTGACGTCACGCGTAAAGGAATGACGTATCCATAAGGGACCAGAATTTTTACACGGTCGGACCAACAGAAAGCTAGCTAGCTAGCAATTGGAACAATGTTTGGCCCGGTTAGCCAGAAGTTGCAGGTTCGAGTCCCGCCCGTACCTATATTTTGGTTTCTTATTTCATCTTTAAAATAAGCAAGTCCCAGCTTTCTTTGGAAAAAGGTTAGTTTTGGCTACTTGGAGACACTTTTCTACAATAAGAAACTTGATGAGAACACAATTCAGTTCACTTCTCAAGGCCTAATGGCAGTATTGTTCTTTGAGATCGAGCCAGTTTGTCTAAGGCTCTTATTCTGTAAGACTGTCAGTTCCTTAGCTACCACGCTCGCTCTTGCTCACAAGTTTGTGTGAGCCAGTAGGATGGATGCAATCACAAATATGGTTCCAACTAAGTCGTTCTTATGACCTTAGACTCTAAAGGCTGTATCTGTTTATGGCCCTTCCCCATTATTACAAAAAAAAGTAAAAAAGTTAAATCAAGACTTGTATCACCTGAAAAATTAGAAAATCATGCGTTTATTATTTGATTATTCAAAAGTATTTATATAATTTGAATTGTAATACTTTATAACGGTTCTAAGCCAAGGTAATTTTTTTGGCATAAGGGATTAACCTTTGCTCATTCCCCTCACAAAAAAAAACAAAAATCTTTATTTGTTGCAAAGACATATAACAATATTAGATGTAGACTCGTTCTTTTAAGTGCATAGCACCTGTGCCAGAAGGAGTCACTCTTCCTTATCAATACAAATCTTATATAAACTAAACAACAAATACTGAACAAAACAAAAATCTTATAGCTACAATCACAAAACGCATGTGTGTGTGTGTGTGTGTGTGTGTGTGTGTGTGTGTGTGTGTGTGTGTGTGTGTGTGTGTGTGTGTGTGTGTGTGTAACAGTCAGCTACTACGCTTAAGCAAATCTTCGGCTTCTTTATAATTTAGTGACTTCAACCACTTACTAAGGTTAATTTTGCATTCCCTATAGGTCATTTTCCCTATAGGTCCCTCACAAAGCCCTCTAGAATCGAAAATATGGTCAGTTTTCCGAGTAGGACTCTGTTTAACGGTTAGTATGCATCAGGCGTACCATGCGCTCGTCTCCAATGCATGCGGTTAGTCGTGTGCTAGCAATAGCCTCGATGTATGTACACCGCATTACTTGCATTAGGTACCCTTTGTCTTTGAAACGACATCGAATAAATACGCCGTTTTTTATTTGCTCTGTGAGCTAGATTGCCTTTTGCTTTGAAATTTATTTTTGGTAAAATACTTAAAATACTGCAAACTTGGAAAAAGCGACCAAAAGAAGACAATAATTTAAATAAATAAAAACAAAACAATTTTCTAATATGTTAATTGAAAGTATTTTTTTATATGTTAAATACTTTAATCAATTCATTAATGAAAGTAATGAATTAACGTTTTATTTTTAAACTTCATTACATTCATCTGTCAATTATACAATGTAATAGTTTTACACTTGATCAAACTTTTAGGGAGTGCTCTAATGATGGTTTTGAACTTCGAAATCGAGAAAAAAAAAACTGCTGTTCCATACAAAACTAGTTTCCTGTAATTTTGATCAAATGTACAATTAACACATTGTATTAGAGACTTAAGTACAAGTAGCTACCCGTAAAACAATGATCATAATTTGGTAGCTTCAAGTATCACCTTCTTAAAGATTATTGACATAAACAGTCATGCATCTCTGTCTCTGGTCGTATGCCGTTTAGTATTCGCATCGTCTCCGATTCGCTTTCATCGTGGTCCCCAAACCATAAGGTAAGGCGACTCGTGCGCTCAGTGTTTACAGTCACGACATGTAACTGTATGCGATTCAGGACCCTATTACTGCGGCATAAATTTGAAAACATTTCTCAGGGCGCGACTGTTCAAAAGCTTCCTCCAATGCACTTATCCTATAGAGTACATAGGCTACACGTTACCGCTTGAGCAAATGTTTACAGTTCCGTTTAAGTCCTTTTACCTGTTAGGGGAAACAAATTATCTCATGAGAATTTAAATAGACAGTTCGAATGTTGACATGGTTATTTGTAACGAGGTTTCATCGCTTTTTAAAATAAGGCAAGCCATTTTATTTTCCCACCTAAAATATTAACTATACATATAAAATTCTAGGTAAGTTTTTGCTTGCAAAATTGTCGTGAACAATAAATAAGACTTCGTTATAGTTCTACCACGGCTTCTTATATTAAATTATATTTATGTATAAAGAATACAATTGTATACAAACGTATTTAAAGTACATACTTACTTAATAATAAAACGTAAAAAAATTAAACTATGCTTTGGCTATGAATAAGAAAGGTATGTTACCCACGATCTCAACAATTTAAATAAATTATTTAAGATTAACTTGTGCTACATAATGCACTATTAAAATATCGTAAGCTAATAACTTAGTTTCAAGTATTTTCAATGTGTTGCTAATACAGCGTGACTGAAAGGTGTTCCTAAATTTTTGTAGGTGAATCCGACCATCACCTTTTACTTTATGGGGTCAAAGTTGAAATCTATAAAATAAAATTTCTGATACGCATCATACAAGTCAGTCAGATTCATTGACGATAATGTATGGAGAGTCAAAAAAATCTAATGATGGCGCTATGGTAAAAGTTGTAGGTATTGATGGTCTCATTCACCTTCTAAATTTTGGCGACACCTTGCACAGTCACCCTGTATACTTTGATACGTTATACCTGTGGGTAGGTGCACAATGCACGGTGCACTGATGCACTTCTCGTGTATCGGTTTGGACGGTGGACGGCCTGAGGACGTACTCCAGTGCGATCGACCTAAATCAAACTTTTACCCCCTTGAACCCCTATTCCGCTGGTCAGGGTATATTTATACGCGACAATAGCGCGGTAGGTAGTATAATGAAAATATTGAGGAAATAAATAAAAAAATGAAGTTACTTTATATTAGCATATTAGTTTAGATGTCGTATTCTTGACTCTTGTAACCATGTAAAGTCCGTACCCTTTCTGCATAGCCGATGCATTGAAAGAGATCAATTATTTCTATATAAATTATACTGCACAACCTCTTCGACTCTCCTTTTCTTTTGAGTGCAATAAGTTTACGATGTACCCGACTTAGTGCACGTCATAAAAAAAAATTATGTCTTCAAATACAGGACTAAATACAAACGTATTTAGTCGTGTATTTAAAGACAAAAAAAATATTTATTCATTTCTTCTGTTCGGAAAATTTAACTTTATGTGAAGATAGACGGGTGGAAAATAGCTTTTCCATCCCTAGAGTGGAAAGTAATTTAGTTTTAATTGCTACTATCAGACATGGAGCTAAAGATAATTGAGTAACATTATATTTTTGAAATAAACAAGCTTTTCATATTTTTGAGATTAGCTGAACATTAAAAGCGTGTTTATTATGGTCACTGATTTGAAAAATTTACAATTGGTCTAATTTTTTACAATTTAAAATCTATAAATATATTTCGGTTGCCCGCCATATATAGTGTCACTTTTTTTTCATTTTTAATAGTCTTTTAGTTTTTTTTAGTTTGGTCGATTATTGCATAGATTATTAAGCAGGTGGAGGCGACTTGCCGCCATTTTTGTTGTTCATTAATCTTCTTACTCACTCCCACCTTTAGCTGTCATTCATAGCGCTATCTCATGAGGCAAAATTGACCTGGAATTTGACATAATCTGTGGTGACAAGTAACCTTGTTGTCGCACGGTTGCGTCCTTCTACTAGTATTATTGTCTGTGAGAAAAAGTCGATCGATATTTTTAACAATGATTTGAAATATTTAATATCGTCCGCGTTTTGTGTAGTACTCTGTTGTCTTCTGTGCCCGTACTGTCCTTCTAATCTTGTGTTTTATGTATAACGACAGTAAACAAACTGATATGTGATGTAAAAACTTGAGGTTTCATCTTGCGTCAAACAACATAATATCTAAATAAATTTATTTATTTTTCCTCACAGTCGAAATGAAAAATAGTATGTATAACTCGGGTGAAAGCACCCATTTAACTCTCGAATTATTAGCGCTCTCACTGCGTTCGAGCGCCAAGAACTTCTTTAGTGAAATGGGTCACTTTCTCCCCTTGTATAACAATCTACTATTTTTCAACACTTTCCTGCCGCGTACTTGCCGTTGTCACAATGACAAGTATCAAGGTTATATAAATTTGCCTCAACTTTATTTCAATTAAAAAAGCAAACTACGACCTGTCAGATGACTGCCAATAGTTATCGAGCAATGATACGAGGGTCAAACTGAAAGTTCTTAGAACTGGCCACTTATAAACAATATAATAAAAAAAATATTCTAAAATTTGAAAATAGAACTCTTTGCCAATATTACTGAGTATATATTTCATTCATTTGTCATTTGTTTTACGATTTGGCGGCAAATTGAAAATTGACTGTGTCACGTCAACATGAATTTAACACGAGAAAATTTTCGTGCAATGATTTTTTATGACTTTCGATGTCATTTAAGTCAACAAGAAAGTTATGATAGACTACGATTGGCCTTTCACGATGAAGCCCCATCTCGTGCGACTGTTTACAACTGGTTTAATGAGTTTAAACGTGTCCGCACTAATCTCACTGATGATGTTCATGAGGGACGGCCTTCTACGGCGACGACTGAAAATAACATCTGTGTTGTGCGGCGTATGATAGAGACTGACAAAAGAGTGACCTATAAGCAGATTCGGACAAGCTTAGGCACCGGTATGAGTCAAGTGCACAAAATCCTCCACGAACATTTAGCGGTCAGGAAGCTTTGCGCCCGGTGGATACCTCATAATTTGACTAATGCTCAAAAACTCCATCGTGTGGATTGGTGCCGTAAAATGATTGAAAGATTTAACGGAGGTGACTCAAATGCTGTGTTCGACATACTAACAGGTGACGAAAGCTGGATTTACTGTTATGATCCTGAAACCAAAAGACAATCTGCTCAGTGGGTGTTTCCTTTCGAGGAGTTGCCAACTAAAGTGAAGAGAGATCGAAGTGCGGGAAAAAAAATGGTGGCCTCGTTCTTTGGAAGGATAGGTCATTTCGCAACAATTGTGTTAGAGGATCAAAAAACAGTTTCTGCAGAATGGTACACTACCAATTGTTTGCCACTTGTCTTGGAAAAAGTTCGAGAGAAACGACCTCGCAGTAGGATCCTCCTTAACCACGACAACGCCTCGTCGCACACCGTCAAGCGAACGATCGACTATTTGGCGACATCAAACGTTGAATTACTGGGTCACCCGCCGTATAGCCCCGACCTCGCGCCTTGTGATTTTTATTTATTTCCAAAAATTAAAGAAAAACTTAAAGGAAAGCGGTTTATGAATGCTGAAGAAGCGGTGGCTGCGTATCGCGATGCCATTGAAGAGACCCCTAAGGACGAGTGGGCAAAGTGCTTTTCCCAGTGGTTCCATCGCATGCAGCGGTGTATTGACGTCAATGGACAATATTTTGAAAAGATATAATAAAACTAATAACTGGCTAATGTAATCAGTTTTTGATTTTCTAAGAACTTTCAGTTTGACCCTCGTATTGTATTTAGAAGAAGATGACGCCTAGCGAACTAAAAGAGTACACAAATATGGCACCGTCTGATTAATGGATGTCAATGGATTGACATCTATCACATCAGACATCAGTGTTGGAACAGAGTCTTAATAGAGTAGCTTTCTTAATATATTTTTTAAAGTAATTAGGTACATTACAATAGGCTCGTCGGCCTAATTTTAAAATTGAGAATTGAGACATACTTAAGCTCGGTAGTATATTAAAAAACAAAAACATTTTATTTTCAAACTATTTAACAATATTGAATAATTATTAACAATAAATTAATTATTTACAATTTAAATGTATCACGTAAAACGCTATGGCGCCTATATCAGAGTCACGTTCACTGCTAGGCATTCACGATCACGTGACCACATGTATATTTTTTACAAATTAAATTAATTAAAATATTTACAGTCCTTATTTTAATAAATAAAGAAATATTTATTAATACACCATAGTCATCTGGCATGTAAACAGGATGATTCCTTTAAATAACATGCTAATACTGAGCGTACATATTTTTAGGGTTCCGTAGCCAAATGGTAAAAAACGGAACCCTTATAGTTTCGTCAAGTCTGTCTATCTGTCTGTCTGTCCGTTCGTATGTCACAGCCATTTTATTCTGTAACTATAAGCATTACACTGTTGAAAATTGGTAGAAAGATGTATCCTGTTAACCGCTTACCGATTCTCATACAAAAATTAAAAAATATTGACATTTAAGGGATTTAGAAGACTCCTATACATGAAACTAAAACCAAAAAATTTTTTTTAGTCAAACCTATGCGTCTATGGATAGGTCTTTTAAAATGACATAGAGGTTCCTAAAACCATTTTCTTTTAAAGTCTAACGTTTCATAGCTAGAGGCTTCTAAAGTGGTAAAATGGGCGTCCCCCCTCCATCTAAACCAAGCAACAAAGAGTAAATTTTGAAAAAAAAAAAATTAATGTAGATCTTAACAAATACTTTCATTGGTTCGGACGGGATCGAACGAGAAGTTTTTGAGATATAGCACATTTTCAACAACCGCAAACATAACTTTGTACTTCATACAAACACTATGAAAAACAAAGTTATATTTGCGGTCAACAAAATATTGTGGTATTTTACTAAGTAGAAGTAAGTGCATTACCGAATTCAGTTAAAAATGGCACGGAACCCTCAGTGCGCGAGTCCGACTCGCACTTGGCCGGTTTTTTTCTACAATCGTGAGGAACATCCCTCACAGATATGTTTATCAACATTCTTTTGTTAACGCGAGTTCCGGTGACCTTTTGATCCGTTAGCGACTACGCTGTTACTTACAAAAAAATTGATGGTGTTATTTAGAGTTATATAACAGACATATTAACATACTTTTCCATAGATATATTTGTTAGGGTCGTGTGGGCGGGATTCGAACCCGCGACTGCTTATCTTTGTAGTCCGGAACGTAAAGCACTACACTGTGATGGTCGTTAAATTATTATCAAAAGATATATTATCAAACTACTCCATGTGCTATACATGTCTTAGAATTAGAATATCTGTCTTAGAATATCGACCATGTTAGTCCGTGGGTTGGCTAAGAAACAAAACTCACTCATTTTATTGAAAATACTTCAATAATGAATGATAGGCATCATTAAATACAATTGACTTAACGAAAATATGATATTCGGACAGTTTTTTTTATTTAGTTAGGTGTTTCTACAGTTTTTAAGGGACACTGAGGCATTAAGACACTGACGCCAGCAAAAACAGACTACGTCAAAATTATGACCCCAATTTGAAGTGAGGTGTTGTTTAGCTGAGCCATTTTTTAGCCTCTCACCGGTGATCTAGTTCTTAATACAATTACATTGTTATCGGGGTTTACTTTTATTATGACTTATTCACTCTTCTTTTTATCATCTTTCAAAATGTAATTTCTTGGGTATTGGTATGCTCAAAATTAAATATAATATAAATCTGAAGAAACATAATTGGTTAAGTGCTTTTTCGAAGTCTTATTTATATTTATTTCAAAATAAATGTGTTTATTGTTTCCCAAATAGTAATAAAATAAAATATTATTTTGAAAGAAAGAGCCTCAAAGTTTCCTGCTAGTGATTTTATGAAATTGGCATTGTTTTGATGAACTAGTAATTGCATGTTATAGTTGGAACTTTAGATTGTATCTAACTAATTTTAGCTACGAGTAAGTAAATAGTAATTTGTGCGCGCCACGTACGCAAAACATTAGTAATTTCAATGATTTAAAAATTAACTTTAAGATCAAGATTCACGTCAACAACCATCTGTTAACGTATTGACGCTAATCCAACGGTTAGTAAACCACCACTTATTGGCAATGAAGAGAACATTCGTCCCGCACAAATATGGCCAGTGACTAAATCAGCCCTGTATACCAGGCTGTTTGCAAGCAAACCCTAGCCTACATGGCCGGTACAAATTGGAAATCAATGAACCGCTGAATCCAGTTTAATATGAATAGCTATTAATCTAGCAAAACTGAATGCGAATAGGTGGAGCTATTGATAAGTGCGTACAACAAGTGACAGGGAACTTTCCTCGTTATGAGTTTTTGTTTGAGTTTCAACGATCAAGCGAGCAGCTGCAATATTGAGTCACTGACTGGGCGCATTTAATCGCAGAACAACACGCAAACAATAAAGAGAGCGGATGCAGGGTAGGACTTTTATTAAATGTTGGTTGGCTTATATTATGTGAAGCATGGTGTAAAAATACAACCTCAAATAAATAAAAAATATTTCAGCCCCTTGGGTCATACATCACCGACTGAAATAAATTAAATTTGAAAGAAAGTCGTAGAATCATCCTACCTTGTTAGCGATATATAATTAGGTAACTCTTGTATATTTTTGTTACGAAGTGTTATTTGCTTACCTATGAAAATATATTTTTTACTCGTATATTTGTAAGCATTATTATTGTTACTTTTACTCAAAGGCAAAAAACGAGACACCAATTAAAACTTTACAAGCTTCATCTTTGTATTTGACTTGGGAATTTTCCGTAGCGCAACTTTCTCGCTAAGAAAAATAAAAATATAACATGTCCTTTCTTTGTATATGAGATCCATTTCTTACGCGGTACAGCGGCTTATTACGTACTGCAGACAGTCTTATTATTCCACCTTATTTCTTATTTGTATTTTGTAAATTATAATGCTTGTAGATGGGCCGGAGGAATAATAAAAACGTTTTTTACCATTTTGTGGAACTAAAATTCCGAAATTGCAACCATAACAAGTATAATAAATAAAAACTGGCTAAGTGCGAGTCGGAGTCGTGCACTGAGGGTTCCGTGCCAACTTTAACTGAATTAGGGAATCCACTTATAATCATAAGGTGCAACCCCCCCCCCCCCTCTTATGTAATCACTGAAAATGAAGCAATAAAATAAACTTTAAAAAAAAGTAAAAACCGACTTCAAAACCAAAATGCACTAAAAAGTCTTAAATAAACTCTTCACCATTGAAAGGAAAGGAATTCGTTTTAGGCAAACAATTTCTTTTTGGAATCGGTGCCATCACTTTGACCATCAAGCATCAACCACCGACACAGATATCACAGCACCGACTCCAAAAACAAATTGTTTGCCTAAAACGAATTTCTTTCCTTTCAATGGTGAAGAGTTTATTCAAGACTTTTTAGTGCATTTTGGTTTTGAAGTCGGTTTTTACTTTTTTTTAAAGTTTATTTTATGTTGACTGCAAATATAACTTTGTTTTTCATAGTGTTTGTATGAAGTACAAAGTTATGTTTGCAGTTGTTGAAAATGTGCTATATCTCAAAACCTACTAGTTCGATGCCGTTCGAACTAATTTTCGTTGAAATTATTGTTAAGATCTACATTCCATATTTTTTTCAAAAATTTCACTTGCTTGGTTTAGAAGGTAGAGGGGGGGGGGGGGGGGGTTATTTTACCACTTTAGAAGCGTCGAGCTATGAAACGTTAGACTTTACAAGAAAATGGTTCAAGGAACCTCAATGTCATTTTAAAAGACCTATCCATAGACACCACGCATGCATATGTTTGAAAAAATTTTTTTTTGGTTTTAGTTTCATGTATGGGAGCCCCCCTTAAATGTCATTATTTTTAATTTTTTGTATGAGAATCAGTAAGCGGTTAACAGGATACATCTTCCTACCAAATTTCAATTGTGTAATGCTTATAGTTACAGAATTAAATGACTGTGACATACGGACGGACGGACAGACAGACTTGACGAAACTATAAGGGTTAACCGATTGTCAAATATTTGTAAAAATATTTCCTTCGGATATTGTGAAAGCAATCTCGCAACATTGATGACATCACGCAGCCTACGCGTTAAAAAAAGCGCTTGCAAAATTCAACAGGCTTGCTTATGTGACGGTGGCCGAGTGGTATAGGCATACGCCCGGATTGCGTAAGACACGGGGTTCGATTCCTCGTCTGTCACACAGCCAAAGTTGCTTTTTACAAGTGCAATTTGCAATATATATTATTAAGTTTGTATAGTGACGAAACACTATAAAAACAAAAAAATTAATTATAAATTGGCTTCGTTCATCTTAACCGATTGTCAAATATTAGTAAAAATATTTTCTTCGCATATTGTGAGAGCAATCTCGCAACATTGATGACATCACGCAGCCTACGCGTTAAAAAAAGCGCTTGCAAAATTCAACAGGCTTGCTAATGTGACGGTAGCCGAGTGGTATAGGCATACGCCCGGATTGCGTAAGACACGGGTATTGACTACAGGCAGGCTGAGTCAATTTTCCGACGATCTTTCCTTCGATGTGTAGACTATAGATTCCAAATAAAACTCTTCTTTTTGAGATCGGTGACCGTGAGAGCGCGTACGATCTGGCCCACTCACGGCCCTCTATTTATACAAAAATACACGTCTGACTTATCGACTAATACAGATTAGTTACAAACAAGGACGGACACATAACAACATCTGCGTATTCCTTCTTTCGTTTTTGTTACCTACCTACATTAATCGTCATAAAATTCCCATTCGCAACAATCCACTCTATGTGTTTCATACCTACCCTCAGAAAGTGCGATATGGGGGACAGGAAATTCGAAGGCTTTACCGGCCTCGCTCCACTTGAGCGAGACAGCCTACTAGGGTCTCCCTCGCCCCTGTACCAAACTACCTACTTATTTCTTAATATTTCCTAGCTAGTTAATTGTTACCCTACCTGCCTGCCTAATTTGCAAATGGGAATTCCTAACTAACAGGTTTCTTATTATTGAAATAAAACGAGCCCTAAGCTAATTACATTGCTTACTCGCTATGGCCCTAACAGAAAATCATATTTATTTTCATCAAAAATCCTTATAAATAAATATAACTTAACTTATTACTAAAACACGATTGGGTGTCCGTAACAACGGGGTTCGATTCCTCGTCTGTCACACAGCCAAAGTTGCTTTTTACAAGTGCAATTTGCAATTTATATTATTAAGTTTGTATAGTGACAAAATACTAATTAATTAATTATAACTATAAGGGTTCCATTTTTTGCCATTCGGTTACGGAACCCTAAAAAAAGATATTGTAACAGTACTGAAAATACTTTTAAATCCAGTTCATATACTACAAACAACAAAAGCAATTAATTTATCTCATCAATATCTCAAAAAACTCAACTATAAAGCCATGCACTCGTATTCGTCTCCGATGATTAATTAAGGTAATTGGAGTATGTCGATATTAATTTCACTTAATGTCACGACCAACGGTGCCATGATTGCAGTTTTTCAGAAATTAATTTCGCATTAGTATTGTTTGATTTATTTTAATTTTATTCATTAGGTCTATCAGCTACTCATACAATAATGCTGAAGACCTCCGTGGTGTAGTGGCCAAGCACGCTGGGTTTCAAGACGTCGCCGCTCCGAGGTCCCGGGTTCGATTTCCGGTCGCGTCAATATAGAAATCATAATTTTATACATTTTCTCGGGTCTGGGTGTTGTTTTACCACCATTGTGTCTGATTTCCATAACACAAGTGCATTAGCTACTTACTTTGGGATCAGATCAATGTATGTGATTGGTGTCCAATATTTTCAAAAAAAATAAAAATGCTTTCTTGTAAATTCCTCTATAGATTTACAGATAAACACAGTTTCATTAATAATAATACACACACTCAAAACATATTAATGACATAGAGTATAATTTTAGTTACAGTGAGTTTTAGTATTACATAGTTTAAATTACTTAAGAATAAATGAGTGAACACAATTTTTTTTTCGCAAAACTTGTATAGTTTAGTTATACGTGGGATCGGCGAGCTACTACCGAGTCATGTTCTGCTGTGGAGTGGCACCATGAAAATACTTTGGATTGTGCTCCGTGGGGATCTGGGATTTCATATTCAAATTTGCAAATTGCAGACAGTTTATATGATTCCTTAGTGTCTAGGAAAGGAAAGGGCATCTCTATTTTATCATATATTTTCTTAATAAACGATTCCAAACTGACCAACAACAAAAAGCTATTTTCAAGAACAGTATTAAGAAGTATTTTATAAAATGATATGTAAATAACTTTTGCATAAAAGTTAACGCCGACTTCTAAAACAAAATGCAATAAGAGTCTATTAAACTCTTCACTCTTTAAAAGAGAGCGACCTCCCCCCACTACAAGTCACTAAAATTTTGCATATAAAATAATCTTTTTAAAAAAAGTAAAAACTGACTTCAAGTTCGATGCCCTGATGGATGATGCCTAAGACCCCTTAAACACTACGACTTTTAGCATCGATGCAGTCGCAAATTGTCAACCTATATACACTGCGCTACTTTTAGCACCAATGCAGTTGCGATGCTAACGCACGTTAACATCGATGCAGTTGCGATTCTGAAGCTGGAAATTGACAAATTATGTACTGTATTTTAGCGGCTGCATCGATAATAACGCGCGTAATCATCGATGCTTCTGCATTCATGCTAAATTAAATCTGTTCATTGCTTGAGTCGCGATGCTGAAGCGCGTTTTCAAAACGCGCGACTGTATCGATGCTAAAAGTCGCAGTGTGTAAAGGGTCTTAGATGGCCAATGCGATGCACCGACTCCAAAAAAAAATAATGTTTGCCTAACATGGAATCTTTTATTTAAAGATTCAAGAGTTTATGTTAGACATTTTAGTGCATTTTATTTTTGAAGTCGGTTCCTACATTTTTTTCTTAAATAATTTTATTTGAAAATATCTAGTGATTTATAGAGGGTCTTGAAACTGTTCTTTAATAAGCTACGAAGTACCTACCTTACTTACTACTACTTATGTTCTGGCATCATAATTTATGAACTTTTAAGCGTTAAGGAGTTCCGCCACCAGCTCAGCAAAGACATGTCAACATTCATATACAAGTATAAAAACACTACTCGTATACGAGCCTTTTGTAGGTTTACCTCAATTACACCAAGACCCCATCATCAAATCCAGATTTAGCCTCAATAATGGGACCAACTACAAGATAAACCCTCTTAGTAGGCGTTTTTTAACTCAGTTCACAAATTCCTGAGATAGGTATGCGTTAACATGTATACAAAAAAAGAAACAACAAACAGTGGAATAGATAACTTTTCCCTGTTTAAAGTCGTTAAAAAATCTATAAGGTTGAAAGGTTTAACATACGTATTATTTGTAAGGTTGTTAAATAATCAAAAGATATATTAAATTCAAATGTAAAAAAGCAAGGAAAAAGTGCAATAGAGAATGGAGATGAATTGGGGAAAATATTACTATGACATAGAAGTAGTAGTAATAATTGTAAACACTCAGTTCTAACGGCTCTATCTCTCATGCAAATAAATACATCGCTCCGACACACTCGATCGTTGGGCAACGTGTCAATACTCACACTAGACGCCGACGCGCAGCAAAAGCTCTAAGTATCGGTTTAATTAAACGTCATATTATTCTGTCAAAGACGACACGCGCGTTGATACTCAAGCCATGAACACTGAAGGCAATTAGACGCCTACAATTACTATGTTAATTACAGACAGTGCTCTTGTTACTTGTCTTGCCATTCAGACCGCTTCGTTGTTATGTAAACATTATTCGTTCTTCGAAGGAAGCCCCAATTAACAAGTAAGCATAATTACACAGTAACTATTTACTTTGTGATTGTCGAGTTGACGCTTTTACATAGATTATTGGCATTATCGCTGGATCAACAGTAATTCCCCACTAACGATGATAATTTGGTACGTTGGATGTATGTTAGATAGATGAGGTACTTATTTACTCCGCACTAATTTGTGACGGCCTTTATAATCGGTTTACATCTGATTAACTATAAGATTGTGTTTGAGGTATTTTAGGGTACCGAAACTGTAGGGAAAAAAATTAAGCCTTATACACGTACACCCTCACTTCGTCTTCCGCCCGTCTGTGTGTCAAGAAAACTCTATTTCTCAGGAACGATAGATAGCGAAGCGTCATCAATTTTCAAGTTGAAATTATTCTGTAATAATTATAAAGTTAGATACAAAACTTTCAGTGTAGCCCTCGTAATTATCAAGTTTGATAAAACCATAAAATTAATATTCCTATCGGAATAGAAGGACAAGTAAAAGCTGTCAAACGAAACCGATTTAAGATGTCAGTAACTAACATAAGTAAGTAACATTTGTAGCTTTAAATGAGATAACCTTTCGATCAGGTGATTTATAACAATGTTCCTAAGTTAAATATAGTAGATTACTGCATGATAAACAGTCAACACAAAATATTGAACATGCAGCTCTAGTGTAAAACTAAATGTTATTTCATTATACAAAATATTTGTCGATATACATTCCCTGTGTTATTCTGTCTTTATTTTTTACGTAAATTAACGTTTGTAGAATAGAATAATCAAACTGCGTACTTTAAATTTGAAGCGCATTGGTAAATATAAGTCGTATATTAAAAGGCTTCGATTTGGACTTATCTACCTGTTAAATGATTATTTGTTGGGGTTATGCCGCTGTAATGCATAATAATCAATCACCGATCAAGTCACCATGTTTTAGACGCATTATTTCTCCAAAATATACACAATTTCCCTTTTAAATATAAAAAATCAAATGCACGTAATTTTCAGCGAGCTTCTGCAGGGCGGTCAACTGTTTGACATCTGACAAAAATGGTTCTGCTACCCATCTCTTTTTATCACACAGTTTGCTGCTAGTGACATCTCGCTTTTGTCGTTCTATTCCAAAGGGATAATAATTTTATGGATAAAACATAAAAGAAAACGAGAAGTATCAGGCCTGTTTTGCCACAAATAAGCACTACCCAACGAATAATTTAAATATGGAACGACATTTCCTGTGATGTAGTATGGACAGTTAGAAACTAAACAAATAATTATTAGTTTAACTTGAATGAAATTTGAGCATGTCCAAATATAAACAAGATGTAGTATAATTGAAGTAACAGTGTGTGCTAAAAATTGACAAATGACATTTCTACTGCCACAATAATGGACCTGGGGTGCGATTGTGTAAAGCAATCGTATTCATTTGACAATTCAAAACGTACGGTATGATCTGTCAAACGGCAAAGAACAAAGGGTTTGACAGATCAAACCGTACGTTATGAACTGTCAAATGAATACAATCGTATTGTATCGTATCGTAATGCAATCGCTTTAGACAATTCCAGCTCTTATGAATGCTATGATAGCAAGGTACGTTCCGAGTACAAACATATGAGCTGATTTTGCTTAACAACGAGTGGGTTGATATGCTTCAACCTTTATGAAGGAAGTATCTGTGTTCTTGTGTATTGATTACCAGGATTATTCAATTTTTTCAATGTGAGTACAAAGTGATGTGATTGTTTTATTTAAACAATGTGATAATAACTTTCTTATGTAACTCGATTTTATTGAGAGCATTAATAATAAACGCACTTCGATTTCTATTTTTGCTCCATCGGATATTCTGGCAACATTAATTAATCCTGAGTAATATTGCTGAAATTTTATACGTATTAATTACATTGTACCCTTCTCCTTTCTGAGTATCGCTTATGACGGGACACATAATACGGTCCGAGAACAGAGTGATCGAGGGCTGGGTGTGCCATTTTATATTGGATTATGATCAACACGCCTCGTCAAAGCCACAGTACTGTATTAAACAGTATTATGATTAAAACAAGCCCGAAATAGCTGTTGCTCTTAACAAAGTTAAATGTAGGATTCTTCTATATTTTTCCGTGTTTCTGCAAGTGGTAATGATATGTCATTTTTTATTTGTCGGATTTGTAACCAGCGTAATTTGTAGCAGTCAAACCTCATATAACCTAACTGCGAAAAAATCTGCGAAATTTATAAGTAATTATTTTAAAAAGTGTGCATTTTAAAGTTATATTCTTGCTTTGGTGGTTATCTGTGGCCTGTTATATATAATCCCCCATAACAGAAGTAAAAACATGAAACATTTATTTAATAATACCAAGCTAAGATACTCACAAGGTTTCTACACTGTGAGCGCTCGTAGAATGTACGGAGGCGTCCTACCTATCGATTAGCTAAACAAACTCTATATGTGACATCATAAAACCAAGTCTTTATTGCTCGAGATCTACAAAACAGACCGCAATAGTGGAAAACTTTCGAACGCATACAACCGTTTTTTTATGGATTCATTTTGTTGTGTTTGCGTAGGAATAGGGGAAGAAGGGCTGAAAAATTGCGAAAACAACAAAGTGTATATTTTAAATGGGTTTCAGGTTTTTCCTGGCTCAAAGTTATAGCATCTTGAAACAAAGGACTCGAATATAAAACCTCAGTACTTATACTCTGATTTTTTGTTAGATAGACCAGAATGACAGCTTTAATCGAACTTTTGATTTTTTAATGTTACAAGCGTGGTACCACCCGGGACGACCCGTCTGGTGAGAAATCGCCTACTACGCAGCGGGTGCGGGTTCGATCCCAGCACAATACAAACATTTTTGTGGATGAACATGTCTGTTTGTATTGGTCTGGGTGTTTTCTATGTATATCATGTATGTATTTACAAACAAAAAGTATTTAAGTATTAAATCCGTTGTCTGGCACCCATAACACAAGCTTTGAGTAGCTTACTTTGGGGCTAGATGGCGATGTGTGGGCATGTCCAAAGGATATATTATAGTATATTATTATTGTACCTATTAAATTGTACGCGATTAATTGAACTTGTGATTCGATTATTCAATAATGCGGTTTTACTCATTAAGATAAATAATATATGTAAAACGTTACACAAAGCTTTATATAAAAGTTATACATAAAACACTTTTTGTAAAAGTAATAAAATTCAATATTCTTGAACCTATGTTGTCTTTTTAATACTTCCCATAAATAAATTATCAGAAATAATGATCATCTTTTTAGTACACATGATTTTTATAAACAGATTTTATTTGTATATTTAATATTCCATTAAAACAACAATTGATGAAATTGAAATTTTGGATTATTAAAACATCAATATTTTTTAATTTCGAAAAAGTTAAATTGTTAGATTTAGGCCACGCACTAAATTTCATTTTGGTCTATCTAATTAAAAATCAGAACTTTATGCTAAATTGACGGCAACCAAATTTACAAAACTACCACATCATAAGTGTTGGACACCGATGATTGTACAAATCTTTTTATATTTGTCCATAGTTTTTTACTTTTTTTAAAGCTGTATTTTAATATATACACACATCAAAAGTGTCTAGGGATCAACATATATTTTTGCAATAACTTTTCTCCTGATTGATATTAATTAAAATTTTCTTTAAGGATTCATCAAATAAAGTGTTTTCGTTTGTCTACAGTAACGATAAACCAAGTCACCTTTGCATTAATAAAGAAATTTGCCATTTTCCTAATAAATTTGAACCACTAACATTAAAGTTCGAAAAAAAGACTGAAATAACAGTTTTCTTTAAAATTTTATTGGGTAACTTAAACAATTAATAATCCGTGTTTTTACCGCGAACACTAACAACACAAGAACATCGGTTTGGCATACTCAAAATGAGTTCATTCAAATCACGCTGTGGAATGGCCGCCCATGTTCGTTGCAACAACAAAAAAAGGTCTTCTTGCGACTGGATACCCTCCATATTCGGCAGAGCTCTTCTCTGTAGCATATCCAATGCATGCTCAATCGGGTTCAAGTCTGGCGACTGAGCAGGCCAGGGAAGAACATTGATGTTAGCTGCAGCGAGAGTCTGTCTTACAACTCTTGCGGTAGAGTTGCGCGCAGGACGCGATAGCGAACGCACGTAGCAGTGATCCGTACGATTTTGGAGTGTTATTTTTGTAAACTACCCACCTTTTAAAAATGGAAGAGGATGATGTGGGCGATAAGGACAAAAGTGATACCGAAATATTAAATGAATGTGAAAGGGAATTAGAAGAATTAACGAGAGAAAAAAGAAGGAGGGAAAGTGAAGAAAGTAGTGAAGAAGGAAATATAACAGTCGTTCGCCGGAAACCGAAGAGATTGATAAGAAGTGAGTCAGGTAACCCTTATGATGAAAACAATAAAGAAACACAAGAAAAAATAGATGAGTTAGAGGGATATAAGAATGTAGTGTGCTTGTTTTCTACTCAAATGTTACCGAGACAAATGGCTTTAGCTCGACTTCTAAGAAATGAAGGTATACAAAACATTTGTAAGATAAAATATAAAAGTCCTTATAGGCTATTTATATCATTTAGTGAGAAACATCAAGCTCAAAAACTGGGAGAAAGTAAGAAGCTGTTCGAATTAGACATAAGAGCTCAGTTTACTGACCACAGTTCTTTCTCGTATGGCATTATAAGAGGAGTAGACTTAGATATGAGTGAAAAAGAGATTTTAGAAAACCTGAATGCTCCTTGCGATATAATATCAGCTAAAAGAATGAAGCGATTAAACTTTGAGAACAAATGGGTAGATTCTGAAACTGTACGCTTATGTTTTAAAAGTGTGTCGATTCCGCGAGTCATCGAAGCTTATGGCATTAACTTCTTGGTGGAAAAAATCGTGTTTCCAGTTACTCAATGTTCGGCGTGCTGGAAATTTGGCCACACAAAGAAATTCTGTTCTGTTAATGAAACCTTTTGCCCTAAATGTGGTGGAGAACACAGTAACTGTGAAACTGAAGATTTCAGGTGCATAAACTGTAAAGGTTTACATATGGCATTGAATAAAACTTGCCCGATTTTCATCAAAGAAAAGGAAATACGTCGTTTAATGAGCGAAAAAGATGTGACTTACAAAAAAGCTTTAGAATTCTACTTACAAAACAATAAGAAGCATAATCTGCAATTGAACAAAACTGTAAGTAGCGTATATACCCCTATCTCATCTACTACATCATCTAGCGCTAATCAAGATGTGAGAACGTACAGTCAAATCCTTCAAGAAACTGCCAAAATTCAAGAAGTCTAAAAGGAAATCATATAGAAATTACACATTGTATTCCGATGGAGAGCGAGAACGAAGGACCAGAATATGTAGAAACAAGGCGAGAAACAACAGAAGATTCAGCTAAAAGAAGAGAAAGGAAATTTGATTTATGGAATTTAATTTTAAAATTGAAAAATATTATTTTGTCTCAGGATAAGTTTGAAAACAAGATACTTTCTGTGCTTAAAGTAATAGTTGACGAATGTAAATCAGTTGTACTTAATTTGTTTTCTGGCGGAGATTTAGCTGAACGCTTATATAAAACATTTGATGGGTAGACAGTTTAATTATATTCTACAGTGGAACTCACAAAGTGTGCGGCCTAAATTAGTAGACTTTGACGCTTTATTAAATAAGGTAAAAGTGCATATAGTAATACTTAGTGAAACGTGGTTTTAAGAAGACATCCCAATCCATCTTCGCAGTTACAACATCTATCGTAAGGACAGATACGGCGCTTATGGAGGAGTAGCTGTGATTGCTCATAAATCTTTAAGTATACAGGTTTGTTCCATCAATAACATTAATCCGGGTATAGAAGCAATATATGTGAAACTATTTAATTGTAAATATTTGGAAAATATAATATCCATCTACTGTCCATCAACAGTGCGTACAAATCAGTCAGATTGGGATAACATTTTGAGCCTAGCTTCAAGGAAAACATTAATTGCAGGAGATTTTAATGGACATCATTGTAATTGGTCTGTTAAAAACGATCAAAGAGGCCTTCAACTATTTGATTCAGCATTGGAACATGGTTTTTCGTCATTGAACAACGGAGAACATACTAGGGTAAAATTAGTTAACAGTACACTGCAGAAATCTTCCCCTGATATTTCTTTTTTGTCGTCTGAGATAGTGATATTTTTTAATTGGCAAGTTCTTAACGAAAACTTAGGTAGCGATCATCTAATCATTAAAATGACATTGAATTTTAATGATAGCCTTGATTTTACTGTAAGGAGAAATTTTAAACAAGCAGATTGGATTGCATATAAAAAGGAACTTAAAGACTCTTTTTTTAATTTTGACAGCTCTAATTGTACTGCTAACAATATTCAAGTATACTACGATTTCTTTTTGGACAAAATTTATCATGCATCCAATAAAAGTATCCCTTTAATCAAATTATGCACGAATCCTACTAATAAATTTAAACCTAAAGAGTATTGGTGTTCTTCATTGTTTAGAGCGGTAGCTGAACGACGACTCGCTCTAAGTACCTTCAGAAGAAATCCTACTCCAGAAAACCTAGAAAAATTAGAAAATAAAGTCGCTGAAACAAGGAAAAAAATACAGAAAGCTAAAAGTAAAAGTTGGCAAGATTTCTGCAGTAGTATTGATGAGTGTACATCTATTGCTGAAATGTGGGCTAAAATGAGGTGGTATAAGGGCTGCCGTAATTCAACAAGCGTAATACCAGACCTGAAAAAAAAGAGTTATTACATTCTCTCACACCGGATACTGTTGCCAATTGTCCCCCTCGTTTCCAATCTAGTAATTATTTACTGGAATCCCCGTTTTCTATTCAGGAATTAGTTAAATTATTGAAAACACACGATACCGCTCCAGGAAATGATAAGATCACCTACTCTATGATTTATCACTTACCGTTATCCGGAAAAATTTTTCTTTTGAACTTATTTAACTCTATTTTTAGATTAGGTATCATTCCACAACAATGGAGGTCAATATTAATTGCTCTGATTTTATTTATATGCAAAATATTTCATAGTATGTTAGCCAAGAGATTGGAATGTTTTATTGAAAAGCATAGAATCTTATCCAACTATACAAGTGGTTTTAGAAGAGCGCAATCATGCTTAGACTGTTTAACTCGGCTTGTAACATACGTCCAAATAGGCTTGGCCTCTAATATTCCAACTGCGTGTTGTTTTCTTGATATCGAAAACGCTTATAATAATGTTTTAGTTGAAAAATTAGTCTGCGTTCTAGATGATTTGGGGGTTGGAAAGAGCATATGCCAATACTTCTGGTCTTTTTTAAGTGATAGATACCTTACAATTAAAAGTGATAAAGAGGATGACAGTACAGAAGTTAGACATGCTAAAGTAGGATTAGCGCAAGGAGACCCTATTTCTCCCTTGTTATTTAATATAGTAACTCACCACGTATGTCGCCAAATTTCTAATGTCATGATCTTACAATACGCTGATGACTATGTATTATATAAAAGTAGCAAAGATTTATTAAAATGCGAAATGGAATTACAATCAGCAATTAATAACATGATTCATTTGTTAGATAACATTGGTCTTCGATTATCTGCAAATAAAACTAAAATATGTTTATTTAGTAGGGGCTTTAGAAGGAAACAAATTATGATTAAAATTAATGAACAAACGATAGAGGCACAGAGAAACGTTAAATACCTAGGTATGTGGCTGGATGCATGTTTGCGATGGAACAAACATGTTAATGAAACTGCGGAAAAAACCCTAAAGTTCCTAAATATTTTTAAGGTGTTGTCAGGATCGGGATGGGGTCTCCATCCTAACCATATGCGATCTTTATATATATCATTAATTAGAAGTCGGCTTGATTATGGCTGCTTCCTCTACGACAACAGTGCCAAAACCAATTTAGAAAAACTTAATCGGATTCAAAATCAAGCATTAAGGGTTATCGGAGGTTTTATAAGAAGTACACCGATTCATGTCATGGAGTGTGAAATAGGCATACCACCTTTAGGTTTGAGGAGATTGTATCTTGCATATAAGTACTGCATTAAAAATATGTCACTGTCGGACAATTTAACCATAAAACTCTTGAACGATCTTTGCTCAACCAGTTTTGATAATTATTGGGAGAGAGTTAAAAAACCTTTACTTTGGACAGTCTACAGAGAATGTAAAATTATCAATATGTTCAGTTCAAATCCTATAGAGATATTTAACTTAGATACATGGGTAAACAGCATAAGAATAAACGATATTATATTTTTCAACACACTTGCTCAAAACGACGTTTTTATTCCACCGATTTTTGGCTCATAATCATAGATATTAAACACGCGTGCTTTTTCATTATATTATTGCACTAGTGCTTTTAGTTTATTAACCCGACCAATTTACATTTGTACCCTAGTACCAAGTCGTAAGTAAGAAGAAGAAGCGATTTAATTTAGTCGGGTTATACAATACTTTTATTTTAGCAACAAACAGTATTTATGCGAAAAATAACAGTATCTACATATTTATTTAAATAAATGGTAAATCCAGATTTATTACTAAAAAATAGCTCAAATTCATTTAACATTTTCTGTGATTTGTGTTTTAAACACGAATTATTACATTTTTAATCTTGGCTTTTGGCCAATCTAGTTCGCGCCTAAGCCTTGCGCGCGCATCGGTATCGCGGCAAGAAAAATAACAACGCGCCATTTTTCTTAAATAATAATTGTCGGCTGTGACGAAGTTTGGATTAATTATGAAGTTTAATATTAATGAAAATGTCTACTTCAAGTGAAGAAAATGAAGAAAACCTATTATTAACTCCGCCGGACATACGTAACAAGGCGAAAAACGCGTGCGAAAGTCTTTGCCATCAAAATCGAGTGAAATGTATTTTTACTGTTATAATAATTAAAAACTTAGTAAATGAAGAGTCTTGTTTTTTCCTCGCAAGTGTGTTGAAAAACGTCGTATGATACACGTGTGCCTGTGACCATTATATACTCGGCTTTCTTATGGCGCACTCGCTTTCGCTCGTGCGCACACAATATCGCCTTGTATATAATGGTCAACTTAGCACACTTGTATCATAATGTACTATTGTGAATTAGATTGTATTAGGAAAGCTAAAAAAGATCTAAACTTATGTATAAAATTTGAAATTTTAAGAGAATTATTGGTAAAATACACTGGTTGGGCGAAAGTGTTCACTGACGGTTCAAAGAATAATGACGGGCTAGGAGCAGCTTATATTGACCCTGTTAGAGGCAAATCAGCACTGTTTAAAATTGATGCAACAGTTTCAATTATGACGGTGGAACTCATTGCCATCTCGGAAGCGTTAAAATATATTGAAAGTCAAAGCTTAACCCACTGTGTCATTCTGACAGACAGCAAGAGTGCTCTTCAACATGTGGCTCGGTGTGCCCCTGGATATAGCAGAGTTGCTCCGATAGCCTATGACGTCTTGAAAATGATACTAAAGCTAAGAAACGATAGAGGCATAAATCTGAGATTGCAATGGATTCCATCCCACGTAGGATTAAGTGGTAATGAGGAAGCTGACAGACTAGCCAAAATGGCTTGCACTGTTGGTATTAATTTTAACGTCTTACCATATTACACTGATATAATACCTAAATTTAAAAAACTATGCTTTATCAAATTCAAAGAATATTTTGACAAAATGAGTGTTGAAAAAGGGATTTGGTTCAAAACGATCCAGTGTCAGCTTCATCGGCATCAGTGGTTCTATCACAATAGTTTAAGCAGAAAACACATTGTTGTACTGCACAGATTGCGTTCTGGACATTATCCGTCAAACAAATTTGCATTCCTTATGAGGAAGGTCCCTTCCTCAAATTGTGACATTTGTGGCACTATTGACGACGTCCAACATATTCTTGTCGAATGTGAGAAATATCGGTGTGGGAGGGATTCAGAAGTTCAATATAAACATGTACGATGTAGGTGCATTCATTAAAATTTTATCTGACCCTACATCTGAGGCTGCGAAATGTTTAGCAAACGTATTTCTGAAGCCTTGAATTCCTTCTACCTGCGCAACTGTCCGTGTTTACTCTATGTATAAAATAGATTAAGGTACGATGGGGCTGGCATGTGATGTATCAAAAGCCCCAAAATAAATAAAGATTGGAAAAAAAAACTCTTGCGGTGTGCGGTCGTGCATTATCATGCATTAACTGAAATAAGGGACCGATTTGCACTTGTAGAGGAACGATGACGTCTGATACAATCGTCTCAGCATAAATTTGAGCGTTGAGGTTGCCTCTGATCCAAATAAAATCAGTTCTTCCGCCGATCCAAATACCCGCCCATACCATGATGGTTCCACCACTATTAGGATGGACTTCCTGGCAGGATTTTAATCGCTGTTGGCGTCCAGGGGTTCTCCAGTGTCGTATCGTCTTGTATCCGGTCTCATACCAAAACGAGACTCATCAGAAAAGCACACAAAACGCCATTGTTCTTCTTCCCAATTTCTGTGTTCAAGAGCCCTTTGATATCGAATCCTACGATTGTGCAATGCTATAGGTGGTACCCGTAGCGGTCTTCGGGAATGAAGGTTCACTTCATGTAAGCGGTTTCTGACTGTTTGGTCGCTAATTAAGTTCCCTGAAGAGTGATGAAACCTCACGGCTAACATCATGGCGGTTATTGTTGGAGCTCTTCGAGCTGTGATTTGAATGTATCGGTCTTGTCTCCGTGTGGTGCAGCGATACCGTTCTCCATGGCGCTCAGCCACGGTACCAGTGCTTCGGTAACGTGTCCAAAGTCGACTGATAACACTCTGACTTGTATTCAGAGCTAAAGCCACAGTACGTTGCCGGGAACCAGCTTCTATCATTCCCACGGCTCTGAGCATTTCTTCCCTGCTTAAATGACGTCGCCGCTCCATAATAACGTTGGTTTTAATCAGTAGTAGGGAAACAGTAGCACTAATAATGTCTTCAATGCGTTGTATGTTTTTATAGGGAAAATATTGACAGCTGATTTTCATCTTTTACTCGAATTTGATTGACAGTTCCTGTTTCAAATTATGAAATGCACCAAAAAGGATCCATATAAATTTATAAAATCATAAATTTATTACGAAGCCACATCTCAATCTCAAGAAATCCGCATAAAAATGCTTGATCCCTAGACACTTTTAACGTGTGTATATATATAGTATAGTTATTTAAAAGTTTATGGTTGTCAATAGGTGAAGGAAGACAAGTAAAGTTATAGGTTAACAACTAAATTATAGTAAAAAACATTAATTCGTCAGCGTTTGTTAATTAATTTTATTAATTTCGATAAAACATACATGTCTCTTTCTACGAAAAAGATTGATTATCGTTCAACATGGTTTACTCATCTTTTGTGGTAGATTAGCTAATGTCATCAGCACAGCATGTGGTTTGGACTGAAATATCGATCCTAGTTTATTGGCTACAATAAACCTGTCCGTAATAATAGATTGGTTCCGAAATAGCGGCGACAACAGATAACAGTAAAGCTGGGAAAGAAATCGTTATATTTCCTACCTATAGGGTTAGGTATACTATACCTTGACAAACTAGTTAAAATTCTTGGTGAGCGTTCTAAATACTGTTAACCAAAATATGAAAATATAAGGTGAAATCATTTAAGTGATAATATTTTAACTGTGTCTTTGTATATATCATACAAATAGGGCACAATCATTATTTTTTGGAAAATCGAAATTTTCATTTTTTTAAATTTTCTCAAACAAAGAAAACAGTTTTTTTAAAAACAGCACCCTGTCATTTTTTTAAATTATCCACGTTATCAGCTCCGTCACTCTCATTTCAATGCCCAATGCCTCTTTTTCCCTCGTCTTAACCTTAATTAATAAAAATTCAATATCTGCAAAAAATAATTCACTTAATCTCTGATTAGCTAAAAAACTAGCGTATAAAAACACAAAGTGTTTTCTACAAAAAACGTTTAAATAATCTTGCTTAATCGGCCCTTTAAATATTATCACTTAAATCGATGTGACCTTATATAGGTATAGAGCGTGTGGCCTGTAATATGCTCAAAAGTTTTATTAATGATTCTACAGAGTATAAGGAGTTACCTTGATCTGGTCATAGTGCTCTCAAATGCTTTATACCAGAGATGTAGTAGTTATCCAAAGCCATAATATCAAAATTGCTAACTCGTTGTAGTTAATGACAATGTCAAGTTCAATGACTTGATACATTTGTTTGCAATACATTGCTGGTTTGATTTTGTTAGAAAATTTAATAAATATATATTTTTAAACAAATTCAAACCATTTAGAATGGATTACTGGTTATTTAAAGGACAATAATTAAACTCTGCTCCTATTGCAGGCTACAACCTGTATTGTAAAATGTCTCAAATGATACGGACGTTCGTCTGCAGAGACGACTGATTGACCGTCTGGAGAGAAAACAATACCTTAAAAATTGAATAACGTGTCTGAAAAAAATCACACGTATTTATACAACTGTTGGCCTGATGGAGAGCATATCAAAAAGACCGCGAGATTGTAAATAGTATCGTCTAAAATTCTGAAAGTTCAAATACGGGCAGAATTTGGCTTAAAATGGAGTATCCCCAGAATTCACTCGTTTTTGTTTTATAACTTTTTAAATAATAAGTCGTTCAATATTATTTGTACATTCCTAAAACAAGGAATAAATAATAAAGCCATAATAGTGGACGACCCTGGAACTACGCTCGACCTTGACCGAGTCTGAACAAGTGGGTCTTAAAATGAACATGGAAAAGACTAAAATCATGTCGAGCTCCCATGGTGTACCTACTTCAGCATCTGTTGGGAACTAAATTCTTCAAGCTATTGACAAGTACGAGTCTACCGAGCTACAAGTAATCCAATTAAGTAGGTCCAACTTTGAGAAAGAGGTCAATCGACGAATCCAACTCGGCTGGGCAGCGTTCGGGAAAGTACGCAAGAGTGTCTTCTCTCAATTTCCTCAGTGTCTGAAGACGAAAGACTTTAACCAGTGTGTGTTACCAAAAATAATCATGTTGATTAGATTTTTGTTTTGTTATTTACAATTCAAAGAAACAATAAAGAGAGGCACAATAACCTAAAATAAACTTTTTAACTGGTAGACCAGCAGTCAGTTAACAAAACACTTTAGGTATTTATTATTTTGATCATTCTAATACATTTTATTTTATAAGGTTATAACAATTCTCAATTCGGTGATGCAATTTCTCAATTATTCAAATTTTGAAGCTTTCGTCCCACGCTTGGACTTTGTTTTGTGCAACGATATAAAAGGGGGCATAAAAGAGAACCAAAAAAATTGTTTTTGGTTTTAGTAAAAAATCTCGCACACACGAGTTCAAGCTGGTCAGCACCATTTCAAAACTGCAAAATGTTGCATGAATGGTCTAAAACAAAATTGGAGCTTTACGTGCAGTGTGCGTTGAGGTTTATACCGCGCTATACCGACACGCTGTGTCGACAGATGGCAAAAACGAAAAACTAGTGTTAAATGCCACCAACAAATCGCCTAAATAGTGTAACAAATCATAAGCCTGAAAATCAGTAGAGGAGCTGAATTTGAACAATTTCTGTTAACGCATTTCTTTTTCTTTTTCCTAGATAATTTTCTGCAATTCCACGGGCTATGTAAATAAATGTATCATCTATACTACCTTGAAGCAATTTCAATCTAGAACCTAATACTTGTTAGTTGTGTCATAAAATTTCTTTAAGTAGTAACTAATCCATAAAATTATGACCACATAGATAACTTAGTACCCCTAAAAATGTATATAAGAAATTTACCTTTCTTGCCATATCAAAGCAACCATTTAATAATAATTTTAAATGTTCGCTTTGATATGCGCATAAAATTATGACCGACCTAAATGCTATCTGCCAAAGAAGCTTCGTGAAGCGTACATCATATTCGAAGTGAGATTGACATCATCTAAATATCTTTGCTTTTTAACCCTGCAACAAGAGTGCATGAATTTTAGATGGCGATTAACGTATGCCATAGCATACGTTAATCGCGGCGTAGCCGAGGACGTTGCATTGTAAATCACGCGCTGGTCGCGAACCAACTAGCTATTATATAACTCGAGCGATTATATAACTCGATCGATATTGCATTGCAATTCTTAGTGACGTATGAAAATACTGTTATGGAAGAAGGTGCAGGATTGGAAACACGGTTGAACCCTCCCTGGGTTTTGATTCACTAGGAACGAGGAGGAGTTCTATTGTGGTCCCTCTGAGAGCCCATTGAAATCTTCTGAGAGTCAAGGCTTGTCCTCTCGCGGTAGCTACCTTTCACTTATTATCTTTCTAGTTTAGTTTTCTAGTTCTTCGTGATTCTTCTTCGCTTCACTTTAATCACTGCCCTTCTAAATGGCGTGCAGACCTATTTATAGTCGGCCGGAGGTTCTTATATTCGTCTATTTTAATTTTCGATTTTGGTTTTTAAAATTCGAAAAATGTTGTAAATTTTATTTCATTATGACTTCGCCTCTTTTGTAATTTTACGTTGACGGCTCGTATGTGACAATATTGTGACAATAATGTGTCTTATGCTTGGGTGTTAAGGAGCACGTCAAAAGTATACAAACAGGTAACGTTTTAGAACTGTTGCCATCGTTACTTACTTTGGAGCTTTAAAAATAATGTCATGACGTCACAAACAAAATTGCTATGTGACCGTAATACGTAATCACCCTAGGAGCACGTAACGTAATGCGTCATGATCTATTGCGTCATTTGTTAGACGCTTGTAATCTTAGATGGCTTGATGATGTACGGTACACGGGGAAATGCTTTGCAGTTAATGCTGTACTTGTTGTGTGAAAATAAGGAGTTATGTGTTACCTGAGGCTGAGAAGAAGCGACGAGAAGACGAAGAGAAAGGCAACTTTTTTGTTTGGCAATATATTTTTTTACCATTTTCTAGTCCATGTTGGTATGAATGGTTATAATATTACTGAACTACAACGCTTCGGTATAGTATCAAATTACAATAGTGTATGGCCGAATAGCGCCCATTTGCAACCATACCTAGTGTTTTTAATGGACATCGAGTATGTAGGTACTTTAATTTTATTTTTAAACGCATCAAATCTTTCATCAGATTCACTGGCTCTCACATTCAAAGGACATTCCTTTGATTGAGAACAGAAAAAAAGTTGTTTTATAAAAACTAATAAATAATTAATCTATTATTTTTAAAATGATAGCAAAATGGATCTTCATAATGAAAATCTCTAATTTAAATTAAGACCGGGTGGATATTAAATCACTACCTCTCAAGCATGTCTTGAAGCAACTATGCATCTCTCACCTGCAGCGTCCCTGAAACAATATGTAAAGGTGCATCCACACTAGCACTTGAATTTGTAACCAGCAAGGCACAAGGCATGATACTGTCCTTTAGGAATCGCATAAAGCATTCACGGACAAAAGCATAAAATACGAAAGAAAACTTAATTGCTGTTAGCGCCCAAACCCCACTTTTAGAGCGGAGGCGAGAAACTATTTGAATCGAACTACCAATTCATAAGTTATTTTTTATGTTACATGTCTTAGTTTTATTGTTTTTCTTGTTTGTTATTAATGCTTCAACACCCGAGCGGTTGCAGGCAACCGCATAACAATAGAATTTGCATTGTGTCTCGTTCACATACGCTTGAGGGATAAAGAATTTTATTAAAGAATTCTTAGATTTAAGTTACATGTCAAAACAACCCTAATGTCGAAGTGGCATTATATAATTCAAGACTATCTTAATGACGAGAATGTATGGACAGTCCAGCCTGCACCAAACTGATGTACCTACCTGTTTATTTTGCTTTGTATCACTTTTGTGGCAGCTAATGGTGACTGAGTTAGTTCTGGCGTTTCTTCTCAGCACTTGCCAACTTGTTTATGTCTTGTCTCGAAGCGTTAGTAGGGCCCAAAAGATAGGTAAAGATATGTTCTAGCCCTATTTGGGCTATAATTAATTGATATAATACTAATTATTGACGTTCATAAATGGCATTTTGTGTCCTAGATTGAATAAATTATTTTTGACTGTAACTTCAACTTTGAAAATTGGAAAAAAAAACTTTTTTTTTTTATTTGTAATATAAATAAATAATTTGTGCACAATTTTGTGAAAAATTTACGCAAACAAAACAACAATAATTGCAGTTCGATAGTTAAGTTAACCAGTTTTTTAATTCATAATAAAGATGATATAAGAAACCATGAATGATGACACTGTGAGTGTTAAAAACATTTTAAATCATAGGTTTTTTAATACTAACAGCAACTGACTTTTTCTTTGCAGACCTTAAAAATGCTGTTACTGATTTTAGTTTCTATGGATAAGTATTTTTTTATATATTTCAAAAACAATAAAATGACGCATTTGCAAATCCGATTCCTCCATTCTACAAAAATTCTGGGACAAAGCTGGGATTATTTTCATTTCATATTATCAATAACTTTGTTGTACTTATCCAAAGTTCTTTAAAACTAAGCAACCGGCCAAATTAGAAGCAATTTCGAATAGATTCATAAATATTAAAAATAAACTTATAAATCGTAACGAACTCAGTTTGCATCATTCAACAGTAAAAAAAGATTTATTTTACATAATTATGTTAACTCATCATCATGAATTATGAACTTAACTGACCGAAGTTTAGGAGCTCAGCACCGTTTCCAATTAACAATTATTATCATTTTTAGGGTTGTAGCCAAAACGGAACCCTTATAGTTTCGTCAAGTCTTTTTTGTCAGTCTGTCCATCCATATGTCACAGCCACTTCATTCTAAAATAGTAGGTAGATGTATCTTGTTAACTGCTTTCCGATTCTCATGCAAAAAATTAAAAATAATGATATTTAAGCGCTCCCATACATGAAATTAAAACCTTAATTATTTTTTTAAATCTATGAGTGTAAGGTGTCTATGATTGGTCTTTTAAAATGATATCGAGGTTCTTAAAACGTTTGAAAGATAGACGTTTCCAATGTGATAAAATGGGCGTCCCCTCATCTAACTTTTAAACGAAGCATTTAAAAAAAGTACATAATGTAGATCTTGACAATGACTTTCTACGAAAGTTAGTTCAAACGAGATCGAGAACTAGTAGTTTTTTGAGATAGAGCACATTTTCAATAATCGCAAACATAACTTTGTTATTCATAGAAGTACTATGAAAAATATAGTTATATTTGTTGTCAACAAAACATTGTGGTTTTAGCTAAGTGGAAGAAAGTGGATCTCTTATTCACTAAAAGTTGGCACGTTTTCGTTTGCTAGTAATAATAATCAATACAGATTTCACTCAGTTATTATCAACCAATAAACTGATGATAATATAATGTTATAATAAGTGTGTTTGTTTTAAATATGAAAGTCGTAAGTAAAAATCTTTTGCAATCACCTTTGTAGTAAATTGCTGTAAATGAATTAGTACAAAAAAAATATATGGTATACTTACAAAAAAATGAACACGTAAATTTTCCAAAAAAAATACCCCAAAATGTAATTTTTGTAATCGTAGTGACATGAAACACGGACCATTCGACGCAGTTTTTTTTTTCTGATTCGTACTGTGCATTTAGTTTACTTACGCCATTTTTGGCATTTACAGCAATTTCGTTTTCTGCCGGCGAAATAAGCCTCCAAAAAAATTTAAAGAAAATAACTGGTTGTTAATTTTTTTCCTGCATGTTAGATGGTGTGGATGCACCCTTGTACGTTATGATGTATTGCGTCATTTATTAGGTGCGCGACGCCTTGTAATCGTAGACGCTCTGATGAAGTACAGTCAGGTGCATATGAGAAATTCCACAACTACATGCTGCGTTCATTAAGGACCGCAAACATTTCAATCCATGACTGTTTGGGTGCTTTGATATTGTACATGTACAGCTAACATAAGCAAATTTTCGCAAAAGCCTAGCTGTCAAGGTCAGCAGTTGGACAATTGCTATTGAAATCGTAATATAACTGCTATTTTGACAGTTCTGGTAGGGTTAAATGTCATAAATTGCCTTTAATTTTGTTACAATTTAAATAACAGAATTAGGCCCTTTAGTATCGTTAGCTGTGTATCACATAAAGAATAAAAACAAAAAATAAACAAAAGTAATTTGAAGTGCATTAAAAATCTTCTATGAATACAGTTTCAATTGCAGTTAAAACCTATGAACAATCTACAAGCAACACTTACGACCATTCGCTATATCCACTTAATCTGTGGAGATAGATAAAACATAAAACTTCTGGTAGTACGAAATTTTATCTCCGGTCGAGGAAAGCTCTCTACCAACCTACTGACTACTACCGCTGTAGTAGTGTAGATAGCTGTAGATAGCTTTGACTTTACTTATAGTAGAAAGCTGTAGATAGCTTTGACTTTAGTTTGCATATAGAGAACGGCCGTTAAACATAGTTACTGTTATCTTAGACAAGTATTCTAAATTAGTTTCAAACTACGCGTGAAGTACTCATCAGATAAGAGAAACGAGACTACTAAAATTCAATTTTCTCATTAGCAATTCACATTTGCGAATCTGGAAGCAAATTGTTAAAGCAGTACCATTTAATTAAAGTTTGTGCAGTGGAACAATGAAGAAGACCGGAAAACTTTTAATCAATAAATATGCTCTTCGCTTACACTTTTACCAATAGAGTTTGCTGTTTAAAATTCATTTCCATTTCCCATTGGGTTGTTTGTTATGTGGTTGTGGGAAAATATTAATCCTATTATGGTTAATTAATCTCCGGATTAAAGATTTCCGAGTATTTTATTATTTTCACCCCTTAATCTGGTCATAACCTATTTCATTGGTATAATGAGAAAATTAAGATTAACTACTTTTGTTCATGAAATAAGCTCAGAAATAAACACAGAGCAAATGATACAAATAATTAGGAATCAGTATAATCCGGAGGAAATGTCACAAGGTTTATATAAAAAAAAAACATAGTTACTGTAAATACTTTTTACGTGATGCCATATTTTACACTCGTACACATTTGCAAAAGATTAACACTTGCTTTATCATCACCTCGTTAGTCTTTATAAATGTGCGAACGAATCTAACTCTTATTATTGGGATCGTAAGGTCTTGTATTCTTAACTTAACATGAGCTGCAAGATTTTTCTAAGGTAAACAGGCATTGTTGACCCTCCCTACTGTGTGTATGTTACCCAGTAATGTCGCCCGAGGCACATCATTCTAAGAACAGTTAGCCCATATCACTTAGCTCAAATGTTTGCGTTACTGGGCAATTATACGTATATAACTACTCGTAGCGACCGCGATTCCACGAAATATTAATAATTCATTAGCAATTGGTAGCGCCTAAACGCGAGGGTTGTATGTTTATACTAACGACCTTTAAGTATACACAAAGAACGAGTTTATCTAGTACCCATTCTATTTACTTACCCTTAGGACCTAGGAGTTAATTATGATAAAATAATAGCCTTTGTACTAAGTTAAAGCACATATTAGTGTCGATATTGTACTATTTCTATAGTCATTATGTGCTATCTATACTAATATTACAAAGCTGAAGTGTTTGTTTGCTTATCGCTATACTCAGGAGCTACTAAACCGATTTCAAAAATCATTTTGTGTTGTATAGCTTTTTATTCGAGGAAGTTTTATGGCTATAGAACAGCACGCTGGGACAGGAGGAAAGGTAGCAAACTAAAAACGCGCGAACGAAGTCACGGGGGACCGTCGTCCGTCAGTTATATTGATGGCCTATAAAGTTGAAATTCTTAGTATGTAAATTAGAAATCTAAATTCGTAGTTATATTTGCATTCCGAAAATAACAAGAAAACAGTTATAATTTGAGTGACTTAACTGTATTCTTTGCTTTTAATTCGGATGTAGTAGTCATGTCTTTTACCACACACAAATTGTTGTTGAATAGGTGATCTGTTGGTTCTTTTTAAGCTATAGGGATGGTAGCATTGTTAGCGTGTCCCTGAGGTCGCCGTCCACGTGATTACAGTTTTGTAATAATCCCCTGGGCGGATTAACCGGTTGTGGTGTCTCACGATATTTATACATATTTTTAATTTTACGCCCCTCCGCGCATGAGGACTGTCTAATATTTTGGGCGCCCGCCAAAATTCTAGGTAGGGGCTTTCATAAGCATGGTATATTAATCCTTTGATATCAAATTGGGAACTGAAATTGTTTTGCGTTTATTAATCTTATATTGAGTTTCATTATAAAGAGCACCTAAGCGTCCTCACATAAGCCTTTTTTACCAGCGTCGGAACGGTGAACACAAAAAAACACACAAACACACGTGAGAAGAAGCTCACTCCAAAGTGAGTGAGTGAGTGAGAGTGGGTTGAGAGGAATTTTGTATGTTTGTGTATTTGTATGTTATGTGCGCAAACGAATGTTCCCATGTATCTCCAGAACGGCTTGACCGATTGATATGCAGTTTTCTGTAGTGGATTTGTGATTTATTGGCGATGGTTATTTGATAGGTATTATATTATCAATTCACTAGGGGGCGCTGCAGTTGCCATCTTTATTTCGTAAAAGACTATTGAATGTTTCCATGTACCCATCTCAAGAAAGGCTTGACCGATTGACATGCAGTTTTTTGAAGTGAATTCGTAATTTATTGGCGATGGTTCATAGATGGGTATTATAGTGTTAATCCATCAGGGCCGCTGCAGTTGCCATTGCCATCTCTCTGTTCCAGTTCAAATATAATGAGACTAAGGAATAAACTTTTAACAAAGTGATGGCACCGACTCCAAAAAGAAATTGTTTGCCTAAAACGGATTCCTTTCCTTTTAATGGTGAAGAGTTTATTTAAGACTTTTTAGTGCATTTTGGTTTTGAAGTCGGTTTTTACTTTTTTTAAAAGTTTATTTTATTTCTTCATTTTTAGTGATTACATAAGAGAAGGGGGGAAGTTGCACCTTATGATTCTATTTTTTAAGAAGCTACAAATTACCTATCATAAGTTCCGTCATTATAATTACTGAACTCTTAAGCGTTAAGGAGTTCCACCATCAGCTCAGCCCCACAAAATGTTGATTACCAGACGTAACAACACGTCAACATTAAGATTCTAGTAAAAAAACACTATACGTGCCTATAAAATTTGAGGGTTTCCCTCGATTACACCAAGATCCCATCATCAGATCCCAAAATGGAATGGGACCAACTAGAAGGTACACCCACTAAGTAGGCGAAAAAAATTTTCGATTTGGTCGACAAACGACTGAGATATGAGGTAACATACAAACAAAAAAAAACATACAGTCGAATTGATAACCTCCTCCTTTTTTGAAGTCGGTTAAAAAAAGAAGATATTATATGGCAGATAAATGCAGCCCCGACAGAATTATCTTGGTTTTGTAATACCTAATAAATAAATTGGTAGATTGTCGTGAAGCGACAAATGTGAAGAAGTAGAAGTTAAAAGAAAGAGGTAGAAAAGAGGGAATAGAATTTATATTAAAACAAAAAAAATACAGTACCGAAATATGAGATGAGTTGATGTCTGTATGAATGTAAGTAAAGTGCAGTGGGCGTGAGTTAGTGTCTTCAGATCTTCTATAAGTATTGTCCTGGAGGCAGCAAAGGGCGGCGTCGGAGTGCAGGGCCGACACAGCGGAGGTAGCAGCGACGCCGATGTGCAGCGGTGACAGGCGCCGTGAAGAGCAGTGACGCCGATGTGCAGCGGTGACAGGCGCCGTGAAGAGCAGTGACGCCGATGTGCAGCGGTGACAGGCGCCGTGAAGAGCAGCGACGCCGATGTGCAGCGGTGACAGGCGCCGTGAAGGAGTAACTCACAGCAGTGATGAGGGTAACGGGAACTATGTAGAAAATGTTATGATCAGATGGAGTGCCAGAAGTACTTGGTCTCGGGTCCTCTTCCGAGAAGGAGACAGGTCCCTCCCCTAGAGCGAGGAGGTGTTACTGCAGTCAATGGACTCTGATACTCCTCCGGATATGTATCCGGTCCCTCTCCTGGCGTGAGGAGGTGTTACAGCAGTCACCGGCGGTTCTTCAAGACTTCTTGAGGGAAAATGAAGAGTGTTAAACTTGTAGTATGTCTTATGAATAATAGAACTGTTCGAGCTTAGAACTCGGAATCGAATGAATCGAATGAAAAAAGTAAAGGCTTATATAGGAGCCTGGGCCGTTCAAATTTAGATCGAGGTAGGTTCAAAAATAGAACATGAATACTGGTGGTTTATAGAGGATTAAACCCGAAAAAGTAATAGACTTTGATAGAAGTTGTCAGACTTTGAAAGATATTGTCATAACAACCATGTCAATAAAGATAAAAATATGTCAAAAATCAAGCAATTTAAACAAATAATCAGGAAAACGAATCATCACCCAATGCAAATTAAAGGAAAATTGCAAACAAAGGTAAAACACAGCTATTTTTACAGTATTATGTACAGAAAAGTAGAATAACAGAGCTTCGAAAGTTTGACATTTTTAGATTCACAATAAATATTGTTCAAAAAGGATTAGAAAACATCAATAATCCAAAAATACAGAGTAATAGTATAAGAAGAGTAGAAAGGCAGGTAATGCCTATAGTTTAATGTTTACAGTACGACTTTTTAGGGAGAAAATACGAACTGCGTTATGGTAGATAGAATCTATGATTAACTCTAAGTTCGTGTTTACAGCAAATGAACCAGCAATCTTTGGATGGAAAAAGGAAATGAAAGCATGGAAAAACAAAGATAATGTGATGAAAATGTTAATGTGAGTCCGATGAATACTAAATATATTAAGGTACTCAATTTATTACACGTAATACATGTACAACGGTACAAGATAAATGTTTTATTACGTTTACGCAAATGCGTAATGCGAGTAATCAATACGGTAAGTGTGTTGGTATCCATGTACCTATATTGTACTTAAATGAAATAAGTAGAAAACTAATAAATAATTTAAACCGAATCACTATTGCTTAGCTTCTCAATTAACTTTATCAGTTTTCGGTTCTATTAGCATTATTATGTTTAATTGAGTAAAACATATTCCAGCAGACAAAGTGGCGTTTAACCTTGAGTTGTAAATCAACTTTCCTATAAATACAGAAATTAACATATCGTGATAGTGAAATTAAGTAGGTTGGCTGTGTTTCTCTCCATCTAGTTTAATAAATGTAGGTACGAATGATAAAAGAATCTTCAAGTATTTCCTCCTCATTCAAAATAATATATTATCTATTTATATTATTCCGTCATATAAATGAATGGAGAAAGTACTAGATTAATCAGATACTAAAAGATAAACAAGACATAATCTAGTCGTCAGTTATTATACCAGACATCAGAAAGTCCCAGACTAATTTGTCCGGTCCTCGAACTAACAAAACGTATTAGGCAAGGCATTAGCCGATAAGAAACTACGCAGAAAAACTGTGATCATAAAAGAAAAGTACCTACCCAAGTTGTTGTACGTGTTTCAATTTACCATTTCGCTACGATGGGCCCGAGGATACTGTCTGTCTGGGCCTTAAAACCATCGTTTACTAAACCCTTGCTTAATTTAAGCATTGTAACTTTGAGTGTTCGTAAATAATAAAGTTTCAAATTTCCGCACGCTTGTTTATGAAAGCCCACCAATTCATTACTTTATTTGTTTAATAAAGCTCAAACGGGCACCGCCTGTGTACGTTGGGATATAAATTACCTTTAATTTAGGTGAACGATCCAGAAAATATGATGATGTAAAGTTTCAAGCTTAATGAAACGGCTGGGCCCGGTATTTATCTATGTACATCATAATATTTATAAAGGGAGGGCTGAAATTAATTATTGAAATAAATTCCGATATAAATACTGATGCTTTTCCCTACTTAAAAATGTTATTACATAAGATTTCAAATTAAAAGTCTCATTCCAAAACACCGTAACGTCAATGAAACCCTCTTTTACAGAAATATGCTACAGCTGGATTGTATAAAGGCGTAAAACAGTTTGATAACGATGCAATCTATATGGTAATAGTGTTTTTTCTAAAAGTTTATTTATGGTGCCCGCTGAACGAGATTGATATGATGGTTGATGATGCACTCAATGTGGGTGGATATGACGTGGGCGTTTTTCTTATTATTCACCAACGTATAACTAATCATCAACTCTTATCATAGCTGACAATTTGTTGTACACGACCTTGGGGAAAATATGGAGTTTTTGTAAAAAAAAAACGTCAACTAAACATTACACTAGAAACAATAACTAGGTCCTGTGAAATGTTAGCAAGCGTTCAATAAATCTATCTATAAAAATAATGTGAGCAAACTTAATGTCGCGGTTGCCAATCTCGGTGGAGCCGTTCCACGTCCCTTTATTTTAAGTCATATTTCTCAGTGCGAGAGCTACAAAACATAATGATCCGAATGTATCTCTGTCGCGAAACTGTACCTTTGGGAACCGCGAGTAATAAAAATTCCGGTACGCGCGTTACTGTGCTTTCGAGAAAGTAATCCGCGAAGAAATACAGCCTCAACCTACAATTTCCACATTTGTAACTGGGAAATCTCCATTTCTCTTTGACTACCAGTCGTTTCAAAGCCGTTGGGTCCCTAGTGTGTCGTGGTGTGGCGACACTCATAAAAATTCGAAGTTCGGATCGACGTGCCATCGGAGCCTGGATATGGTGCTGCGCCATTATAATTTAAGTCGCGCAAAGGCAGTTTTGTTACATATTTGAGCAGTTTTTGCGCAATGGAGATAATAAATTTGGTGAGCGTGAATGTGACCACATTAAAGAGACGCTACAAAAACGGCACACGTTGCAAGTTACATGAAGTATTTTAATTGCTTTATTTTTAACCTTTGGCTTGGAACGGTAAATATTTTAGACCAGTCAGGCTGTTTGGAAGGCATTTTGGGAAGTGGGCCGGAATTAAATTTTACGAGTTTAACGCAAATACTCGTAGCTTCTCTGGCTGCTATTTATATTCGTTAGTTGAGGTAAGTACGATATTCCCAAAATTTAAGCAGTCGCATCTATAATGTAATTTATGTACCTACTATTACAAAGACTTTGAGCGAAACAAACCCTAACGCAAGCATATCTTATACCCCTTTTACACTGTGATTTTTAGCAGCGATGCAGTTGCGATGCTACAGTGCGTTAGCATCGATGCAGTCGCAAAATGTCAACCTTTACACACTGCGCTACTTTTAGCATCGATACAGCAGCGATGCTAACGCGCGCTAGAATCGATACAGTCGCGATGCAGTAGCTGGAAATTGTCAAATTGTGTACTGAACTGCATCGATACTAACGCGCGACTGCATCGATACGCTAAAGATTCAGTGTTTAAGGGGTCTTAAATTGCTTAATAGGGTTGTTGTGAAATTGTCATAAGAGTAACAAAGTCTTTGCCTAGATTTATTTAGAAATATATATACATAAGCGTACAATAACGCCACCCTGTGTAACGTAATGTTGGTAGTTCTGTATGATTGTGTCGCTGAACTTGCTGAATAAAGTTAGTCGCGATCCTGCGTTTCTTTTATCAGAGTTGTTTCATTTGTAAGTAGTGATTTTTTTAAGAAAATAAAATCATTTTATTCATAATTATAATAATAATGCCATTGAATGGCAAACATATGCAGACATGAAACATAAAATTGGAGATGGACAACCATCTCTAATATATACGCAGCTTAACAATAAAGTTTTATGCTTATTTGGACAGCAAATAGATCAGTGTGTATTATACGTCATGAAATCAGAGCGTGTCTGGCAATGTCCGAAACCACAGATTTGCTTCATATATTTTTTATAGGTCTCACAAACACATTTTGTACCTAACATACTACATGCCGCTTTATTGCACATGCATTTTTGCGTTGCTGTTAAAACAAGGATAGGCCAACCTAACATAAAACATCACACTAGTTTGCGAGTTTGCAGAAAGTTTAAAATTTTACAATGCGTTTCATTGTTTTTTAACAGTTAAAATAATCGATGTACTTACACCAAGTCTTCGGATTTGATATAAGACAGGATGTAAAGAAAAGAAAATACAACCCAAATTTAAGGGGGTGGATGAGTGGAATCTAGTAGTAAAGTTAGCCTGTAACGTCCCACTGCTGGGCAAAGGCCTTACCTCAACTGTGAGGTAGTTTGAGCCATACTCCACCACGCGGGCTTAGTGCGGGTTGGTGGAGGGGTGTTCGCAAGGCAAGCGACTAACCCTGCTGTCAGATGTTATCAAGCCGCCCATAAGGCCTCTGACTAGGCTTAACGACTAATATCAACCGATATTAGCCGGGACCAACGGCTTAACGTGCCTTCCGAAGCACGGAGATGCTCGTGATAAACGTCACTTATATGGTCGGAATGGTCACCCATCCAAACACGACCGCGCAGTAGGTTGCTTCACTTTGATATCACTACCAAAGCGCTGCTACCGCTGCGCTACGAGCAACTCAAGTGGAATCTAGTGGAACCTAGATTGCAGGATAAATAAAATAACTTCTTGAAACAATAATATTTTTTATTTGCGTTTAATTATTATTCAGAAAATATATCCGTCCATTTATCTATAATAATAAGTTTAGAAATAATTAAAGTGAAACCTCTTCAAAATCATCATACTATATTTCTTTGTCTCGCGCCTCGCTCTATCGTATGAAGAAAAAATGTAATTTAGCGATTCGTCATCTACACAAGAGGGAAAACATTAAGTTGATATTACAATTTAAACCAATGTATACAAATACAATAAAATGATAATAACACGGAATAAAGCTAACTAACTACATAATATATACATCAAAACACTAATTTTATTAAATTTTATTTAAAAACCAGAAATACATACATAACTACAAACACAGTCACCGTGTTTTTAGTAAACTAATTACATTAGTAAAACAATAAATTACTATGGTAAACAATAATCTCATTACTTTACGAGTAAACTTAAATGATGTTATTTAAAACTATTTTTAGTCCTGTATTCTAACTTGATTAACAACTACCTCTTTGAATTTGGCTCATCCTTTTTTACATTCTGTATACTTGTAGGTATCATTAAAAACCTGCGTAGTATTGATTTGCTACTCTATTTATCTACCAGAATCAAAGAGTCAGTTACCCTAACTACTCGAAGTAATATGAGAGCCAAAAGAACAAGCCAAGTCACGTTCATTACCGGCGATCGTAAACCGTACTGATTGTTCTGGTCATTAACAGCTCCCCACTATATCAATATCATTCCGTAACAATCTTTATTTATGAGCTTAATTCTGCAGTAAATCTTGGATGATGTCTCCAACGACCCTGGCTTACTTCTCATTAATAAATAAACGGGGACCCTGGATATAGGACCCGCTCTCAAACCTCGGCTGTTACCTTAATTATGGCTTTAAGAGACAGTAAAATTTAGGCGTATTTGGTTTGAACATTAATGAATTGCTGCACTTCAGTTACTCGTACCTATTACCCCTGTCTATCTTAACCTAGAACTATACGTTGTTAATTCCGTTGTTTTTGTGTAGTTTTAAATGTGTTTTGTGTTAGCGAAATTGGATTCCGTTTAACGTTGCACAGATTTTTGGCAATGAGTTTCCGTTCTACACGCAATGTGTTGCAGAGTGCACGTCCACACATGCTCTGGAAACCCTGTAATCCGAAAATATTTGTCTGTTTGTTATCTCGCTATCTCATATTCGCCTTATGGGTCGGACTTTTATACTGTTCGACAACTATCGAATGCGTTGTAAAACGAGCTCACATACCTGCGATCAGGCAAATAGCGCTGCCAGACTTTTATTTGTCAGAAACTTACTTTGTTGGAGCTAGGGCTGTCAATGTATTCACTATGTACAAAACGTACGCGTAGCTACTTGAAACCTTTGACTGACCTGACTTTCAGCAACGATTCAGTCACGGTGCAGCATCGATGCAGTCACAAATTGTTGACAGTTCAGACAGCATCGATGCAGAAATACGACTGCATCGATGCTAACGCGCTAAAATACAGTTTATAATTTGTCAATTTTCAGATTCTGCATTGCGACTGCATCGATGCTAAAAGTAGCACAAGCGTGTAAAGGTTGACAGTTAGTACTGATGCAGTCACGATGCAGAAGTTAAACTTTGAGAAATTGTGTACTGTATATCGGCGACTGCATCGATACAAACGCGGGACTGCGTCGATGCTAAAAGTCGCAGCGTGTAAGGTGTTTTAGAGATCTCCTTAGATAAATATTGGAACCCAATGGTGGCAAATAGGTTTAAAATTAATTTAATTGTAAGTGTCATAGGAATTAATTAATAATAATTAATTCCTTTGATACTTAAAGTGATTATTTGGTTAAGTATTTATTTAGAAGGATGTTCGTAAAATACCTACATAAAATAGTAACTAGGTTTATAAATACATTATATTATTACACTCATATCACGTAAGTAATAACACCTAGTATAAATTATTGAATAAATTTAAATAAATAAAATCTATGGAAAATAGGTAAGGCAGTGCTGTGTAAACTATTTTTTATAACCATAATAAAGGTTTTAGTGATCAAACCATATATGCTATCGCTGACTTTTCTGGGCAAACATTATGCTATAAATGGTAGGTATTTTCTGTTTAAAACACAAAGAATTTAATTTCAAAAACGCAGTAATATTTGAGCATATGGTAACGACTTCAAACCATAAGCACATAAGATTTAATAGTACTACCCATGATTTGATAGTTTATTATCAATCACGAAAACTGGCTGATAAACTGCCGTATATGATTAAAAAAAAAATAAGTTAACATTTAAATATCGTTGCTAAAAGTCGCAGTGAGTAAGGTGTCTAGGGATTTTTTATGACTAATAGAATAATTGACTTACTTATAATTTGAGATTTGCTTTGATTAATAATTTGAACAACATTATTTCTTTCATTGAGTTGAACTTTGTGAAATAAATTATTATTACGTATTTAATTGCATGATTAAGTAAAAATTGCATACCATCTTATTGGGAAAAATGTTCTGGATTTCAAAAATGTTAACATCTTTGTAACTGTGTTCTCACTTATAAAGGCTTGCTTCTTTACGGGACATGTCGATATCCACCCTCCACACGGAAAATCTCTCTTCGACATAGTTCAAATGTTTGAGCATATTAATTAATTAATTGCCCATGAATGAAAAGTTAACGTTTCATTTCAATTATATTTTTGCATCTTCCTTCTACATTATTAAGCGAGTTTTACATTATAAAAATGTGAACCCTGCCTATTCCATAACGAGTCTTATTAACGTTAACCATATTGATTAACGACCCGTCTGGTGTAGTGGTCGAGAAATCGCCTACTACGCAGCGGGTGCGGGTTCGATCCCCGCACAATACAAACATTTGTGTGCATGAACATCTCTGTTTGTATTGGTCTGGGTGTTTTCTATGTATATCATGTATGTATTTACAAAAAAAAAAAAAAAAAGTATTTAAGTATTATATCCGTTGTCTGGCACCCATAACACAAGCTTTGAGTAGCTTACTTTGGGGCTAGATGGCGATGTGTGGGAATGTCCAAAGGAAAGGAAATGTTTATTGATTCTCGTGATGACGAAAATAACCATGTCGACTGACAAGTATGCTTTGAAATGAGCTCCGTTCTGCTAGGATATCGGTGAATAGAGATCAAGAAAATATGTGTATTTGTTACGCCACCTCATATTCGTACGCGAGTACTGACATCAGCGTTCATAGCTATCGATACTATCAAAGTTCGAGATAGCTCCCAGACAAATACTGCAAGACCTTTATTTTGTCAGAACTAATTCCGTCGACACAGTGTTTGCGAATCAAAAGTTGAATGTTGAGGCCAGTGGTTTTCCTTCTGCAAATAAATTTGTTTGTTGTAAGGAAAATTGTTTTTGGGTAGCTAACTATTTCTTCTTGGACTCAAAGTTTGGGCGTTATAGTAAATAGATTTGTATTAACATTATTGTGTTGGCATGTTACGGATATCATTTAATGATATAAGATATTTATCAAGTTTATAAATTTAGTCATGAAAATCATCCGAAAGCTAGGATTCAAGAATTGTATTCGCTGCGCCAATCCTCACAGTGGCGTTCGTTGTGACATAGGCTTTAAGTAAACAGCCGCCTGAATATCCGATCACTAGCACAATGGTAGCCAAAGTCTATATTATGCAGGGACAGAAAGTTGTTTAGTCCACCAATTTGGTATGCACTGTCGCGGGTGTTGGCGCATCGAGCCTATTGCAGCTTTAATGCTCTGCGGTTTGGATTCCGTCCACGTAGAGAGGTCACCATAAAAGTGGTCTGCACTGGCCCCGCTCAAATTGTTTTCAACCCACAAACTCGCACGGTACAGTTAACACGGCGGCAAATAGAAACTTCATTTATTTTGCAGTTTAGGCTAGGTTCAGCTGCGGGCGATGTCTAATGGTGTGCGAAAAAGTAATGTTCGCGGCAAATGGCGGAGCAATTTGTGTATGATTTTTTGTAAACGATGTCACAATAAATGTAGCATTGCCACATTTTTTTATAAACCCACTATAGATAGATAATAGTTTAACAAAACTAAAGGCACCTAGCCTCAAGTCTTTCAATTTCTTCAGAACATTAAACCCCAGTGTGTTGACGATTAACAACGAAAATGTTTTACCTGCTTACATATACAATTACATTACACCTTACGTATTATTCAATCAATCACCTTGATTCAAGTCAATGACCTTGTATGGGCTCGTCTTTATATTATCTACGTGTAGTTATCAAGGTTGACAAAGAATCTCAGAGATAAAATATATAATGTAAATTGTTAACCCTTAAGTCGGCGAACACATGCGTCCCACATAGATTTTTTGATGCTGCAGCCAGGTTGACGCAATAAAAAGCCCACAATCTATCTAATTATAATCTTAAATATATTATCAGTTCACGCACTGACAGCCATCTAAGTGTCGACTGACGGACTGGTAGGTGATTTTTGGGCAATGTGCAATATTTTTATCGATTATGGCTAAACGAAGAAAGGTAAGTCGTGCAATGTTTGAGAATTTGAGTTTTTTTATAAGAACATTATATGTCTGTTAACTTCTTGCAGGATTCACTCACATAAACATGTGAGGAACATAATAATATAACCTTGGGGTGTATTGCAAACCAACTTAATCCGTTCAATTTCCATTCGATTCAGTGTAAACGAATATTATCAATATAATAATATTATAGTACAATGGTTGGAATATTAATATTTATGATGTTTTATTATTATACATATTCTGCGAAATAGCAATATGAATTGCTAATTTGACAGTAAAGCTGAGCCGCTTACCTATCAAAACTGCATAACAATACGCGCCCTTACTTAAGCGAAGCGTTATAATGGAGCTACATGTTTTTGCCTGTTTACGTCATCATCAAATTACCTTTAATTTAAATAGTCTTTTCCTATTTCTACCGTGATCTCTTGTTATATTATAGTTATAAAAACTTTATCAAAAAAGAACCTTCATTTTTGAATTCGGTATAACTATGTATCATTTAGATAAATTTACAAAAACTAAAATGTAGCGACAAGAAAAAGGTAATTCCTTACCAAGGCACAGGAATTACGGTTTCCTACATTTATTTTTCAGAGTTATCAGTATTTTTTCAGGAATCTGTTGATGAGGATTCAAACAGGGCATTATCAAAAACCTGAATCCAACTCTTAATTTCTTCCAGCAGTTCTTCGCGGCGTGGTTAAGGGTTATCAAGATCTAACTTCTTCCGCGTAAATCATATGTGTGTGATGAGTTGGTAACTTTTTTTTTAAATAAAAGTGTACACGTATTCTGCTGATGTGATAAATTATGATACAGGAAATTATTTTAATACCTATTAAGATATTCGTACAGTTAGGTATATAAGATATATAGATAAATCTTTTTTTAAAGGAAATGTTATTTTTATAGCAGTATCCGGTATTTATTTATTTATTTTAAAGCTTTATTGCACAAATAATAGTGTACAAAGGTGGACTTAATGATAAAAGCATTCTCTGCCAGTCAAACCTTTAGGTCATGCAGAGAGATGGCAATGGGTGCAGCGAAAAGAAATTAAGAGAATATCAACAAAAGGGTATGATGTGTTGATACCTCGTGAAGTAAAACTTAGAAACGTTTTTCGCTTACGTAGGTACAATTTGCATTGCTTTATGGTCCTTTACTCTATCATAAGTCCTACCTAGCACAACGCAAGTGAAAAGTGGATAGGCGGAAAGTAAAAAAATATTTTTTTTGATCACTAAATTTTCGTTTCCCTATTTTCTCATCGTCAATTATATGATCACCAGTATTAAATTATTAAATTTTCTCTATGGTATAAAAATAAGACATTGTGATCGATTGTTAGTAGAGTACCTACAATTGATAAGAAATGGTGCCTAATACTTGTTTGTATGAAACTTTATTCAAGGTCAGAGAAAAGAATTAACATAGCCTGTGTGAAAATCTGCTGTTCATTAAAATTGTAATGAATAACACGGTTTCATTATCTACCTAGTAAAACCTGATAATTTTTGAAGCAAATAAAAATTCATATTTTATTTCATCGCTGGGCTGTCTCGCTGTTAAGATATTCAAATGTTATTCTGACGGAACACTTGAGCCTTAGCTTCGAGCCGACATTTCAAAATGGAAATAGACTCTCGTGCCTGCTAGGGGAATCGTATTCGACATTTGACGCGAAATGATGATGCAAATTTCATGAAAATGCCAAATATTATGCACGATTACGTATCAATGATGGTTGGGCGGGTTTCGGATATTCCCGATCTGTTTGAGTTTTATGGCCTCTAAAAATGATTTCCATAATGTTTATTATGCTGCGTGTTCGTAACAGGCCTCACAGGCGTCCATGGTATATGGATGAAACGCCCTTTATTATTACCCATAGTCACATAGTTAATTCGATTGCAAGTAATCTTTTACTGTGGTGTGATGACGAAAGAAGCGTACCACTGTGAGGGGTATGTATACTCGTATGTGATGTTTTGATATACGAGTATCAGCCACACAGTTTGTATGAACAAATGTCATTAGAAGCGCCTTATAACATCTAGCTAGGTAGACACTAATCGAATAACTGTGATTCCATCTGGTAAAGCTAGTCATTTAACCCAAACCTAAAATTAATATCTTTTTTTTTACATTTTTGAAATAAAAGAGCCCCGATAAATGGAGGATATTTTCCAAAGAACGGTGATATTGCTTTTCCATTTCGGCTAAGTGAATAAAATATTATTATGTAACCTCAGACCTAAGAAAATAGAACCTTTTTCCAACTTAAAGAAAACTAACATGGTCCGTTCAGCTTATATAAAATAATGAGAATAGAGAAAACGTGTATGAAAAATAATGTTTTTGTTTCCGGCGTTTTACATCAGTCAATTGATAAAACATTCCTACTACCTAATTGATAATACCTTCTTTATTTATTCCGTCGTTATAAGTTGTAAGTTAGGTATTATATGTATGCAGCATATAAAGTCCACAGTTGGTAATAATGAGAATATCTATCTGGAAATCGTTGATGATCGGCAAATTTGTAGACCCGATAGTGAACTTGTGTAAGGATTTGAAGTCATATTGAGATGTCTTTGTTTTTTTTATTCTCGTCTAAGCAGATATGTGACCTCGATCGTATCCAACGTGTGGATGATCAGCAGCCTGTTCACTCTTCGTAAATCCCAACATAACTATAGTTAATTATTCAGAAAGCCTAAGATAATCTAAAAAGCTAGGAAATAGAACTATGATGAAAAAAACATGTTTTTATATGAAGTTTTGAACGAACAATTTGTTATTATAGCAGAGGTAAAACTTTATGTTCCAGTTATTACGTTGGTACCATAAAATATTACTATACTGTTATTGTCGACTAGAAACTATGTCTTTCCCGAGATATATTATTGCTGTCTCTCTTCAATCGTAAATAACAAATGGGCGAAGGCAAAACTTTGGCAGGAGACCATCCTGTTTGTGACGTGTTTTAGAGGTGAGGGGACTTGCATAAAAGAGGAAAAATCAAAACAATTCAGTATTCAGAAATATTGGCACGTTGGTTTTTCTATTTGTCTATATATCATAGACTTAGATTTAAAATTTAATTGCGCGTGTTTTTATCTTTTCATATGGCTTGCAAAGCTATTACCTATATAACGATTCTAAGTTTAATCATCTTGCCATTTATTTCATCTATACTAATATTATAAAGCTGAAGAGTTTGTTTCTTAGACGCTAAATCTCAGGAAAAACTGGACCGGTTTGATAATTTATTTTTGTGTTTCATATTTATCGAGGAAGGCTATTAAAACTCACATGACGAGGATATAAAAAATTACGAGACGACGCGAGGGGAGGGAGCAAACTCAAAACGCGCGGAGATTGCGGGGGACCGCTAGTCTTACTATAAACGTAAATATTACAAGTATTTTATCAGATTGTGTTTGTCAAATATTCAAATTCTAATTTGAATTTCAACCATCATCGAATTATTATCGTAAAAGTTACCAGTGTTTTCTCCGTTGGCGTATAATATTTGACGTCATAGATTTATAAAAAACCTACCACCAAGTTGCTTTTTACTTGTTGAAATCATTACTTAAAGCTTAATCCAACAGAAGGCTTAAAATATATTAAGTCAAAATTAAAATCTCATTTCAAACGTATTGGATAACACTAAAACACTTTGCTAGAAAGAATACGAAAATACTTTGCGGATCCATTGATTTTTATTTCTACTCTTTATATCAGACAAACGAAACTCTAGTAACTAAAAATGCTCGATATAATAAGGTCTCCGTTTTAAGAAAGTCTCGTTCCGGGTCCTAGTTCGTCGCTCGAGTGAGCTCTACAACCCTCGACTATCACTGCATGGCTGGCTCCTTGAGAGCTACTTACGATAACGCATGTGAAAACAAAATATAAACTCGTAATCTCGAGGAAAAAGGTCTGTTCTAGGTCGTAATTAAGTACTCAAGAGCAGTAATAAGTAGTGTCGTTAAATTGTTAAAGGGAAGGTTTCTTGCGAGTGAAAAAAATTTCATGGTCAAGAATAATTTTATAGAATCACGTCAAAGATATTTTTATTGGAACTCTTATTGTTTTGTAAAGTCTGTCTGTCTGTCTATCCGTCCGTATGTTACAGCCTATAGCCAGTCATTCTGAAACTATTAGCATTACAATTAACACAACTGAAAGTTAGTTCGTAGGTGGTTTCTGTTAACCGCTTTACGATTCTTATACAAAAAGTTAAAAAAAGTCATTTAATAAAAGGGGGAGCTTTCGACACATAAAATTAAAAAACTGAAAACAAAAAAATATATATGCGTGTGCCTATGAATAGATCTATTAAAATGGCATTCTAATATTTTTTCTCTGAGTCTAACATTTGAGATAAAGACGCTTCCAAAGACGCGTCACCCCTCCTCCCTCTACCTTTTTTCACAAAGAAAGCAAAAATTCAAAATTATATATTATGATGTGGATCTGACTAAATACTTTTAATTAAAATTGGTTTAAACAAGATTAAACTGGTAGTTTTTGAGAAATAGCTTTGAAACGCAACTTTGTATTTCATACAAACACTGTGAAAAATAAAGTTATTTTTGCTGGCAAACAATATTGTGTTTTCTTTTCTAGGTGGACGAAACGGTGAACGGTAAGACTTGCACTTGGCCGGTTTTTTATACTAGTAAATCGTGACTGAAAATGTTGTTGGAAGTCACGAAGAAATAAATATTGAAAAAGTGTGCACTCGTTAAGGAAGTAAGGAGTTCAATCAAAGATTTACGTATTATTAGCGTAATTCCATCCCAAAGAGTGATGCACTCTTAAATGTGCTGTGCTTTCTTGTCCATATGCTTATAGATCATATAGCATATGGACGGTTATTATACAGGGGTAACTTAAGGTAAACTGCCCTCACCAACATGTAATATAACTCGAGATAGCTCTGGTAATGAGGTTCTCAGCTAGTACTTGAGCATTGCAAGTGCAGTCGTGAGCTCCTTATCTATAGGGACATACACGTGTATGTTATCACGTCGTAATGTAAGCACAGGGTGTAGTCAGTCCAAATAATTATCTGTTTGCCTGATAGTTCTTATAACCATCTTACTATAAGGGGGTACTCAATATTACCCCCACCATAGGGAAACATATTTTAATCTGTTTTTTATTTAAAGATAACTGAAAAATCCCATTGCTACCAAATGTTTAAAAAGTTATATATCTAATTTTTAATACAAAAAATCATGATGATTTTTCTTTTAATGATATTTTAAGCTTAAGTATCCCATCTCGCCATCCTCAATCCTACATGACTGCATTTTGGGCCAAGAAAAAAATCCCAGCATAAGCACAACCAAGACTATATTGTACTGAAAACATGTCTGGAGAAAATATAACACGGTTTTTGATTCCCCTGTAACAAATGAAAATGGCATGGATATTATTAAGTCCATAGAATATTAGATACGCGAAATCACATTTTATTTTTAACAATATTACGAAATAATGCTGTCACTAGTCACTCTCAAAAGTATCCTTATGGGCCATTTCCCACGGACACATCCCTAGTGTTTAGCCGGTACCGTTTTCTGCAGGATGCTGTTTAGTAGTATACGCGTTTTAATGTTTATATTCACATGGTCGTTTCTTTTGCAATGACCAGCAAAAAACTGATACCTGATTTTTGCTTATGCTGTTTTTTCATTAAACTGAACCAGTTCCTTTTCTAAAATAACAGCACACATAAATACAGCAATTACCATGGCAACACTGTGAAAGATATACTTTTAAAATGTACATACTTGAACTTATTTTTAACCGACTCCATAAAAGGAGGAGGATATCAATTCGACTGTATGTTTTTTTTTGTATCTACGTTATAATGTTATATTTTTTTCGCTTACTTAGAGGGTATACCTTCTAGTTGGTCCCATTTTTTTCAATTTGGAATCTGATGACGGGATCTTGGTGTAATCGAGGGAAACCCTCAAATTTTAAAGGCAGGTATAGTGTTTCTTTACTAGAATCTTAATTTTGACGTGTTGTTACGTCTGATAGTCAACATCTTGAGGGGCTGAGCTGAAGGTGGAACTCCTTAGCGCTTAGGACTTCAGTGATAATGAAAGAACTTATAGTAGGTACTTTGTAGCTTCTTAAAAAACAGAGTCATAAGGTGAAGCTCCCCTTCTCCTGTAATCTCTAAAAATGGAGAAATAAAATTAACTTTAAAATCCAGCACTTTGACCATCAAGCATAAACTATCACAGCACCGACTCCAAAAAGAAATTGTTTTCCTAAAATGGGTTCCTTTCCTTTCAATAGTCAAGAGTATATTTAAGACTTTTTGGTGCATTTTATTTCTGAAGTCGGTTTTTACTTTTTTTTCTAGATAGAAATCACGCGGCTATTATAAAAAAAACAATACACCGTCCATTCGTTACTGTGGCACAGTCACAGTCGTGACTGTGACTGTCTGCGTGCTGAACGCGTGCCGAAATCGAGGCGCGTAGGTATAGCTCACGTTTCGTTTATTTGTATGAAGTTGGAATACTGTACCGATAACATTACCGTGGCCGTGTTGACCACACAGGTGTGACGGACGACGATGTTACCTAGCGAGAGAACTATCTTACACGCGCCTCATTCGATTGCCTTAACCCAATTATTATTTAAAAACTCCAGTGCAGTGTGAAAACCTTACGTCGTCCGTTAATCTTTTGCCAGCTGTCAAGTAGCTGAAGTATTTGCCTCGAACAAATAATGTACCTACAGTGACGAGTGCAAAGTGCAAAACTTACATTAATACAAAAAGTGAAATTCTATCGCGAGATCATATTTTACGGACAACATGAAATCTTTTAGGTTTTGCATCATTTCAAAGTCTCAGTGTAAGAGTAAGATCATAGGCCCCGTCCTAATGACAAACGACATACGCCTATTACCATCAGCAATCCGGTGGTGTGTTATATATTTGCCGTCATTTGTCATATTGTTGCCGATTCCTTTCCATTCCAGGAGTTTGAGAAGGCGTCTCCCAATGCCGCTGTGAACAGTTCCGGAGATATTACATCTCTGTCTCAAACCTCTGCACAAGTGAATTGCCCTCGTGTTCTGCTCTTATTCTTGGACCGGCATGGTGGCGTTATTTTTTCTAAGCACTTGCCTAATTGTTTGTGTTCTGTTTTTAATCGCTAGTAGGGCCCAATCGATAATAACATTTGTACAGGCATAAGGGCGAATATTTTGTTTTTAAATAACGTTCACCAAGTGTTGTGCTGTAACCTGAACTGAATAATACATATTTTATTCAATATTTATTTATTTATTTTAAAATATGACGACCGCCATGTGACGTGGCTCGATATAAAGAGACAGCATTAATGGCGGGAGTTTCACACACGTGCTTTTTTTGAGTGTTTATTTGTTCGTGATCAGTAAAACATATATAGCGACATATACGAGTATGTTATCTTTTAATGTGCAATCTTTATTGGTTGTGTATACATATATGTAATTTTAAACTTAATAGCCTTTTAAGGGTTTATTATCAGCTGATGTGATTTAGTTAAATTATTCCAGAAAAAACAACCAAGAACAAAAACCTTTGTTGGATATACCTTTTAATTAAAAATATATAATATAGCCATAGGTAGAAGTCCTATCATACGACTACTCACAACAAACTGGTTTTTGAACCTGAAACTGACTGAAGGGCTTTGTAATCAAACCAAACAAAAACAGTGCTATACCTGTTATCGTCTCGCTTACAATTGCTCTACAAAAGGTTTCCTAATACATTTCCTAACTATCTATCTCTTTTCTACATCTCTCATACGTTCTATCTGTTAATGTATCAGTTTTGGGTTGCATTTTGGGCGAAAAAGAAGTTTCCTGCATAAGGGCAGCCCAGACTATTCTGCGCGGCAAACATGTTTGGAGAAAAATTCGGTCGGTTTTCATATTCTCTGTAACAAAAGAAAATTACCATTTTAATAAGGACTGGTTTCAACATTGAAAAAATAAGCACTTACCAACAAATAAATCAAATATGTGGGGCGAACTAAAAGTTTTTAGAAAATCGAATTGGAATGGATTGAGATCAACTCGGGACCCTCTCTCGACCAGCGGGTCGAGAGAGGGTCCAGGGAGCGGCGCATGCGTCGTAACGCACTTACGGCGAGTCGCTCGCCCTCTCTCTGATCTGCTCACCCTGTCAAACGGGGTGTCATTTACAAGAAGAACTATCATAAGTTGCAGCAAACGCGATCCGAGGCGAGGCGTTCGGTCTCCAGTGCTGATCCCATGCCGAGGTGTTGATTATCCCTCCACAAAACCTTAACTGTCAGTCGCTCGTGTTTTCTTGAGAGGTCGCTGTAGAAACACACCTTGTGCGAAAATGATCTTTGATTGATTTATTCGAACACTTTTAGACTCATCAAACCCGTATAAACATTCATCTGAGTAGAGTTTTAATTAAAAATAGCAACCAAAGTCTATTGAACATTATTTTAATTAAAGCCCAAACGAAAACCATGACAAAACAAAAAAAATCTCAGTGAAATCGATTTAGACGCGCTACAAATTGCTACAAAATTATGAAAATAATCAGCAGATGAATTTTGTCTGCGTTTGTGGGTTCATCAGGACTAATGGATGATCCCGCAAACGCAGAGTCGTTTAGTTCAGAGTTATGAAAAAAAAAAACATCTGTGGGTCTTATTTCTAGCTGATTCTAAAAATTCAGTGCAGACCTCGTATGGAAAGTGATTTCGTTTGAAGTATTGGACTTGAATATGAGTAAACAGCTCTTTTTGATTTTGACCATGGATCGTTTGGAATGATGGAATAGTTAATTAGTTTTTAAAATCTCACTTTTAAGCTTTTTCAATAAAAGGAAGTTTTCTGCATGCTAATCGTGCGAAAAGTAAACAATTAAAAATGCCACTTACCTAGGCCCATTATAACAGATCCGAGATTTGTGTTCGTATACCAAAAAGACATATCTGTGAAAGCTTGTCTTTGGAGGGGGGGCTGGAGGTGCGTAGTCAAAAATTGTTTCTCCTGATAGCAAATTAGCCCCAGAGATATTGATGACTAACCAATGAAGAAACGCGCGTTCTGTAGGCGCTGCGCGAGACGGAGCGTCAGGATCTTGAAACAAATTTTGTTAGTACGTATTAGCATGTTTCTGTATAAAATGTATTAATCAAATGGGAAGAAGAAGAAGTTCTTCTACTTCTTGAAACGTACAGACTGTACAAACTTCATTGGCCTGTCTTTTTAACACTTGTTTTTTATCGACTTTTTAACGGACCTATGTGATTTGCAATCAGTAGTTATCTATTTGTCTTAGTCTCTTATAACCTTACTTTGTTCTTGGAGCTTTTTATAGTATCCTACCTACTCATAGATTAAAAGTAACTATATTCATACTTTTAAATTGTTATTATTAGTTAGTATTTGGCTAGCTATTAAGGACGTGCAGAATCTTTTATCTTCATAGTTTAACCATATTATTGTTCTTTTGAAACAAATTAATGATTTATTATTTATTCATTATTATTATGTTTGATTGGCATGTGATTAAAGACATAAGATAAAGGCAACTAAGCAATGTTTTTGTTTTTAATTCGTAACGTTTTATAGAAATACGATATAAGGGCTCAAAATAACGACGAAGCACTCCGAGAAAAAAAAGAAGGTAGTGCCCTTGCGCTTAGCTTTACTCGGCTCTGGCAGAAGGCACAGTATTGCCCTCAGATAACAGAATTTGGATACAAATTATTCTCAAATCAATAATTAGACCTCATTACCTGCTAGAATAAGTGTGTAGTAACGAGTAGGATTCGCCCACCAAACAACGCTGGGTGCTTGTTTCAATTGTGACAGACATAGTACATTCCCTTGCGTTGCGACAGCGCCAGTAGGATATAATACCTAAAAACAATAATAACATCATAACAAACACGAGTATATATTTGGCGGCCTCGGTGGCGCAGCGGTAAGAAGAGCGGTTTGAAACGACGGCTGCGCCAGAGGTCCCGGGATCGATCCCAGGGTCAGGCCAAAAATATAGACTTGGGTTTTCTGTTCAGAAATTCTTTGGGGAACCCGGAGTTTGTCTCGGAAAAGCACGTAAAGCCGTTGGTCCTGCGCCTGATCTGTATCTGGTCAGATTGCTGTCCCATCGGGCTATGAGAGTGAAAGGAAAAGAGAGTGCACCTGTGTTTGTCGCATACTTGTGCACTATAATATGTATCGCGCGGTCGGTTATTCGTAGTGACTGGCCACCGTAGTTGAAATCGGCTACGGGGACTATTATTATTGCAAGATATGGAAAAAAAGATAATGAGTTGTGGGTGTGGGTGTTAGGTGGACCGGGTAACTGGGACTATGGAAGAACTATGGCCCCTGCCTGACATATGTTTCTCACACGGATAAAATGGCAGGGGGTGACCTCCACACTTAGTCGATGGGCCCCAAAATTAGTTGCTAGCACTAAGTGACGCAGACAACAAGAGGGAAACACCAGTTGAGGTGCTAGGGAAGTGGAAAGGTGCACCACGGCTCTCAGAACAATTCCGGTAATCGTTCAAGATCCCTACAAGCATCTTACTGGCACTCTTCCTTCCCCCGAGCATCTCTGCTCTAGCGAGTCTCCACTAAAGCCAGCCAATGAAGGCAAGCAAGAGGTGGGAGATCCTGTTCCTCGTTAGCGTTCACTCTGCCCGGCCAGTGAAGGCAAGACAGAGATGAAGAACAGGGGTTCTCCCAGAAGCAATCAGGTACGTGGGGTCGTTACGGCCCAACAGCTCACCACAAGCTGCCCTGCGTGTTATTATTATTATTATTATATACCTAGTCTTGCCATAAATATTGTCACAAAGAAAAAAAAATTAGTGCAAAAAAATATTTATTACTTTTACAGTGAGTTAGTTTGATTCATAAGTATAAAATAAATCAAAATATAGAAAGCTTATTTGAACTGGTCTCCATTGGCTTCAATACAGTCCTTTACACGTTGAGGCCAGTTATCAATAGAAGCACGCTCTCTTTCCATGGGAAAATTCTTCACTGCCAATAATGTGGATTGTTTAAGGGACTTCAAATTATCATGGCGTTTAGAGCAAGCCGTACTCTCTAAAGCTGACCATAAATCATAATCCAGCGGATTAAGATTGGGACTAGACGACGGCCAGTCTTTAGCTCTGATGAAGTCCGAAACGTTCGCTTCTAATCAAGATTGCGTGGACCGAGCTTTATGACCCGGCACCGAGTCTTGTTGGAAAGACCATGCTTGGTTATTGAACATGGCGTTGTTAAGGGGCTTAACTACCTTCTCAAGAATGGTATCTTGATACACTTGTGCCGATGTTTTGATACCTTTTTCACAAAAATATGTCTCAGTCACTCCTTCATAGCTAACACCCCACCAAACCATCAATGAAGTCGGGTAATGCCCACGTTGCACTCTGCCGACTAATTAGGAAGCTTCCTTAGAGGTTTGAGCATAAACACGATCATTTTGTTTTTAAAAAGTGTTGCTCAATTGTAAAGATTTTCTCATCCGTAAACAAAACTTTTCTGTGACCTCCCTTTACGTACACCGCTTCAGAGGTTTTTTCGATTTTACCACACTATTCTTTTTTAAATTGTCAGTTAAAAAATGACCAGTGCATCTCTTATAGGCTGCAAGTCCTAAATCTTTTAAAATACGCGACATGGTTCTGGGTGCTATCTTCATCACCCGAGATAAAATATTTTGCTTTCGGACAGGATTTCTGCGAATTCTTTCCCTTACTGCTTTGACCACCTTTTCGTACAAACACTACGTGGACGGCCAGATCTTTTTCTGTCACAAACAGAGGAGGTCTCATTGTACCTATTGATAGCCCGGTACACAAACATTTGACTAGTACCAAGCGTATGGAGATTTTCTTAAATTACATTTGGCTCCATACCAACTTTGTGTAATGCAATTACAGTGATTCGGTTCTCTTTATCACCCCACTCTATTTTAATATCGCAAAATATTCTAAAATATATTGGCGCCAAAATTAGAAAACACAATGAGCAATCGTATGTAAATGTTTTTGTGAGTCCAAATTCAAATGTAATATCTTTCTTATTTTTAATTGTAACAGTATTTATGGCCAGACTGTGTATTTTCCAGCCACTAGGCATTTTTTGGTTCGGTTGAATAGAGTCACTCAAGAATATAAGGTAATACCGCAATGAGGCACGTATTAAAATATCTAAGTACATAAAAACGTATTTTGTAATACTTACTTCCGCGCCCGTTCGTGGTGGACAACAAACAAGATCTGGAACTATACGACTTCTTTGAAAAACTTGCTCTACAGAGCAAAAATTGCTTAAACTTTCCCCCACAAAAACAAAAAATAGACACAAATTTCCTATCCTACCCATAGCTTCTAATTTATTAAGTACCACGCGACTTCGTTTGTAAAGTGGTAATACTGACTGAGCAAGGATTGCTGTCTACAGTTTTACAGTTGGTGGGTAATGTTTTCACGATTTTATTAAACATCATTTTACAACGTAATAATACTTAAATAAATATGTCACGGTACCGTTAGATTTTTTTTACTATCAGTAGCTAATATGTATTGATGCGTAATTTTTTTTAATTGTATTTAAACAAGTATTTATAGAAATTTGTCCCGTGAGAAACATTTTGGCTTTTAGTGTCAATTTTAAAAGTTTTTGTAACATTTATTTAATTTGAAAATGTTTTATTAGTACCACATCATTCAAACTATAACAATAGACGTAAGTAAAGTCAGTTTTTCTTTGCTCGTTGAATATTGTTAACAATCTTAACATTATTTTTACGAAATAATGATTCATTATTAAGATAATACACATAAACAAAATATAGACATAAACAAAAATCTCACTACTTATATTGGTAATTAATTTATTCTTAATCACTGAGACCGTGTTAAATCGAATAGTTAAAATCCCTTGATATTATTTAAAAAGTTATAAAAACACGGACAACGGACGATTATTATTTATTTATTGTATTTCTTCAAGCAAATTTGAGATGGTAAATAATACACGAGTAAGATGATAAGTAAAACTTAAAACGTAGCTTCATTAAAGTTCTCTGTGTACAGTCGCCAGCATTTAAAGTTACCCACTTTTGCAAACTAGCCCTTATTACAACGGTATAAGACACCGCAGTGGTTACCTTGACGTGTTGTCGTCCGTACTCTAATACAACAATGCTATCAATATCGAGAGATTCACCGAAATCCTACTAAACTTTCTGAAACTTACAACAATGAAATCGTTTAAACTGGATTCAGACCAATACAAAACTTGTGAATGGTCACGTTCCTTCAAGTTTGACATAAATTAATTTCCAACGTCCAAGTAGTCGGGTTATTATAGCCTCATGACCACATCTAACGGTAATCCTTTGAAGTATTAAACTCCCACTTTAATATAAGTTGAACAATGCGACCGGCCATGCCTTCGCAACAATAGCGAAGTTTTCGTTCTAAGGCTCCGTTTTATATCAGCCCTGGGTCCCCAACATGGGATGGGGATGTAGATTATCGATATAAGTTGACCTCATTTTGACTTGTCATGAAATAACCTTCTTATTTCACTTAAAAAGCCTGTTTCACTATCGACAAATAAGCAATTACCAACGAACAATTCAAATATGGATTAGACAGATTGGACAGTACCCCTATCACGAATAATATGCGTCAAAGTATTATAGTAACGTAATCATTTGTATGAGAATCTGAAAGCGCCTCTATCGGACGTACAACGAACTAAATTTGGCAGCTCAAATACCTGACATTTGTTGTGTGTAAACATTTTCTATAGTTTTAAACTGGATTTGCGATCACGAACCTCTCTTTGACGTATAGTATCACGATACTATACAACAACGATGCAACAAGATTACTTGAGATTCTGTGTGTCAAAAATGAGCGAAGAGAAACTAGGTAACTTTTACGGATAAGACCGCCTAAATTGTTTTTTTTTCTAAAATTATCATACAGCTGCATTTGAAGACGGATTCAAGCTCCTGGAATGGGAAAGATTCGGCATCAAAGTCAATAGCAAATACAGGCAAAGATTTATTATTTATTTATTTATCAAAGAAACATACAGCTTTTATATTACAGTTGAATAGGTTCTTAATGTTGTTAATACATTAGCCAAAGCAGATGAGATTTTGGAACTACAGTCAAAAGCCTTAACCGAGCCTTACAACAAGTGGTTCTAAGAAAGATCAACGAAAGAAAGTCTATCAACGAATCCAACGCGGCCGGCTAGGCAGAGGTCGGGAAACTGCGAAAGAGCGTCGTCATGTGCTCAAAATCTCACATTATAACAACAGACAGAGCTGTGGCTTTTGACAAGAAATAAAGAAACGTGTGGAATAAAGAAAACGTTAGTGGTCATATTTATAATTCTAAAATTAAGACATTTCAGTAGAAATATGAAATTTATTACAATATTTTTTATCTTATACTCCTTATTTTTAACTTTGAAAGAAATCAGGAACAGGGCACTTGTTACAGGTGTGTCGATTTTGATTTTGTTGGGTTCATCTTTGCTCTCAATACATATGGGAGTAACGAAGACCGCTGGAACTGCTAGACTCACTTTATTTCAGCTAGCTGGGTAGGCGTATTTCTATACATTTTATTTTGGTCTGTCTTCATTCTGAAAAAATAATATGTATATTATATTATATATTGACGTTAATGCTTTTCAATCCATTTTTTAGAAACAGCGTCCTCTTGGAGAGCTGAGGGCTTGGATATATCACAATTTCTTGAGAAATAAGATCTAGCTAGAGTTAATCTCGCTATAATAGCTAATGAATAAAAGCATTTTAATCACTTATCCTTGTATTACTTTTACGTACTTACTTTTTCAAACAATCAAATATTGTTACGTTGTACTGCAAACGACTTGTCCTCGTTATTTAATTATTTTTTCATAATTTTTAACTAAATCTTTTGTAAAACTTTGAAAATTCGTCACAATATGATGGCATAACGTCAATCTGTCAATTGACAGTCTACTAAATAGTTCAAAAATCTAAAGATTACAGAAAAATATATATCTTCATATTTTAATAGACCAAATTTTTACATTTGCTAACCCTTTTTTTTAACGTCAGGAAATGCAGATTACGTAAATGTAACACCGTACCCCTCCGTCGGGAAACGGAGGGGCGTGTGTGGGACTCCCCCGGATTCGCCCCCGGGTATACCCACTAAAACCTGACGACGCCCGCCGTGTTTGTTGGCTGTGAAAGCAGGGGTCGCGGTGTCTCAACAGTCCCACGACCCTTGCCAGCAGCAACGTCCACCCTCTAGCAGGAGGGCGGATCTCCACGGAGTGGGGTGATCCCACTCCAGTCGGCACACTGGCGCCTCAGGAGGTTCCCTGGTGAATGGACAGAGGTGTCCTCACACCGTCTGTCCGAGACCCTCCCGACGAGGCGATCCACGCCCGACGGCAAATGCACGCCGAGCTCGCCCAGAGGACCAAAGTCCTGGGACATCCCCTGCCTCCTCTGCTTAACCAGAGGGGTGCCGGGAGTCCAAAGACTTATAGTGAGCCGCCGCTCGATGCGAGACAGACGCGACTTACTACTGCCACTGCCGCCCGATACGGGAACAGACGCAGCGGCACTCTCCACGGAGCATCTTGGCTTCACCCGCCGCTGGCGACAGGCTACTGAGCCCCCTCGCCACGACAAGGCGTGCTCCATTCGAGGGGGACATTTGCTAACCCTGCCAAACATAGTGATCGTAATTTTGTTCCGTTATTGATTTCTCTTAGATTTTACTGGTATATCGTGATATATTTCGATAATATTCATAAAAAAGATCGCTTAACTTGTTTCTGGACGTGTCATTCAACGGCCATATTTACGTTAGTATGACGTCATCTTCGTCAATGCTATCGAGTTTACTACACGACACGAGAGTGCTTCGTGATGCCGACTAACGTTGTTCTACGTAAACTCGCTACGATAACGTGACGAATACGTCAAAAGTTCGTGACTGGGGTACTGAAGTCCTATAGACAGAAAACCCTAATGTCACAAAATATAAGACAGCCTAATGGGAATTCATACAGACATTGGGAAACAGGGTGGCCTAATAACTTTCATTTTAATGCCCCTTGATAGCATGTAATATAAAAATCGAGTAGAGTAAATAATGAGCTTTGTCTGATTGACATCACTCCATCCATCCATATTACCTATATAATCCTATATGCAAAAAATAGAAAAGTGTGTTCAAACTTTTTATCAAAAGTACTTGTTTGTTTTTCTATAATTACTTAAATAGCTTGGTTAACAAGCCATACCATCATCTATATACCTATAATAAAGTCGTATTACACCACATTGAACTCGAGATTTGATAGACTGATTTTCATGACTATTACTTTGTTGGATTAGTTGCCCCTAATAGGATAATAACTATAAAACAGGGCTGGGACGAAACGAAGCTCGCTGGGAAGTGGGACAGCTAGCATACGTAATAATTAACAAGCATTAAATAGACTGATTTTATTTAGCTTTATTTCCATCTCACGGATTTATTACAAGAACATCGACAATACAAGCGAAGTATCGACCTCTGACCACCACTATCGTTGACCCTTTTGTTGCTCGCTACGTGTTGGGTTACAAACCCTCCCAGTTATTATGACAATGTGACACTAATTTTAGCAAGGCGCGAGTCACTCCTTTGGATTTTGCTGTATTGCCTCAATGTAACTATGCTAAACCTCCTTGGGTAAATTCGTTTTGCAACAATTCTCTTTGTTCGGTCTGCTAAAGCTGTAAACGCTTTTGTTTTCTGCCCAAAGTAATTGTAAGGTAAGTGCTTACAATTACCACCATTTTTTTAGACAACATAAATAAAATATTAAATATCCTTTGGGAATTCAACATGTAATGTTAAATGCGCAAAACCTCAGACACCCCAAATGATTTTAAACTCAATTGGCCTCATTTTGAAAGAAATAAATATTTAAAAATAATTATATGAGGTTTCATATAAATGTTTTAGTTTTACTGGCACTTCTGATCTGTTTTGCCCTGCGTACGACGCTCTATCGAGAGAAAAGTCGGTAGGCATTCACAGGGCCGCTGCGCCGCGCTTGCATTATTATTATTACTATCTACACTTATAAATATTATCTAACCATTGCTTGTTGACGAATTTTGGCGGGTTTGCGCCATATAGGCCAACATTTTAATAAAGTTTTTTGAAAAATGTGACCCACTTTAAAAAGTGGTTGAATTCATTCTGCTCGTGATTCCAATCAAACTATTTTCAGGACGCTGTAGATTAATTTTTAACAAAGCATTAAAAAACAAGCATCAACGCTATCGTAAAATGCAAACGTTACAAGTAAATTCATTGAACCTATATAATAATAGCATTAACAGATAATATTGCATCACGAAGAAATGTTTGCCTATCGTTACATCGATGAAACATGATTGTTCCATTTTAATATTAAGACCTGATAATGTACTTCTAACCACGTTTCAATGCAAATGCAGTCATAATATTCTATTATATTTTATACGACTGGACAGCTTGCATCTGTTTATAGATTCTTCGTTGAGTATGTATTTTTCATTGTCAGAACTATTAGTCCCACGAGTATGACAGTGAAAAATATATACCTATACTTTGTTAATGGTATCTCTCTTCAATCTGTTATACGTACGAAACATGTTTTTATACAATTCAATAAATTATAATTTGTTATTGTAAAATAGTATTTTTTTAAATGAGTACTCTGCTTTTTATTTAGATAGACTGGAATAACAGCTGCAATCGCATTTCATTTTTTATGGTTCCGTAGCCAAGTGGTAAAAAACAGAACCCTTACAGTTTTGTCAAGTCTGTCTGTCCGTCCGTGTGTCACAGCCACTTTATTCTGTAACTATAAGCCTCACACTCTTAAAATTTGGTAGAAAGATGTATCCTATTAACCACTTTACGATTCTCATACAAAAAATAAAAAAACAGATATTTGAGAATGAAACCAATGAAACATGCAAATAAATCCGTTTTTTTTGTCAAACTTATGCGTGTGTCTATGGATAGATTGGCGCGGGGTGTCTATGGATAGATCTTTTAAAATGGGGAACCCATCACTTAATCGCAATTTTCTTCATCGATTTTCATTCCCCATAAAACGATTCGCAGATGTTTCAAAATAATATTCAACAAATTCTAGAATCTTGTTACATCACAATTTCATTTGGACGAATGCTTATCATCTACAATCTTACTTCATCGTTACTTCTTTTCATAAATTACGTATTTTATCGAAGTAACGTTAGATTTCTGTTTTGTTACCCATAATTTTATTTTCACGTTAGTTTCAATATGCAGAATTCTTGAAACATCGAATTTTACTTCACTTAAGTCCGTATTTCCAAACGAATTTGTTACTAATATTATATTGCATACTTTATTAATAGACAATTCTAAGCATAACTGATATAATGTTAAATAATAAAAAAGTTTCTTCCTATATCAAGATTTGTTTAGTTAATTAGTTTAAATTTAAATTACAGTTTTACAGTATATGGAATTAAATAAACAAACAGAATACGAGTAGTATTAAACAAAGCCGGTCTAGCCTATGGCAGAACACAATGGGAGTTGTGGGTAGACTTTGGGGTGAGACCGGAGCCGATAAGTATAAAACGATTTAGGGAGCAATCACAATTTTAACTTAAAGTAATTTAAAAATTAAATAAATATGAAGGTGTGGGCGCCAGGCACTGCTGGGTGCAGCACCGTATTATAAGAAAGAGTAAAGTTCCCTATACGGGTTACCGGGGTAGATGCCTCGGGCCGGAGAGAAATCGGAGACCCTGGAGCAGAATTGGCAGGCCGGGGTTCCCCACAAACGTAGATCCCGAAGGCACCCGAAGAGGAGGTAATGGGATTTAACTCAAACCAAAACAAAAAAAAAACCCTCAAAAGGGGTTGGAATGACGGATTTCAGCGCCGAGTCTTCTGCTGGATCACGCCTGCCACGCCGTCTCCTGTGACCTCCAAGAATTAATTAAAAGATCTGAAATTGAGTAACGGTCTCGGGGACTGATCTCTGAGGCTGGTGGCACTGTTGGGCGGTAGAAAGGTTGACGTGAACTTCACGACGCAAAATCCAAGAAAAAAGACCCGGAATCTGCTGACCAGTACTTTTATATCACCAACTGTCCCTGTCACTGCATTTGACCAAACGACCATAGACACGTAGAATAAAAACTATTACAATCTTATTGAATTTTAGATAAATATTTAAAAGGGATAATATTTGTACTCTGAATTAATTGGAAGCAAATTAAACAAATTAAGAATCAAAACAAAAATAATTGGAAAGATGAAATTGCTGAGCTAACGAGCTCAACAAACCGAATCGCTACATAATCTGTGGCAACGGGAAAATAATACTTTTAAGCTGTCAACGCCAGTGTCAAACTTGATGAAATATTTGATTTGGTAGCTACAAATCAATCTCAAGATTCATGAAACAAATTTAAATGCAATGATAAAACGAATTGCAGTGCAGTAATGAGACGAAAGAATGCAATAAAAACCTTAAACTATCGCAGGAGGTAAGTTAAAAGAAAGGTTCAATTTTTACTATGTAACAATAAATATGTAATAAATATTGATCTAATAAATAAACTGCGTTAATCCCGACTCGCCGTGGTCTCCTTGCCGTAGTACTAGTCTGCCCGATACTAGAGTGTAATTCAAAAGCCGGAGGCGCGGAGGGAGAGCAGCCTTCCGAAGCCGAAGCTGCGTAGGTGAGCGTTTGAAACAAGTTTTTATGAAAGGTTATAACGATAACTTAATAATTCTTTGAAACATTAGTTTGATATATCGTTATTCAGCTTAACAAAACAAGACTGCCTCTGTGGCGCAGCGGTAGGAGGGTCGTACTTTAAAGCGACGGCTGCGCCAGAGGTCCTGGGTTCGATTCCCGGGTCGGGCCAAAAATATATACCTGAGTTTTTCTGTTCAGAAATACTTATGGTAGCCCGGAGTTTGGAAGTTGGCGGTGTTTCACCCCCTTGCCTCGGAAAAGCACGTAAAGCCGTTGGTCCTGCGCCTGATCTCTCTCCGGTCGTATCAGATTGCTGCCCCATCGGGCTATGAGAGTGAAAGGAATAGAGAGTGCACCTGTATTTGCGCACACACTTGTGCACTATAATATGTCCCGCGCAGTCAGTTAGTCGTTGTGACTGGCCACCGTAGTCGAAATCGGCTAGGGGGACAACTACAACAACAACAAAAGAGTTGCGAGTTTTTTTGGTGAACTGTTATTCGATGTTATGAAACGACTATTATTAACTTTTCGATTAATCAAGAAAAAAGATATTAACATTTATTGAATAGTTTTCTGTGAAATGAAATTCGATATCAAAAAAATCTGTGTTATGATAGATACCCTATATGCATAGAGGTTCCTAAAACCATTTTCTTTTTAAATGTAACTTGTTAGAAAGACGCTTCCAGAGTGGTAAAATACCCCCTCCACCCCCCCCCCCCTTCTTACTTACAAATATTTTCAACGAAAATTAGTTTGGACGGGATCGAACTAGTAGTTTTGAGTTATAGCACTTTTCATCAATCGCAAACATAACTTTGTTCTTCGTACAAACATTATGAAAAACAAAGTTATATTGGCTGTCAACAAAAAATTGTGGTATTTTATCTGAGTGGAAGTAAATGGATTCCCTTATTTAGTTAAATTTGGCACGGAACCCCCAGTGCGCGATTCCGACTCGCACTTGTCCGGTTTTTGATGTTGCGAGCGTAGTGCAATAGTGTGGTATCGATTGAAAGCATTTTAATCGAAATTAAAATTTGAGTTTTCAATAATGTGATTTCACTAATTTAGATAAATAATCCTTTCATGTAAAACTGTCTGTTAAAATAATTCGAATTAATTTATTTAAAAATAAATGTAACTTTGTAAGAATAGTAATATTATTTCATGATTTTTATCTATTTTGACTTCTTACTACCTTCAGTAAATAATTTATAAGAAACGATGATGATATTAATTAAAACATAATTTTAAAAGAGATTTTATTTTTGACGAAAAATCAGCCCTAAGTCTCCTTTAACTTTGTATCTAAGTTTTGTCTGAACCTAAAGCTAAGATTAGTTAGATCCAGCTCTATTCTGCCGCCATAAGGAAAAAAGACGTATCTACCTAAACCTCCAAACCGAGAAATAAAATAATTTGCAATTTTTTTCGAAAAAAAATCGCTGTGCGATTATTAAGATAAAACATTTAAATTTTTGTGTGCAAACGTTTATATCATACTTTAAACTATTTTTTGACATATATAAATTTGTATTATATATATATTATGTAATATATAAATGTGATTTTCCTTTTCTTTTTAGTAAATAAAAAGTACATAAATTCATGTTACTACGATGAAAAGACGTACCTACGCAGAAGCGTCCCTTCTTTCTATGATCAGTATTACCCTTGTGTTGTAACTCCAATAACCTTTCTAAGTTTTAGCTGAAAGGATGTCTTTTACTATAAAATAAAACATAAAATATGGGGATCAGACTTTATTAAAATATTATTCTACCTTTTAACATTATTTAATGTACAACTTTAATCCCAAAAACCTCTTTCGATACATTATTGTGTATTTAAAATTTTAAGTAGCCCTAGTAATTAAATATAACTTTTTTTTCATTACACGCTTGTTTGACGCTTATACGATATATGACGATGTTTAACGCTTAGTAAATGTTATCACAACATTGTCTTCATAAAGTTCAGTGAGATCAACACTGCCATTATTGATAGGTAAATCATACCAAAATGATTTTCTATTATCGGGCATTAACTCCTGGGAAGAACTAGCACGTGCCAATAGCTCCGTCAAAAAACTGGCTGATGCGTGAAGGTCTTGAGAAGAACTGCTTGGTATATGTGATTCATACTACATAAAATAGTTATATTTTATAAATATACTTATTGAATATGTTGGAAACCGCCACTTCGTACATATAACTATTTTATTTAAACTTTATTGCACTGTTAGATGTACAATTAGCGAACTTAATGCCTTATGGTATTCTCTATCAGGCAACTTCGTAATGCACAGAGTTTAATCAGTGGGAGAAATTTAATTATAAGTGAGAAGAGTGGTACAAAAAACAGAAGTAAAATGCACTAACATAAACAAATATAACATAAATAATTATAAAGACATATAAGCAAAATACTAATTAACATAAAGATAATAATATAGATATTTTATCAGTACCATTTCTATTTTAATATCACCAGCAAATAATACCTAGTTATAATAATATTAGTTATCTTCAGAACGTCTCAAGAACTACAACCAATATAATTAAACAATAGAGTAAAAGTTGATTACAAAACAAGCAATAATAATGACGGTGGTGTGCCTTGGGGGCGTAGGCTCGCAAGGGAATGAGATGAGGGTTTAAGCAGGGATGCACAGACTTATTAAGACTAGGGGCCACTCGGGCAAATTATGAACTGATGGCGGGCCGCCAGAAGTTTATGTAATTAAAGACAATAAAGAATTGATAATTATGTATTAAAATTGAAAAAGAATTTATTAATTTGAAGCGTGGCACTGCATAGTGCTTACAATCTTTTTTATATTTGGCTCAAATTTACTTGTAGCAACACGTAAAACTGCTTCCAAACTTTCATTTGCAAGGCGGTTTCGATTTTTTGTTTTATTATTATTTAGTATTGAAAAGGTTTGTTCACATATATAGGTAGAACCAAATAAGCTGGCACATTTCAGAGCGTTTATGCGCAACTCTTTGTACGTATTTTTATCAATGCAGCGGTAAAAGTTCAGCAAGTCTCCTTCGTTGAATTTGTTGCGTAAATCTTGGTCGTTTTGAATGTCGATAATTTCTAACTGCATTGACTCTGGCGCATTTTCAACTGAAATCGTGAAAGGATTGCTGAATATGTCCAACAGAGGTTTCACTTTTTTAAACTCCGAAAATCTTTCTTGAAAAGATTGAATCAAAATATCTAGCTTTTCTACATAACTGAAATTAATCGCAGTTTTGTTGAATTTTTCAGCCATTTTCTTATAATTCGGAAAATGATTGTAATTTCCAGAATTCAATTGCGATCTGAAAAGTGTCAGCTTGCATTGAAAGGATGATACGTGAGCGTAGAGCTGGGATATCAGTTGATTTTTGCCTTGAAGCCGTGTGTTCAAGACATTCAAATGATTTGTAATGTCAACTAAAAAAGCCAAATCACACAACCAATCAGGATTTTTAAGTTCCGGGACATCCTTTTGCTTTTCCGCCAGAAATATTCCAATTTCTTCTATTAAATTTAGAAATCGTTCCAGGGTCAATCCACGACTTAGCCACCTTACTTCTGTATAAAAGCCAAATCACACAACCAATCAGGATTTTTAAGTTCCGGGACATCCTTTTGCTTTTCCGCCAGAAATATTCCAATTTCTTCTATTAAATTTAGAAATCGTTCCAGGGTCAATCCACGACTTAGCCACCTTACTTCTGTATAATACAGTAAATCTCCATATTCGCTTTCGATGTCATCAAGGAATTGTTTGAATTGCCTGTGATTGAGTCCTCGTGATTTTATGAAATTTACAGTCGAAACTACCACTTTCATGACATTTTGAAATTCAATTTTTTTAGAACAGAGGGCTTCTTGGTGTATAATGCAGTGAAACTGCATGAGATCTTCAGCGTTTATGTTTTTTTCTTGCAGATGCTTTTTCAGCAAAGTAACTAGCCCAGAATTGACACCAATCATCGAAGGAGCACCGTCAGTGGCAACTCCCGATAATTTTGATAAGTCCAAATCAGTTTTTGAACACTCATCCAAAAGTACATTGAGTATATCAACTCCTCTGGTTTGACCTTTCAATGAACACATTCCTAACAACTCTTCTAAGACTTCAAAATCTTGAGTAACACCTCGTATGAATATGAGAAGTTGAGCTGTGGAAGTAATATCAGTGGATTCGTCGAGTGCTAATGAAAAAAATTCAATGATCTTAGTTTTTTCATTTAATTGTTCCGCAATATTACCTGACAAAGACATAATACGTCTTTGGATAGTCATACGATTCAGTTGAATTTTCTCAAACTTTTTTGCTGCTTCTGGACACATTTTCTTAGCGGCAATTTCTATGCATTCTTTTACAAAATCCCCATCATTGAAGGGGCGACTGCGCTTTGCTATCATTCGAGAAATTTCATAACTAACTTCTGTAGCTGTTTCTGAATCTTGGATGGGTTTTGTAAACATAGCTTGCTGACCAATAAGCTCCCGTTTTAAAGACAACATTTTTTGCTTTCTTAATTCGCCTGTAAACTTGGTAAAAGTAGGATGCTGCGTTTCATAGTGCCTTTTTACATTATATTCCTTTGCAATCGCAACAGAATTCTTGCAAATTAAACAAACGACTTTATTATGCGACCATACAAAAAAGTATTTCTCAGTCCAAATTTCTTGAAACTGCCGATTTTCATCTTTAACCTTACGTTTTTTACTAGGTCCTGGCTTGTCCATGTTGCGTTCTAATCCTGGCTAGGATTAACACAGCACCTAAAAACAATTACAGTACCTACTTAAATTACCCATCCTTTTTTAAATTAGCAAAAATAATTGATTTAAATAGGTAGGGAAACACTTATTAATAACAGAGTTTTACTTACGATTTCACAACACAATTATACACGGCACTTGACGGGAAATCTACGTTGAATGTGGATCAAAATATATGACACCGGCTAGTCGAGTTAAAATCTACACTAGAACTATTGACACTTCACTCAAATTAAAACCGAACTATGGGTCGCTGCGGTTAGCGTGGCTTTTATACCGCGCGTATAGAGTCGAAAACTGTCTGGAGAAATCTCGAAACCGACTCTGGAAGCTTCGTGTATCTACCTACGCGAGCAATCGGGAATTCGTGCACTTAAGAGCGCGCGCGCGAGATTCAAATTACTTTTCGAACATATTTTTTTTGGTTTTATTCTGGAATAGAATTCAATATTTTTCGAATGTACGAGAGTATTATTTTTGCTGTCGGCGGGCCACCAGTATTCGACCGGCGGGCCGCAAGCGGCCCGCGGGCCGCGGTCTGTGCATCCCTGGTTTAAAGCGAACACAGCTGAAACAGCTTTAACGACACTAAATTAAAATTTGTTTATTTCAAGCAATCACGGCTGATATTGTTTAGTAATTATTAAACAACAATTAACTTATAAAGTAATGTTAGTAACAACAATTATTTAAATTCAAATTTCAATTAAATTTCGTTTTATTATTATATTTATATTATAATTATTTTATGTTATTTCTTAAAATAGCTATAAAGTTTTGACAGAAAATAAATTGATTGCCTTTTTCGATTCAGTAATAATAAGTACTACTAAAACGACACTCGCCTAAATTAGGCGAATGCCTTTAAATACTACATAGAAAAGACGCTTTTACCACTTGTGTCTGGCTGATTATATCGTTAAACTACAATGAAAAGGCGCATCTTCATTACATTTTTGCTACGTTACCCTAAAAACATTGTAGCTTTAACGTACCTTACAACGAAAAAAGATATGCGTGCTCTGCGCACGTATGTAGCCTCTGAATGCCACGCACAGTCTCACACCGCAATCCCCTCCTTTACCCCGCAATCAAAGAATACGAAGTTGAAAAGACGCTACTGCCACTTGCGCCTGGCATTTTTTTGTAATACTAAAATGAAAAGACGCAGCTACACAGAAGCGTCCTTTTTTCTTGTCGACCATGTAGACGCGTCTTTTCATTTTATGTTTTGACCAATATTTCTCAAAGTAATAAGACGCATCTACTCAGATACGTTTTTTCTATCTAGTGTGCGTCACAAGTGACTTTTTTTCTTCCTCAATGTTGTGTTTTAATGCAGATACGTTTTTTTTAACAGCGAGTATTTGAGGGTTGCGGCCACAAATGAAGAATTTTAAAAATACTAACAGATGCGTCTTTTTTTACTGATTTCAAATATGTATATAACTCAATTTCGGAAAAATTGTTAGATACGTCTCTTCTTCTTATGACGGCAGTATTGTCGTCTGGAGGATCAGAATATACTCAAGTCACGTAGAGCACTGTCTATTGTACCACGTAAATCATAAGCTCTGCGAAAACATACAAAGACGGAAGTTAACTGCCGGGTGATTACTGGTACTTAACAATTTTGCTTTGGACCAACAGTCCTATTGTCTTGATAGGGACTTAAATAACTATAAATACTAGCATATTGTCATTTTACTAGGCTGGCAAGGTCGTAAACGATAAACTATAGCTGCCTTTGAGATTTTTTGTAACAAGCGATTGCTTGTTACAAAAAATCGCGCGCTATATGGTGTTAAAAATCAATATCACATAACTCTTTACCAGAAAGTTTTACACTTTCGAGATTTCTTTGGTATTCAGTTTTCATACACCTTCCTTAATTATTATTTCTGTTATAGTATTGTCTGTGAAAAGAGTCAGCAATGGAACAATACCTCCCCGCTTTTCTCTTCTCTTTGCATAGCACTTCCGTTTTATCCGGAAAAATCTTTGAGCCTCGCCAGCTTTCTACAATGAGAGAGGCGGAGGAGTTTTCGCAAGGTCTCTGTTCTAGAGAAGCCATTCCAAAGGAACGTCATCAGCAAAAACTTTGGGATGTCCCTCTTTCAAGATAGAGACCTTCAATTTTTTACTTAAAAATTCCGTCAGCGACAATAGTCGTGCGAGGCAAGAGACCCGATGGCCTCACGCTTATTCCCTGGGAACGGGGTAGGGCCTTTGTTTGGGATGCAACTTGTGTCGATACCTTGGCCCGCTACCATCTCAGAGAATCAGCTCTTGAAGCTGGAGCAGCAGCGGAGTTGTCTGAAAACACCAAGCGTCGCAAGTACGTCTCACTTGCAAGTGATTATGTGTTTGCGCCGTTTGGCGTTGAAACATTTAGGCCGGCTCTCTGCTAAATTGCTGTTTAGAAAAATTGCGCCAAAATTAAAATCTGTAGCAGCAAATAATAAAGCTAGCTGGTTCCCAGCTCAAAGGATTAGCATAGCTCTCCAACACGGCAACGCAGCCAGCATCATAGCCGCCGGCCGCACCTGCCGCAAGAAAAAAAATCGTTTTTTTTTTAGATTTTAAGTTGTGTTTTTATGTTACGTGTAGTTCTATTTTTTTCTTGTTTGTTATTAATAATGATTAGTACTTGCTTTAACTTGCGTACGAAAAATGTGTTAATGTGAATGTGAAAAAACAAGAATCACTTGTTAAATTTTTACGTCGGAAAACGACTTTGAGTTTTTTTTTACTTGGCGCACATTTATGCATCATAGCAAAATAAATGATTGAAATGTATTTTTCATTTCTCCTGTTCGGAAAATTTAACTTTCATGTGAAAATAGACGGGTGGAAAATAGCTTTTCCATCCCTAGGGTAGAAAGTAATTCAGTTTTAATTGCTCAGACATGGAGTTAAAGATAATTGAGTGACATCATATTATTAAAATAAACAAGCTTTCCATATTTTTAAAGATAAGCTTAACATTAAAAGCGTGTTTATCATGGTCACTGATTTAAAAAAAATACAATTGGTCTAATTTTTAACAATTTAAAATCTACAAATATAATATTTAGTTGCCCGCCATAGTGACACTTCTTTTCCTTTTTAATTGTCACTGTTTTTTTGTCTGTGACAGTATATTTTTTAGTTCGGTCGATTATTGCACAGATTATTAAGCAGCCGGAGGCGACTTGGCGCGATTTTGTTGTTCATTAATCTTCTTACTCACTCCCACCTCTAGCTGTCACTCATTTGCGCTATCTCATAAGGCAAAATTGAATCTGGAATTTGACATAACCTGTGGTAATTTTGGTGACAAGGTTAAGGTTACGTTTTGTTACTATTGACATTGTCTGTAAGAAAAAATCGATCGATATTTTTAACAATGATTTGAAATATTTGATATCGTCCACGTTTTATGCACTCGGTTGTCTTCTGTGCCGTTACTGTCCTTCTAATGGTGTGTTTCATGTATTACACTAAACAAATTGATTGTCATGTAAAAACTTGAGGTTTCATCTCTCGCCAAACAACATAATAAATAAATAAATAATATCCTTAGGACATTCCCACACATCGCCATCTAGTCCCAAAGTAAGCTATTCAAAGCTTGTGTTATAAGTACCAGACACCGGATATAATATTTAAATACTTTTTGTTTGTAAATACATACATGATATACATAAAAAACACCCAGTCCAATACAAACAGACATGTTCATGCACCCAAATGTTTGTATTGTGCGGGAATCGAACCCGCAACCCTCTGCGTGGTAGGCGATTTCTCGACCACTACACCAAACGGATTGTCACCCGTCATAATGTCTAAATAAATTTATTTATTTTTCCTAACAGTTGAAATGAAAAATAGTATTAACTCGGGTGAAACCACCCATTTCACGTTCGAATTATTAGCGCTTTCACTCCGTTCGAGCGCCAAGAACTTCTCGAGTGAAATGGGTCACTTTCTCCCCTTGTACCTATAACAATCTTCTAATTATTACGAGTATTATCCGACAAATCCATGTTGCTACAAAGCAGTATGTGTGAAGGTGAAAATCCTGTCAACTAAATGATGTCATTTAATATCATGGAAAGGTATATCGAGACGTCAAAGTTTTGAATTTGACATAACATTCTGACATAATGACATCAATTATATAGCAAGGGGATTCGTCTTTTGTATATATTATATAAGTTTAAATTAAGATAATTATAAGTTTAAATTTAAAAAAAAAATGCTCACTTGACATTGGCGAAAGTGGAAACACTGATTAGCCATTATAAAAGAAGAAGAAGAAGTAGCAAGGGGACGACATTATTTCACGCATCACGGTGGGTATATGAATTACTTCCATATAACAAAGATATTCTAGAACAGTAGACGGTAAAATGCAAAAGTGATATACTCTGACTGGATAACTGTATTGTTCTCATTTGACTAAAGCGGCTCTATCCGGGTAGGTAGAGAGAGACCGACTGCTCAAACGTGCTGTAATCAATCGCAAACAAACAGAACATTCGGAACTTAACTTTGTTTGACCAGCTTTGGCAATCCACTGTTTCGCAATGATATTTTTACGAATAGAATCATTACACATATATTTCTAGGAAGTTTGTATCTACCTACTCTTTGTAAGAATAAAGATGTTTTCAACACACTTGCTCATAACGACGTCTTTATTCAACCGAACCGAACCTGGCTCATAATCCTAGATATTAAACACGCGTGCTTTTTCATTATATTATTGCACTAGTGCCTTTAGTTCATTTACCCGACCAATTTACATTTGTACCCTACTACCAAATAGTACGTAGAAAGAAGAAGTGATATAATTTAGTCGGGTTATAACTTTTATTAGAAACAGTATTTATATGAAAAATAACAGTATGTACATATTTATTTCAATAAATTGGTTATCCAGCTTTATTACTAAAAAATAACTCAAATTCATTTAAAATGTTCTGTAATTTGTGTTTTAAACACGAATTATTACATTTTTAACCCTGGCTGTTGGCCGATCTAGTTCCGGGCCGGTTTTGCGCGCATCGGTATCGCGACAAGAAAAAAAAACACGAACGAAAAATGGCGCGCATTTTTCGTAAATAATTGGAGTATTGTTTCTTCCTCGCAAGTGTGTTGAAAAACGTCGTATGAAACACGTGTGCCTGTGACCATAATATACGCGGCTTTCTTATGGCGCACTCGCTTTCGCTCGTGCGCATACAATATCGCCTTGTATATAATGGTCAACTTAGCACACTTGTATCATAATGTACTATTTGTTTATTTACATCCCTAGATTGTGTATTTAGTTTTTTGGTATATTGTTCTATTTTTAGAACTATGATAACAAACCGTGTCTATTTATAAGCAAATTAAATGCTTAACTTAATAAAGTTGTGCACAATTCAGCTATATTTTGGACCTTTTTTGGCTTTCTTATGCCAATAAATTCACCCGAAACAAATACCTTCCGTGCTCCAAACGGATAAAGTGCACAAGACTTAAAACAGTGGCAATAATAAATAAATTGAAAGCGAAGTATTTATTGTTAGCCACCATCACGCGATCCGAACTTTTCGGCGGAATAAATCGCACGAAATATTCCGAGATACGTTTACGGGATTCACACAATTGATCCCCATCAAATACCTTTCCTTGATATATTTTTAAGCAGGGCTTTACCGACTTTAGTTCTGTGGGGGGCATATTTCCCACCCTGTCGAGTGGAAACCAATATCGCTAGGATTGAGAAACTTCTATATGAATGCTGTTTATTAAATTTGCAGTGGTGAGTAACAATACAATACCTTATGTATGAACGCGCTCGCCTTTTATTAAATGTAACGTAAGCTCTATTTTCACTCCTTTCATTGGTGGTTTTAATTCGATGGCTTTTATTGACAGTGAGAGCTTCGATATTTCCAGTTTTAGGTATTGATAAAGTTAATGCGATTATTTGTGTCAAAAATTTAACGAGTATGTTAAAATCACATATTGTAAAGTATATAGTATTACTGATGTTTTAAATACGTGTACTATAACTTGGACGAATAAACTACTGGACGCGCAATGACAGGCAATTTCGCTTGTGCCTCTTTAGCCACGTAGCGGGCTTTTTGGCCTCACTTACAGGTGACGTCTTGTCAGTATGGTGATAGAGCTCAGTGAGAAACATTGTCAAAAAAATGGGTAAATGGGCCGTATTTTTATGTAAAATTATAGTGGCAAGACAATAAATATTTCTTTTCATCCGTAAGTAACTTAATATACCCCACAAAAATCTGTTAATAATAATAAAATGTGTATTCCAAGAGAACAGTTACATTGCCATATAAACAAGTGGTGGTTAGTTACTACAAAATCAACAAGATAACGTATACTTTATACGGTAGGATTGTCGTTCGTTCATCATTCGTTCCCTTGTCAGTTTAGTTTCAATTGTGCTTGACAATTGTCGATAAACGTACTTTTATAAAAAAAATATAAATACTTTTAAAATAAAATATAAAATCTGTTGAATGTTTCACTTGAGAGTAGATTAAGGTAATCTGAAAAATACAACAGTTTGCTTTAAAAAATTTTTTTTCAGATTATATGACAACACATTCTTATAATATTATTACAGATTTCTTGTATATCTATTAAGAAAAATAAAGTGGGTAGAAGCCATCCGAAGAAGACTTAAGATAAGGTCAGAAGAAGAGAGCCAAAACAGATTCCCACAAAACATCACCGAATATGTGATTGATTTAATTCCAACGCAAAAAATCTACTGCTTCATTATCCCATAGGAGGATTTTATTGGTGCAAGGCTATGTGTACTTACGGCCTGTTTCATAATGTCTTAGGAAGTTCTAGTAAGCGTTACTTGCCAGACCGTTTATATAAAACGACGTTCTTTGTTTCAATTGTTCATTTGATGGTTTGTGCATAACATGCTGATGTAATTTATTGTTTAGGTGATAAACATTAAATATCATTTTACAAAAGATTCGTTCAACACATATCGATAATAAATATCGACACTTTCATGCACTAAATGTCAATAATTGACACGACAAGCTCCCCCCGCCCCGCAGAAATTAGTTGATGATGTTTTCATACATTCGCTCTTGTGTTTCATATCCAGTGGTTAATTCATCCAAGGAGTATAATAATAAAATGTATTATTTATTTATCTGTCTTTTGGATAAAGATTGATTTAGGTTTGACAAACAAATTATTGTAATATATTGCTATACAAATTTTATTGTTATAGTAGGTACCATGCTGATAAATAAATTCATATTTCTAAATATATTTAGATAAAAGCCTTCAATTTGATTTAGATTTACAAAAGCTGACATACTTTTAACATCAGAATAGAAAATGCTTGTCAGGATCCTTGCGCACAGTGCCAGCACTACCTACCTACTTAGCAGAAACAAATAACAGTTATCTTTTGAAACTGAACTTGACACCACTTGTTTACTGTAAAATTAACTAATTTAGTTCTGTCTGCTTGTCACAGAAAGTTTATTTTCTTGAAAGCTACTAAGGTATCCAGCTGGAGATTAATAGAGACTCCTTTGGTAATACAATCTTCAAGGTTCGCGAGCAGTCGAGAATGACGCAAATTGACTCATTATTTCGTATATTTCAGAGTTATTTTGAATATTTTTATTTCATTATTTTATACCTATTTTTAGGTACTCAGTTTGAGGTTAGCGTATGAAAATGCAAAGATATATACAAAGCTTAATTGAATACTTTCACAATTGCAGTGTCTGCCATTCGGTTAGCGTTGATTCCTCAAGGCTTAAAACTTTACTCGTTTGATCTCGTAACAATTTAATTATAACCATATATTTGGGAGCAAAGTAACGTTTACGTAATAATTTAAAGCTTCATGAGTTGTCTCCTAAGAATTAATATCAAAGTTAGCAGACGCCATCATGACAAACAAATTACGAAGTTTGCAGGAGCGCAGTCTTCTGGGAAATCCCAGCGTTTTATCAGACACGGCCCCGGGACATGATGACACGTTAATACAAAATTAATCTTATATTTTAACGGGCTTCAAAAAAAGAGGAGATTATCAATTCGACTGTATATTTTTCTCCCTTTTTTCTGGCCGTGTTACCTCATATCACAGTCATTTGTAGATCGATTTGATTTTTTTTTTGCCTACCTAGAGGTTATACCTTCTAGGTATTTCTTAGCTTCTTAAAGAACAGAGTCATAAGGTGAACTCCTCCTCCTGTAATCACGAAAAATAAAATTTACTTAAAAAAACGACTTCAAAACCATTTTGGTTGGTGTTGTTGTATGTTTGGTGGCACTAAAAAGTCTAATAATTTCTTGACCTATTAAAGGAAAAATATCCATTTTAGGAAAACAAGTTATTTTTGGAGTCGGTGCTATCACTTTGACCACCTCAAGCATGAACTATCAGAGCAACGACTCCAAGAAGAAATTGTTCGCCTAGAATGGATTCCTTCCCTTTAAAAGGTCAAAAAAATCATTAAGGTTTTTTAGTGCATTTTGGTTTTAAAATGTATCTATCAGTAGGTATAAGTAACTTGTTTTGAAACAAATATGTCATTGGAAGACATGTAGTCAGTCCTTTTATTGATGTATCTTTAAAATCGAAGGCTGTTTTATAATACTGATAGTGGGTTATAAACATAGAATTATGTTTAAGTACCTAGCGAATGGGTAGTAATTCATCTAAAATTATTGTCATAAAATTGAGAGGCTAGGCTCTTGTCGTTGGGAGGTTTTTTTATATACAATCTCTGAATTAGGAAAGATAGGTAGTGTGATGGTTTCTCTCTGGCCTTCCACATCGCAGTTTCAGAACCGGGGGTTCCTGCCACTTGCACATGCACAGTCAAAAGCCTTTCCTGAAATACTATATCTTCCGCCTTCATCATCATCATCATCATAATCAGCCAAAGGACGTCCACTGCTGAACATAGGCCTCTCCCACGGCTTTCCACAGCAACCGATCACTAGCGGTCTGCATCCAGTTTGATCCTGCGATCTTTTTAAGGTCGTCTGTCCATCTTGTTGGTGGACGTCCTACGCTGCGTCTTTGGTCGAAGGGTCTCCAATCTAGAACTTTCCTGCCCCAACGGCCATCAGTTCTTCGCGCTATGTGCCCTGCCCACTGCCACTTAAGCTTACTGATTCTCAAGGCTATGTCCGTTACCTTGGTTCTTCTACGTATCTCTTCGTTTCTGATTCGATCTCGTAGAGAAACACCGAGCATAGCCCGCTCCATCGCTCGTTGTGTAATTTTGAGCTTCATTATAAGGCCCATAGTAAGAGACCACGTTTCGGATCCGTATGTCATCACTGGTAACACACACTGATTGAAGACTTTCGTCTTCAGACACTGAGGTAATTGAGACGAGAAGACGCTCTTGCGCAGTTTCCCGAACGCTGCCCAGCCGAGTTGGATTCGTCGATTGACCTCTTTCTCGAAGTTGGACCTACCCAATTGGAACACTTGTCCCAGGTAGACGTACTCGTCGACAACTTCGAGAGTTGAGTTCCCAATGCATACTGGAGTGGGTACAATAAGGGAACTCGACAAGGGATTTCGTCTTCTCCATGTTCATTTTAAGACCCACTTGTTGGGATACTCGGTCGAGGTCTTCGAGCATAGTGCCTAGATCATCCAGCGTCTTTGCCACAACGACTATGTCATCGGCAAACCGAAGGTGTGTTATGTATTCGCCATTGACGGAGATGCCGAATCCTTCCCATTCCAGGAGCTTGAAGGCGTCTTCCAATGCCGCTGTTAACAGTTTCGGAGATATAACATCGCCCTGTCTTACACCTCTTTGCAATGGAATCGCCCTCGTATTCTGTTCCTGTACTCGGACCGACATGGTGGCGTTATTATATAGACACTTTAACACCTCTATATACCTATAGTCTATGTGACACCGCTGAAGAGACCGAAGCACCGCCCAAGTTTCGATCGAATCAAAAGCCTTCTCATAGTCCACAAAAGCTAAACATAGAGGCATATTATACTCCTCGGACTTCTGTATAATTTGCCTTAGCGTATGAATGTGGTCTACGGTACTGTAGCCTTTTCGGAATCCGGCTTATTCGGGAGGCTGGAAGTCATCAAACCTACGTGCGAGACGATTCGTGATGACCCTTGAAAACAGCTTGTAGACATGGCTCAGGAGTGAGATGGGTCTATAGTTCTTCAATAAGGTTTTGTCTCCTTTTTTGAAAAACAACACCACCACACTCCTGTTCCATGCCTCAGGCGTGATGCCCTCTAGCAGAACGGAATTAAAGAGTCTCTGAAGGACTTTAAGTACCGGTGTTCCACCTGCTTTCAGGAGCTCTGCTGTGATTCCGTCCTCGCCAGGTGCCTTATTGTTTTTAAGCTGTTTCAGGGCCATCCTAATCTCGTAGAGGCTGATGACCGGGATGTCTTCAGTGTAGTGTCGGGTCAGGATAGCTCGTGGGTCTCCAGTCGAGCTATCAATGGGTTTGGCTACTGAGGTGTACAACTGCCCATAGAACCTTTCGATCTCCCTCAAAACCTCTGCTTTCGTCGACGCTACACTGCCGTCCTCCGTCTTAATCTTCCGTTCTGCCAGTGGGTATTTATTTTTCTAGTGCCTAACACCAGGGGCCCTATTTTTGATTCATCCGCTTGAATATGACAAGTAATATTCGTTCAAAAACAAATATAAACCAATTGAAATCACGCGAAATATAGACGTTAGACCTCACAAAATTTAGTTTTTTTTTCAAATAACTTCCGTGTGGAGTTTTGTTAATTTTTATTGGAAAATCGGACATTAATCAAAACATATCACACGCCATATCGACGCGAAAGATTCAAATATAGAGCCCCACGCTTTTTTGATGTTATTTTTTCTTTGCGATTACTTTTTTGCACTATTGCGTTTTTGCGATAAGGTTAAAGTTACCGTAGACGTAACTTAGCTCAGATACGAGTACTATACACATGGCGAAAGTATATGTGATTTGCGACCAATATTTACGTGTTGAGTCTAAGCTATGATTTTAGTTATAATTTTAAATTGGGCTGTTACAATTCTTCTCGTTGAAGTATCCATCTGTGTGTACTCTCCTTAATCGTTGATAATGTTGGGAGCTCTCTGTTTTAGGTGATACTTTATCTCACTCTGCGAAAGTTTCGTCAGCCAACAAGATTAAATGCAAAGTTTAAATTAGTGATTCTAGCAGCCCGGGTGAGATTTTTGATTTAAGAAACACTGCTTGAAATATCAGAGGTAAAACTTGTAATTGCGGAAAGGAAAAAAAATATTTACGGTTTTGTGAAACTAGAACCAGTGACAATAATAAACTAACTTTATAGTAGGTACCTTAATTTAAAAACTTAAAAACTGAACATACTTTATTACTATTTTTACGCTTTAACAGCACGACATTGACATCCCTATTTTACGACTACATCAGAATTAAAAATATATTTACATTATAAAGCTCATTGTACTACAACTACTATTAAATTATTATATTCGATGTGCTGTTCTGTGTCGGTATTTAGTATCTATTCGATGTATTTTCTGCTACTATTTACTTGTAATTAATTCTTTTATTAAGACGTTTCTGTGATTATATACAGGGTGGAGGGCTAGCAACCTGAGCGACAGGAACTTTCCTTATTCAGGTGTTAGCCCGCCATAATGTCTGCTGTGTATTTTATATGTTTAACTACAATGCGTTTTCTTACCAATTTGATACGCATCTATATTAATCTAATTAAGTTAAGCTAATATCACTAGCTATAGTTCATAACTGTATCACTGTTTTGTAACATTTATGGTGAGAAATAAATCTTATCTTATCTTACTAATAATACTGATTTGGTGCAGCATTGATTGCTGAATAATAATATAATTCAATCATTCATTCCTATAAAACATAACGGGTTTAGTAAGGAGGCGAGGGGTTTGTGGTAACGTTTTCATGAAAGTAATATATCTTGAGATCTTTTAATTAAGTTAATTCTAAATAATGGTAGATTGATGCTGTAACTCTTCCTTTACTAAATCAAGTAAAAATAGCGCTATAACTATTGGTCAATCACAATCAATTGTTTTCTAGAAGAAGTCCGGTGTTACAACTTACCTTGTACAGTCGCCAGCACATCAGGTTACACACTGTTGTTGCAAACTAGCCCTTATTACAACTAAATAAGATACTGCAGTGTTTACCTTGACGTGCTGTTGTTGCTACTTGTGGCAAGTTTTAACGTCTACTAGGGCAAGAAGTAACCATTTATTCTATGTTTAATTTTTAACGACATTAACATCTTGAACACGTATGTTAATTGTAATTCTTATTAAAAATCAACTCAAATATACTTTGAAAGGAATCAAGACCTCAAAATTAGGTGAAAAATTAACAGTTTTTGTAATTAAACATTACTCATAATCGACATATCACTTTTATATCATAGTAAGTATATAAAATTATTTTCATTTAAAATAGTCTTGGTAATAAAAAATATATATACAATAGAAATATAAACTACACGTTCCAACATTTATCAAGATCAATATTTAAACAATTTAGCAAACTTAAAAACTGTTACACATTTTTAAAGATATATAAATTTAAATGTAAATATAATACAGAAAGTTTGAAATTTATCTAAAATAATAACGCAAACCAAAATGTCAAGACAGTACGACAGTACCATTTTATATTAACTGGTAAAAAGAAGCGCCTGGGCCCCTATTTTTGATTCACTTGCGTCAAGATGGCGAGTCAAAATCATTAATGAAAGTCGAATTTTCTGCTGAAAATCAGTTAAAATCCACATGGAAGGGATTTGCAAACATATATGTTAATTTTGTAGGTACTTACGTCAATATTTCGCATGATTATCGTTGATTTTTGATTCGTTTTCGAACAATTATCACACGCCATATTTAAGCAAGTGATTCAAAAATAGAGGCCCTGTCCATTTCGGCTCACTGCGCCGGCTGGAGGGACTCAGGCTATAGCAACATGATGATGCAGCGCGGTTTATTGGTCAAATTTAGTCAATGAAATTTATTAATAAAGTTTAAGGTGGTGGTGAAAAGAGTCTGTTTCTACTTATAAATAAATATCCTTTGGACATTCCCACACATCGCCATCTAGCCCCAAAGTAAGCTACTCAAAGCTTGTGTTATGGGTGCCAGACAACGGATATAATACTTAAATACTTTTTTTTTTGTAAATACATACATGATATTCATAGAAAACACCCAGACCAATACCAACAGACATGTTTATGCACACAAATGTTTGTATTGTGCGGGGATCGAACCCGCAACCCGAAGCATAGTAGGCGATTTCTCGACCACTACACCAGACGGGCCGTCTAACTTATCCCTGTTACAACAAGCCCCTCACTCCCCTACTTCATTTTACGAAGAAATCAAGAAACAAAATATTTTTTCGTATAGTTACGCGTGTGCAATATGTCTAAGTTTGTTCAAATCCAACTTTAATTGATCAGCTAGTTTTTTTTATCATTCAACGTTTTACTAACGGATAATATGCAATCAGTAAATAAACTAATAAAACCTCTACCTATTTGTAAAATACTAGCATCTGGTTAAACAAATATTAATGTTAACTTCGCGAATATTCCTGTGCCGTATAAATTATGCAGATTTTATTGCCGGTTCTATAGCGTCACCGAATCGAACACACCTCTGAATGTATTATAAGCACGCCTGACATTTTCGATGGTCGATTACATTAATATTACAGTGTATTTTTGCATATGCCAAAGCAATGGTTAAATTTTGATGCTGCTACCGTTTTTAGGGTTCCGTAGTCTTATGGCAAAATACGTAACCCCTAATAGTTTCGTCAAGTCTGTCTGTCTATCTGTCCGTCCGTATGTCACAGCCACTTTATTATGAAACTTTTTTTTTTATTACACTGTTGAAACTTATTAGGGACTATGTTTATTATGTAGATTATGTTATGTAACGATTCTCACACAAAAAATAAAAAATAATTGTATTTCTCCTCCCATACTTGAAACTTAAACCTATTTTATTGTCAATCCTATGCATAAAGCGTGTCTATAGTCGGCGGTCTTTTAAAATGGCATTGAGGTTTCTAAAACTATTTTCTCTAAAATTCCAACATTTGGGAGATAGACGCTTCAAAAGTGGTAAAATGGGCGTCCCCCCATCTATCTTTTAAACTAATAGATTATTTTAAATTTTGAGGTATTTTAGCTAAGAGCAAGTAAGTGGATCTCTAATTCAGTTACCGTTGGCACGAAACCCTGAGTCCGACTCGCACTTTGCGGGTTTTTCGAATGAGAAATAATAATATCAATGTAAGTAACTGTACAAGCTTATTTTTAATTATTGAATACAATCCCCGCGAACTCTGTTTCGCCACCAGATGGCTTCGTTTTATGTAACATTTCGTTTGGTGATTGAAAGAATAAGATTTTTTTTTGTTTTATTTTTGAATTTTCTTTGCTATAAACCTCACGGAGCCCGAGACCTTTCCAACGAATGCAAAACCGTGGAAATCGGTTCGTGCGTTCTGGAGTTATAGCATCAGGAAGGAAAACCCGACTTATTTTTATATAGTAGTGATAGGAGTATACGAGTATTACTATAATTAGACAGAAATGTCTATTATACATTGAAAAAATAGTAAAAGTGCTTAATATTCGTATTTTAGTTATAAACAAGGGATCGTGCTAAGTTAGGTTAATCAAAAAAATATCTGACTACTTAGGTCTTGTTTTACTTTGTTCGAATAAGTTCCGATTAGATGTTTTTTTTTCGATAGTGCTTATTTAGACATTAATTAGAAGTACAAAACATGATTTAATTACACTTTTTACGTTACGTAGGGTATTTTTTAACGGGTGTGTTATATATATTATATAACAACATACCATATAAAGTTAAAAACATATACAGTCTCATGATATAATTTTGCTTTATATAACACTTTTTAGGGTTCCGTACCTCAAAAGGAAAAAACGGAACCCTTATAGGATCACTTGGTTGTCCGTCTGTCCGTCCGTCCGTCCGTCTGTCAAGACCCTTTTTCTCAGGAACGCGTGGAGGTATGAAGCTGAAATTTATATCAATTACTCAGGTCTACTGTCCCTTGAAGCTGTGAAAAAATCAAACTTCTAAGCCAACGCAATCAAAAGATACAGCCGTTTATGCCGCAAATTTTCGATACTTGCAAGGGAATCTAAACCTACAGGGTGCTTCCCGTGAACTCAGAATCTTGAAATTTGGTACGAAGCAACGTCTTATAGCATAGATAAAGGAAAAATTACGAAAACCATAAATTTTTAGTTACATCACATAATATTTTTTTTTAATAATTTTAAACTTACTACCCATTTCCTCATAAACGCGTAGAGGTATTAAATTGAAATTCATACCAAATACTCAGGTCTATAATACCTTTAAGCTGTAATAAAATCAAACTTCTATGTCAACGCAATCAAAAGAAACAGCAATTTAAGCTGCATATTTTGAAACTCGCAAGTACTCGCAAGGGAATCAAAACCTAAAGGGTACTTCCAGTCGACCTAGAATCTTGAAATTTGGCATGAAGCAACGTTTTATAGCACACATAAAGGAAAAATTCCGAAAACCTTAAATTTTTAGTTACATTACAAAATATATATTTTTTAATAAATATAAACTTATTACTTTTTTCCTCATGAACGCGTAGAGCTATCAAGTTGAAATTCATATCAAATACTTAGATCTAATTGCCTTTAACCCGTGAAAAAAAAAATCTAAGTCAACGCAAAAACGCAAAACGCAAAAGTACAACCTGTTACACGATGATTCCCGATCCTAGTCTGCCCCACATATTTACTTAGTTCTGTAATAGTAGACTTATGCACTAAACCATATACTCACTGTGTGTGACTTATGTAACCCCAGTGTATTCACTAAATTACACATTCTGTTCCTCATATTATGTTCAATACTTCATAATTTATACACCTATCTAGGTGTCAAACCTATTTAACATTTGTTATAGAAATGCCGGAAGTGTCCACCATGTTGAATGTAACTTGGCTATGATATAAGAATATTTTGGATTAATCTTTAGATTTTCTTTTTATTGTAATAATATTTTATTAATTGTAAATTAATTATTTAATGATTATTGGGACACTTATTAGATTTTTATGTTTGCCGTATAACAAATGTTCATTTTGCCGCCAAAAGGAAGTTGACTCTGATTAGTTGGTGGAGGTTAGATTTATTTTAAATATTGTATCTATTAAAATAATAATCTAAAAGGCTTACTTAATTCACTACGATGAATAACTAAATAATTAATGAATTTATATATTTAATTAGCAGATTGTTTATCCCTACAAATAAATATTATTGTAAATGTTCATGTATGGAAACGGATGTCGTCCCCACTGTTTTCCTACCGTTGTTCAAGGTTTTGATTTGTATAAAAGCGAGCTGTATGCCAGAATATAGCTCTCTGTTTGTACTTACTTTCACTTTGTGCCCTATCTTTGTGATATTTTGTTGGAATAAAACTATTGGAGAAGAACCTGGAGATTTATACTACGTGTTTATTATTCAAGCACCCCACACGCGGTCACAAACCATTGATACCGATTGTCGTAATGAACGAACTTTGTTAACCTTGCAGGTTTGTACGGAACCCTCGGTGCGCGAGTCCGACTCGCACTTGGCCGGTTTTTTTTAATATAATAATGGAATGATATAATTTTAAATTATATAATTTTGAAACGTATAACAAACGATTGACCTAAAATCAATTGATATAACAACATTTAATATAACATTTACATGATATAATAATTAAAACAAATAACGTTTATTTAGTATAATAACATTTAGTATATCATTCATTTACGATAACATTCATATGATCACTCAATATAAACTCCAATTTATATAATATCATATGATATAAAATATATTTTAAATGTAGGTGCTGGGTTTCGCATCGGTTTTCCAACTGTTCTAACCTAACCTAACCTCGATGACACCAACAAAGAGGGGCAGGCAGTATGCAAGCAAGCATTCGGCATGCAAGCAAGCATGCAAGCAGGCATACAAGCAGGCATGCAGCATGCATGCAGGCATGCATGCAGGCATGCAGCATGCATTCAAGTAAGCGCACATGCTTTATTATTTCCACGTTTCCGGCGCTGCGGGAAGTGCAGCCTCTCCGCCCTTGCGCAACAAGGTGCAGTCGCCTACGCTTTGTTGCAGCGGGCGGAGGCTGCTCTCCTTTTGCGCCTCCGGCTTCTAAATTACACTCTAGTATCGGGCAGACAAGTAACACAGCGAAGTGACCACGGCGAGTCGGGTTTAAAATGAATCTATTTTTGATAAAAATATTTTTAAAATGTATGTCAATTAAAATTATACCAATGGAAGTTATACCAAGTGAATGTTATATTAATTGACGGTTATTTCTTTTAATCATTATTTGAAACGTATATTATCTCAAATAACAGTTATACGAAATAATGCGTATGTCAAACAAAATTATATCAAATGAACGATATATAAAATGAGTTTTATTTCAAACGGTGTTATAAGATATGAACGTTATACTAAATGGTATTATATAAAATGAATATTATGTTAAGTAAACGTTATTGTAAACAAAATTATGTAATGTGTTGCTATAACAAATGAGACTCACCCCTTTTTAACATTGATCTATTTAAAAAAATGAATAAATTTAAAACTAGAATTGTATCTATCGACTCCTAATGCTGCGTACTGATATAATAAAACTGTAACGCTTTACAAATCAAATACTCTGACAAGCATGTTCGATATTTGTGGTACACAAATAGTATTACACCCTCATATTTTAGTCACAATCGTTGCACAGGCTCGAACGCGTAGTTAATCTAATCAATCGATCGAACTGAAAAAACGGATGTAAAAAATATGCTAGCCTGGACATGTTTCACTCGTCAAGCTTCGGTTTCATTCTTTATAAATATGCCCAAAAAGTATAGGTACTTGTGCATTTATTTTGTTTTACAATTAACTTATAAATAGATCTGTCGAACCGACTGGACTTGACTAGTTTGTTGACAATGAACAATTTTCTTGTCATTAGATGTTTATATCATCGATAGATGGCGCTAGCGTCACTTTAGGAAATAACTTTTAAAATTTTATTTAACATTTAGGTTCAGTATTACCGCAGAGGGTAATTGCTTTTCGCCAACGAAAAATAAAGGACTTTATAATGATAAAAATAAGTACCTATCTTAGTAACTCTAAAGGTCCTTAAAGCATTTTACAATATTAAACTAGGCACTTTTTCTTTGTCTATGGTTTTTCGCCAACATGAAAAAATAAATGTTCCTAAAGTTCAACGTCATCTAGTGAACACTATAAAGTGATGGGAGAAAGCTGCTCATTACTGCGAAAAGCGACATTTCTCTAAAAATACATACTTACTATCCGTATCTATTTAATATACTTCAAAGTCTGTCTCTCTATTTCATGTTCTCGCTTAAACTGCTGAACAGATTAAGTTGGTCTCTGATAGTTGAAAAAATGTTTTTGTCCCAGAAATCATCCGTTAATGGGTTTAAAGTTTGTACTAAACATTCGATACTTGCGCGGGCAGACTTCGCGAGATAGATAAAGTTAAATGTGATTTAGTTATTTGGGAGTTTTATTTATAAACCTACTTATCTACCGAGACCGAGTACCGAGTAATTATATCTAACTTCATAATATACAAAAGTTATATAGCCCATGTTGGTCACAGACAATGCAGGATCCTAATGGTAACAGAATTTTTTAAATACGTTTAGTAGTTTTGGAGCCGAATCAAAGCAAAGCTTACAAACGATTTAATCTTTCCTCTTTGTTATATTACTATAGATTAACCAAAATGGGCCAATTTCAACTTTGCTAATTTTGTTAAGCTCATATTTATCTTTTGTAACTCCCGACGCATAATTAGTATTCTGTTTTTATTTTCGTTGTAATGTTTATTTACTGCGTAAACAACATCGTAAAATGATCGTAATATACAATAATTACGGCCGATTCAAATTAGAAAGTTGGGAACTCCAATGTTCGGCGCAAACATGAAGAAACTCCCCAGCCGGGCTAATTAGATAAGTTTATAAATTTGTTACCTATTTGGTATGCTAAATGCCCAGAAGTCGCTTACAATATTTAGATATATTTTTCTAAGGATTTTCTCCGAAAAGTTTCTGCGCTATATAAATCAGTTTTCTCTTTTCTTCGGTGCACATAATGACGCTCCTATTTTGTGTAGATAATGGTGTATCCTCACCAACTGGCGGCCTACGCAAAGAACTGTCAATATTTTAGAAAATTTCGCTGAGGTAGAAGCGGCATGGCCACCGGCACGGCCGCCAGCATATGCCGCTGGGCGGATCATGGATACTCCATAAGGTTAACACTTTATGGAGTATTCACACCTATTTACATAACGGCATTAAAAATGTTAGGTACACCACTTAAGTAGATATGTAATATATGCTATTTTACTGTTTGCTTACCTACCTTTTTGTTTGTGGAAACTCATAAACGCTGCCATGAATTGGTCGCATGACTACGTCAAAAGGCGATGAGAAATAAATAAAAAATGATTCCTTGGCCTGACAAAATTCCAACAGTGCAATTCCAAAATTCGTTCAATATTTTGGAGGCACAAAGTGAGCATGAGTTCGAAACTCACGATGATAATTTTTCGCAAACGCTCTGGAGAACGGTTCATAAAATTACCTATCGACGTGTTACCGCATATCTAATGCGTGCGATGAATTATAGTCGCGGTAACATCGAATACATATTTAGTAGATACGAACGACATTCTAAGCGCGTTCCGATTTGCCAAATGACAGACAAATTGGTGGGTGCGAACGTGTCGTATACGACGCACGCATATGTATACACGTTTGAACCCTTACACACTGCGACTTTTAGCATCGCGATGCAGTCGCGCCTATTGAAAACGCGCGATAGCATCGCGACTCACGCAATGAACAGGTTAAATTAGGAATCGATGCAGAAGCGCGACTGCATCGATGCAGTCGCCAATATTATTATAGTACCTACATAATTAGTCAATGTCCAGCTTCTGCATCGCGACTGCGCGTTAGCGCGATACAGTGGATAGGTGTTGCATGAGTCTTAATGCTTAAGCGCGTTTTCAAAACTCGCGACTAAATCGATGCTAAAAGTCGCAGTGTGTAATCTTACAGTCAAATCTCATACCAGTTAAAACCTATATTGGCTGAAAAAAAATTGTACCGTTTTGGTTTTTACTGCAATATTTAATACAGCACTTATGATTTTCGGAGGTCTATGTAGGTAGTTGCCTACGTAAAGCGTCAAGGCGCAGTCTTGATGTGCGTGTAGCCATTATTATCTTTTTTTTAAAAAAAAAACACCTTAAAAACAATCACTAAAAGGAATAAAATAAAGCTGCTGCTTATTATATTCAAGTAATCAAAATGCGTAATGCAAAAAATGAAATGCTGTGATCTCCCTATATACAGTTTTCAAAAGTAGAAATGCTTTGTTTCCTTCTGTTTATAAAACTATATAAAACATATCGCAGGCTTTAGAAACTAGACTCCATATTGTAAACCTTTGTCGTGTCAATCAATCTGTCTATAACAGTCGGTATTGGACATATGCCGCTCACAAAATCAGGACCAGAGTTCCGCAACGTATTATTTTCAGTCATTTATATTGACATTTACCATTATAGCAGGGCAGTGTTTCGTATTTGATTTCGATGTAACAAAGGGATTTGCGAGTTTTGAGAAGTAAGGCTATTTTGTACATTTCGAGGTCTAAAATCACCCAATTATATCTAAAAAGTTATTACCAGGCTCAAATCAAGACAAAGTATACCTAAACCCAATTAAAAAGTATACCTCTGAGTCTACCTGTGACCACGGATGATGTAAAGCATTCAAAATGTCAGGCGTTTAATTACAAATAAATGAGCGCGAAATCCATCCGTAAAATCATTTAATTAAGTATACCTATATTATCGAATTGACAACAGCCTGCTGTTGGCGGGGGTCGCAATTGCTGCCCTATCCTGATGTAGGTACTGTTGGTTCGAGATCTACCTTAGTCAATATTAAGTATGTCATATTCTGTATTACATCTTTTTAGCTTTTATTGATTAACTAACTCAATTAAGGGAAAGTAATTTCTGAAATTCATATTATTCATAATAATTTAAAATGAGCCGGTTTATATCCTAGTATAAGTTTATAATAAGCCAAAGTCTTAAGTTCATCTGCACGCAAAATCCTATTTTACTTCAGCAGGAATATATCTATAGTAGGTACACATGAATATTCTATTTCGATGCAGATTTTTCCATACACTTGATGCACCTGCATAAAGTTGCATCATAAATATTCGTTGCTGTTTTTAAAACTGGATTAGTCAGAATATATTAATAGATTTTTCCCAAAACGGAGCGGATTTTAGAGCATGAAACAATGAAGAAAATTTAAAGCTCGTATTCATAAGTACATATAGTACCACTACAATATATTCAAGTATTATAGATAGTTACTTTCTCTTATTATTATCAATCCGCTACGCAGTATCTTAACTATTGACCGTGTACGTATGTGTTTAAATGCTGTGAAGTAAATAGAACAGCAACTCCTATGTTAAGTTTGCTAAGAAAGGGAGTCGTCTCATCGTCTGTTTCATTCCACATAATGTTTCTTAGTAGGGCGAACAACTCCATGGAGTGGCTTCTTTGATAGTTTGTTTCTGTTTTAAACTTAACAGTGTAATAGTATTCGATGGTTTTCAAGTCCATCAAGCGTAGGTAATAGAAGTTTCTGAGATAAAATAATGTGATACTCATTAGTATTTTTTTGTTAATGTTATAAGTTTATACGCTACACAGTGCAGCTCAAAAGATGTCTATTAAAAGAGTTTTTATTTCAACTTTATCCAAATAAAATACAATTCTGATTTTTAATTAACATTTAAGTAGGTATTCCAATATATTTTGTGTGGGAAATCCATCTTTTTGACAGATAATGTAAAATTCCGGAATAACCATTAGTTTAAATAAAAATAACCCGTAAAGATGAAATAAGAAACCAATAATTTGCGCACGGGCGGGACTTGAACCAGCAACCTTTTGGCAGACCGGGCGAAACGCTCTTACCAATTGAGCTACCGTGCTGTCAGTCCGACCCTGCGAAATTTGTGGTTTCTTATGAAAACGTCAATTGCGTGACGCTCAGCGCCATCTAGCCGTCTGTTTATGAAACAGATGGCCCAAGCAGTTATTCTTTACAGAATAAATTCAACTTGGAAATACTGATGAAGATGAATTGATTGATGATTGCTGGTTCAAGTCCCGCCCGTGCGCAAATTTTTGGTTTCTTATTTCATCTTTATGAATATAAAAATATGACACTGTGTGTGTTAAAAACATTCTAAACCAAAAATAACCCGCTTTAAAAAAACTGTCACAAAACATAAAAAAATCACTTTCAGATGCAAGATGTGTGTAGACTGTTGGTTTATGTAGGGGAAGAGCGGGTAACTCCGGTCAGGAGATAATACCGGTCACTTTACTATTACATACAAAATGGCGCGCTAAATGCACACACACATCAAAACAAGGTGTCGTGATCGTTCCCGACCGCGCCCCGCCGACCGCCGCTCAGTTCCGATTACACGCTGAGGTGGAATGTACGTCGTCAGTTTTCGCGCCATTTTGTTACAATTTTTCGTCCGTCGAAAATAAGGCCTAAGTCTTTAATTTATTACATTAAACCAATTCTTATTTGATTTCTAGAGTGCTTACTTATCGACTTTATAATATTTATCGTTATTTCTCACCATTGTTTTATTAATTTTGTAAAAAAGTATTATTTATAAAAATATCTTCTGTCGCCTAATGCCGGTCACGCTGACCGGAATTACTCGCTATACTTTTCTAAAATACCGTTTGACGGGTAATGCCTTTCAAACTCGACAGAAACATCAATTCGTACAGCTAGTTCAACCATCCTTGACCAATCCACTTCAGCATCGATGACATCTTCTGCCACAGCTAGCTCTTCTTTTGTTGGTTCACCTATCACTGCAGTTAAGACAACTGTAGCTTGCTATTCTGCCTGCACTGATTCTTCCAGCACTGCATTGCCAACAACTACATGCTCGTCTAATTTTCTGTCTGTCACTTCCCCTAAATGTTTGACAAATGTTAAAGATCTTCTGCCCATACCCAAGAAAAGCACAGGAAAGGAAATAACATGCCACCTACATAACAGGAACTCCATTTAAAGAAACATTGATTAAAAAAGAAGAAAGAAAACTGAAACTAAAAATAAATCTGAGGCAAGAAAGAATCTGAAAAAATAGGGAAGAAAACAGGAAAAAACTGAAATGAATAAGAAATCTGAGGCAAGAAAGAATCTTAAAAAGTAGAAAGAAAACAGAAAAAGAGCAAAGTTACGAAAGAAGTCACTAAAAAGCAAAGTGAAGATAAGAAAAGGCAAAGAAAAGTAAATCCAAAAGGAAAGAAAAAACAGGCCACACAGTTAAACAAAGCATTCTTCAGGAGAAAAATAGCACTAGCAGCAGTTCGGAATCTGATGTAGAGATGACTGACTTATTTAAAGATGATGACACAAATATTGAAGAAAATAATGATTTGCAATACAAGTGTGTTTCGCCCGTAGTCATCACATAGATGTGATGTGTTCATCACATAGATGTGATGACTACGGGAGAAACAATGAGCTCTGGTACAGATGTGTTATTTGTGGGTTGTGAGCACATGCTGAATTCACGGGAAGTGACACACCTGAAAACTACATGTGTGATTTATGTATCAGAAAAGCTTGACCGGACTTAGGCTTCGCTGACCGGCATAAGAACCGTGATGACCGGAATTGTCCTCCATGGAGTTTAACGCCGGTCAAACACATTTTTTTTTCTAAAGTTAATTATACCAAAAATATAATTACTATTGATCTCAATTCAAGTCATTCGTTAGAGGATAAGATTATGTTCCTTTTCTAAAAGTTTAAGAAAGCTAAGTTGATTATTTTAGGAGTTGTTTGTTTTTGTCCTTAGGTGACCGGTAATACCCGCTCTTACCCTAAGCTTGACCTTATGCACCGACTCCAAAAGAAATTGTTATTTCTTAAAAGAAAACAAATGCGTTATTTTAAGTGTTTGTGTAAGTTTTCTAAGGCGGTTTGATTCTTAAAATTATTTTAAGGTTTTTTTTTGTTATTATTCATATCTCTAAAGCTGGGTACTGCACCAATTGCGATGAAACTTAGGTACACTGTGCCATAAGAATCATCTCGCTATAACTTCTACATACACAGACTTACGAAATTTCGCTCGTTTTAGGAAGATAAATACTAGATACAATTTCATAGATTTTGTACTGTTGTACATGTATTATATGTAATAAATTAAGTACCTTAATATATTTAGTATTCATCGTACTCACATTAACATTCTCATCACATTATCTTTGTTTTTCCATGCTTTCATTTCCTTTTTCCATCCAAAGATTGCTGGTTCATTTGCTGTTAACACGAACATAGAGTTTAATCATAGATTCTATCTACCATAACGCAGTTCGTATTTTCTCCCTAAAAAGTCGTACTGTAGACGTTAAACTATAGGCATTACCTGCCTTTCTACTCTTCTTATACTATTACTCTGTATTTTTGGATTATTGATGTTTTCTAATCCTTTTTGAACAATATTTATTGTGAATCTAAAAATGTCAAACTTTCGAAGCTCTGTTATTCTACTTTTCTGTACATAATACTGTAAAAATAGCTGTATTTTACCTTTGTTTGCTATTTTCCTTTAATTTGCATTGGGTGATGATTCGTTTTCTTGATTATTTCTTTAAATTGCTTGATTTTGACATATTTTTATCTTTATTGACATGGTTGTTATGACAATATCTTTCAAAGTCTGACAACTTCTATCAAAGTTTATTACTTTTTCGGGTTTAATCCTCTGTAAACCACCAGTATTCATGTTCTATTTTTGAACCTATCTCGATCTAAATTTGAACGGCCTAGGTCCCCTATATAAGCCTTTATTTTTTTCATTCAATTCATTCGATTCCGAGTTCTAAGCTCGAACAGTTCTATTATACTTCAAGAAATAAACACTCTACATCTTCCCTCAAGAAGTCTTGAAGAACCGCCGGTGACTACTGAAACACCTCCTCACGCTAGGGGAGGGACCGGACATCGGAGGAGTATCCGAGCCCATTGACTGCAGTAACACCTCCTCGCTCTAGGGGAGGGACCTGTCTCCTTCTCGGAAGAGGATCCGAGACCAAGTACTTCTGGCACTCCAACTGATCATAACATTTTCTATATAGTGCCCGTTACCCTCATTACTGCTGTGAGTCACTCCCTCACGGCGCCTGTCACCGCTGCACTTCGGAGTCGCTGCTCTTCACGGCGCCTGTCACCGCTGCACATCGGCGTCACTGCTCTTCACGGCGCCTGTCACCGCTGCACATCGGCGTCGCTGCTACCTCCGCTGTGTCGGCCCTGCACTCCGACGCCGCCCTTTGCTGCCTCCAGGACAATACTTATTGAAGATTTGAAGATACTTACTCACGCCCACTGCACTTTACTTACATTCATACAGACATTACCTCATTTCATATTTCGGTACTGTATTTTTTTTTGTTTTAATATAAATTCTATTCCCTCTTCTTCCTCTTTCTTTTACCTTCTTCTACTTCTCCACATTTGTCGCTTCACGACAATTTACATGCTAAGATTGTACGTAATTCTGACAATCACGGACATTCGGGTCGAATTTATTGCCTCCTTTTTTTGAGTCAGTAAAAAATCATGTTACAGGTTAACACGGAAAAGCATGAAACGGGTAAGTTATAAATAAAAAATAGAAAGTACTTACAAACTTATGTACATTGTAATTAAGAAAAAAGTCGGTCCGCTTTTGTTTCAAGCCGCAAATCACTCTCCGAGCTCACATTTGCGGTGACCAAAACGGCAAACAATCAATCAAAAACAATTATCTGGCTGACTAATTTATTCTGGCACCGCACCGCTCGCCGAGATTTTTGCCAGATTGTAATAATTTTGAGTGGCCCAGCCAGACGCGACAGGCTACAGCCACCTACTTCTGGAGTTTCGATCACGTGGTACGCAAATGCTCTTTGCGGCTTTGATAAATCCATCACGGGAATTGCGCAAACACAAATACAGATAAGACTCGATTTTCATCACTGCTTAAGGAGATATGTTTAGCGGACTGAAACCGTTTTCATGTCGAAAACTGATGGCATGAAGGCAATGATGTAAGCCCAAAAAATCATTTGAGATAATAAGAGTGTTGTCAAAACTACACACCACTAAACAAAGAATCAACTGCAATGATCTAAGTTTTTTCACACGATATCACAGGCGTATTTGTATGGCATTGGTATACTTTCATATCACTCTACAGGCTATAGTTAGACGTGACGTTAAATCATTTCTTAATAAGCAAATTTTCATTTTCAGCCGAAGGACGTCTACTGCTGAACATAGGCCTTAATTTAGGCCATACCTTCCCCACGGTTTTCCACAGTGACCAATCACAAGCGGTTTGCATCCAGATTGTTGCTGCGATCTTTACAAGGTCGTTTGTCCTTTTTGTCAGTGGACATCCTACGCTGAGTTTTTGTTCGAAGGGTCTTCTATCTAGAACTTTTCTGACCCAACGGCCATCAGTTATTCGCGCTATGTGGCGTGCCCATTGCCACTGATTCTCAGGGCTATGTCTGTATACCTTATACCTTAGGTGAAGCAGAAGTGCTTATCTCCTCATTCCTGATTTGATCTCAAATATTTTTTTTAACGATGTGACCAAGAATGTTTAAATATTTTTTTTAAGACTAGGTCTAAATAGATAAAAATAAAAGAAACAAAGATCTTTCTTTCTTTCTTTTATTTAAGAAAATGAATTTATTCGACCAAAAAGTTAAAATAATTATACATATATTTTAAAAAAAAACATATGATTAGGCCGAAAAAGGCACCCGCTCAGCATTGGTCTTGGCAAAAAATGGCGACCTATTTAGGATTAAGGAATAGAAATAGCAGCAGTTATTTAGCTCCAATAAATAAAAAAGTCCTTTCACGATGTCGGAGGCGAATTTATAATATATTTTTCTGTAAATAAGTTATGCAAACTCGTTACACGGACAGCGTTAACAAGCCATCGCTCCAGAAAATATGGTTCGTCTCCGCAGGGAGCATGTTCTCACGAAAACTAATCTTTTGCTTCATTAGTAGTCAGAAAGTTTGGCAAGTGGAAAATTCATAATTTGTATTGTGGCTGTTATTTAATTACTTAGGGCCAGAGCTTTATTAAGGCGAACGAGTTATCATAATACAGCTTGTATATTTAGTGGGTCTAATTTTGCACAATGTTTTGAAAGTACTTACAATCAGCTATCCAAACAAACCTTAAATCTTGATTAGGAAACATTACATATTGAAAAATAACAGTATTTTTTACTGAAACAAGGAACTTAAAGACATCCTTTAACTAACTATTCCTTTACAACGCAGTTTTATGGAAAAGCAAAGTATATTTGCAAGAAAAGAAATAAATAGCGTTGCTGTATACTAACTAACTAAGAATCATTGCTTGAATAATGAGAAGCTTGCACCCTAGATAATCCATTATTTAACAAGTACAAAGTAATATCGACCCACCTATTCACGAGAAAGCAATCTTCTTAACGAAGCTATCACCACATCGACCACAAAGGTACAGTAGGCTCGATTCAACACAGAAATGGTTCTCAAACCTTATCATAGTCCAGTGATATGTTATTCCGTCCAAGACTGGAGAAAGAGGCGCAGATCCAACAGTTTCAGATTTATATAGTGCTTTTGTAATCATAGATTACTACACTTCTTACTTGATAGAAAAACAGCAGTAGCAGTGAAAAAGCCAGGGGTCCATTTTTTTATCACTTGCTTGAATATGGTGTATGATTTTCGTTAAGAAACTAATAAAAAAAACTCACAAAATTCAGTGATCTTGTTTTAATCAATACCGTGTGGAATAACACTAAGTTTTATCCTATAATCAGACAATAATAAATGAATATCACATGCCATCTTGACGCGAGTGATTCAAAAACAGGGGCCCAGGTTCTACTTAATTGTCTTCCAAATCTTTTGTCGCCCCTGGTTTTGCCGCAGCCTATGATTTCTGTTACGACATGATTGCACATTCGTAAAGGCATAGGTTTACCGTAACGACAAAATACTTTATCTATTTTCATGTGCAGAGTACGCTTTCTACTGTCGTATGCTATAGCTTTATAAACATGGCAGCGCTCCTATAATAGGCTAGTATATATAGGATAGTATCAGGAGCTATAATAGGACCTATAATAGGATAGTATCAGAAACTTTATTTTCGAATCACTCGCTTGCATATGGCGTGTGATTTTTGATTGAAAGCGAACTTATAATCAATGAAAACCGATCAAAATGTATACGTAAATACTTATAAAATTGATTGAGTAATCATTTATGAAATAAATTAGGTAACATTTTTTTTGATCTAATATTTTTTTTGATCACTACTTTGTGGAATTTTAAATAAATATATTCATCTGAAAATTGAACATTCATTAATGAATATCACACGTCATTTTGACGCGAGTGATTCAAAAATAAAGCTCCAGTTCAATATACGAATATCGTCCTCGGTAATGACTATTGGTATTGGACGGCGAAAATTTACCCTAATAACATTACCTATTTAAACTTGCCCACCTGCCATGTACCTACGGTATTGGACTATTTTTTTGGGAACATGAACCGAATTCGCTTTTATATTACATTATTTTTGTATTTTTGTTTTTATTTATTCACGGAATTAGTTTCATTATTACGCACTTCGTGCGAACAGGTGGAGGGATATTTGCAAGGCAAGTGACATACTAGTTCCTAGTCAAAAACTGCTCGTCATCAGAAAGTTGGAGATGATGGTCTAATGGAAACCAATTTAGTCGTTAGTCCTGCACCTAATCTCTCTCTAGTCATGTCAAAGATCAGAAAGTGCATATAGCTGTGCACTATATACAAATATATAGCTGTCATTTTTAAGCCTAATTAATTTTAAGTGTAAATTAAATGGGATCTTACGCAGCGCGTAAAGCGCGTCTTTGAAACAAAGGCATTACTATGAATTACTACAATATTTGTCAAAGTTGTCAAAATGAATCACTGAACTAAACCTGCAAACAATTTATAACTCGACTCAGTTTTTCTATTAAACTTCTGTGAATAGTTCATAACCCTATTCATGATGATTTATCGGCTTTCAAAGGCTTAAAAAGCAGCTTTCACTTTCAGTGATTTATTATAATAGTCTTAAAGTATTTGTGGAATGAAACAGAAAGGTACCTATTGAAAGTCTAAGCGATCAATATCTGTCAAAGCGTAAAAAAAAATCAATTCAATGCCTTGAAAAATTCTTTCATTGGCTAAACGGAAGGCGTGAGAATTGAAAATTATGTGAAAAGATTTTATACACGAACAAAGTGGTGTTTCGTTAATGGAAATTCTTTTGGTGTCGATTAAAAAGGACAATAGATGCGGAGTTGTAAAAGGATCTTGTTGCTTGCGCTGTAAGGCTTTGCTTGAGAAGCTTTTACGAAGCGGCCATATTGGAAACATATCGTTAAGCTAAAAAATATATTGGACTGCTTTGGAATTGTATTTAAATGCACTTTTAAGTCGTGTAAATGATGATAGTTAAAAATCGCAACTTTTCTGGGCTAAGGGCCGATTTCTTGATCGATAGTCTACTTAACTAATTGTTAAAAAAAACTGCGGTTAAACAATTACGCCTGGGCATGTTTAAAAAAACTTAATTAATTAGTCGTCACTAACATTTTTTAATTATTAAACAAATGGTATTTAAAGTTTTTTTGTTAACATAACTTAATCTAACTACGGATATAACGAAACTGATCCTATGATTCTGTTACTGTTACAGTAGTACAGTTTTTTGGACATCACAGATTAAGAAAAACCGGCCAAGTGCGAGTCGGACTCGCGCACTGAGGGTTCCGTTCCAACTTTAACCGAATTTGGGAACCCACTTAGTAAAATCTACAATATTTTGTGGACAGCCCCATGGGCTTAAATGTCATATTTTTTATTTTTTGTATGAGAATATTGCCATCTGTTTCATAAACAGACGGCTAAATGGCACTAAGCGTCACGCAATTGACGTTTTCATAAGAAACCACAAATTTCGCAGGGTCGGACTAACAGCACGGTAGCTCAATTGGTAAGAGCGTTTGGCCTGGTCTGCCAAAAGGTTGCGGGTTCAAGTCCCGCCCGTGCGCAAATTTTTGGTTTCTTATTTCATCTTTATGAATCGTAAAGCAGTTAACAGGATTTATACTCCTACTAAATTTCAACAGTTTGATGCTTATAGTTACATAATAAAATGGCTTTGACATACGGACGGACAGACAGACAGACTTGACGAAACTGTAAGGGTTCCGTTTTTTGCTAATCGGCTACGGAACCCTAAAAATGCGTTAACATTTCAGCTCTGTGTTGGTACTAACTACTTCTTATCGTGAATACGCCTTAAGACGATTTCATATATTCTCATTACATGGACTCCTATTTTTTTTTCATCTATGATTTATATATTAAACGTGACATATAAATCGATTAGCTATGACAAAAACATATTTGCATGCAACATATTTTGTCTGCTAAGAACCAAAATCTAATTATAAGACCAAAAATATATAACCCTCTTCAAATGCAAATAAACGTATTTCCATTTCATACAACATTCTATTCACAGTAAGTTACCCGTCCTACCATCGACAAATAGTATCCAGGGATCGGATTTCCGCGTTTAGACGACTTCTTAGATGACCTATGTGGTGTAGTGGCTAAGCACGCTGAGTCGGCGTCACCGCTCCGAGGTTCCGGGTTCGATTCCCGGTCGGGTCAACGTTGAAATCAAAATTTTCGATATTGTCTCGGGTTTGGGTATTGCGGTACCACCGTTGTGGCCGATTTCCATAACACAAGTGCACAAGCTACTTAATTTGGAATCAGAGCAATGTATGTGATTGGTGTCCAATATTTATTTATTTATTATTATCCTCTATCCATCCATATCTCTAGCAAGGCAAAATCATAGATAGAATAAATATTGGAAACGGCCGAATGTACAAAATAATGTATTATCCAGCATCATAATCATTTGGTAGTCATCAAAGTGGTGCTGGTGCGAAAGTAGTAGCTTCACTGACAATGGACCATCTCGACGTGTAATCGTATATGCTCTGTTTATGTGATGATTGAAGTACTGGCATCTGATAATAAAATTTGTACATAAATCTAGAGAATTGGGGGCAATTCAGTGTATTCAAGAAAAGTGTTTGATTGGTGAGGAGTGTCGGAAAAAAGGCGATTTTTGAAATCATTTTTTTAAAGTTTTGGTAGTATAGCTGTGGTTACCTGATTTTTGAACTTAGGTCTTTGAAACATAAGAATTGCAAGAATAACTGACTAGAGATGACGATAAATAAATTTAAATATTTTATTACAAATTCCAAAATGTATCTCAAAGTCAAACGCAGCAATACATAAATAATCAATACCATTACCAACCGATAACGAGGTAGAAATCGTATCATTTTAATATATTGCAAACGCGTATTGAAACGCCGCCCGCAATGATCGAACGCAAACAAAATCTAAATTGGCTATTTCCTATGCCTAAATTCAGCGTGTGACCTGCAACCGCCGCGTGCGTTGTTTGCATACCTCCTAGCTAATTGAATTAGTGTCACGGTTCCTACAAATTACTCGGCCAGTTTAAATTAACTTGTTAGGCGAGGGCGACTTGCCCTAAACTTCCCTAATTTTGCGAGAGCAACATCAAACTGTGCTTCGCCATATTACCCTGTTTGGGTCCCACGTGAATTTCGACACTAATTAGTTCCGACTATGTTTATTTTACTTAAGTTTCCGCTCGCTACAATGATTTATGGCGGTGACGAGTGCTTGGCCTCTGTTGACGTTGGACACAGATTAGTTTCGTACGTGGTTTAGATGTGGCTTAATTTCCTGTTGAGCACACGCACATTTGTCGGATATCCGCGAGTGAAAGCACTCGTGTCATGGAAATAAACTTTGAGTTATGATATTGGTGTTTACTTGACATAAATGAAATGGACGGTTTCACTAGCGTTGATGCTATAATTATTTTTGAAATAAATTCCAATATAAGAAGTTGAAAAGGTAATTTGTGTGAACAAAAGCAAACTGTTGCACTAGCGATGATGCTATATTTTTTTTTTTAAATAAATTCTAATATAAGAAGTTAAAAAGGTAATATGTGTGAACAAAAGCAAACTTAATAAAAGTATATTTTTTTAAAATTTCGGTTTTAATTTCCAGTCTGTATATTTGGTTGATTCAAAACGTTTCGCTTACCAAGAAATAAAATTCAATATTAATTTTATACATCACGGTCAATATCGTATCAATATTATTTGCATCACGAGCAATGATTTTAACAGTATCTTATTTTGAGAGTCATAGGTGAAGAAAACGAAAGCATTTTCATATGGAAAACACTTGGAAATGTATCTCACTAACGCGTGTGGGCCTCGTATTTAATCTGCTGTACCTACGAGTACGACACGACAGTTAGGATTAAAAGCTTAGCTCGCACTGCTCACCGCTCATCTCACGAAATCTCTTCAGTTTAGGGAAATTGAATTTCCTCAATAATTTTAAAAATATATTTGTAGCGGTAACTAGTCTGTATTATGTCCATTAAGTTCTTTTAAAATTATTTCGATGTTAAAATTTGTTAATCGTTAGTTACTCATTAATACCTATTGACAGCTATTTTAATAATAGAAAGCTCAAAATAACGCATTCGTCTTGTATTTAGGAGAAACAATTATTTTAAAGTCAGAGCATGATGTGTGTAGACTGTTAGTGTACCTCCAAGAGTCGATTTTACCAACGTCAGTTAGGACTTAGAAGTATAAAACGATACGAAAACGACCGACCGAATAAGTATAAAACGACCAGTTTTAAAATGACATTTACACAAATGATTGCTGACAATACATTACGTTTTCGAATTATGCGTTTTGTATTGTATTCAACGAATGTTCCTTATCTAAAGTTGATAAAATCGACTCTAAGTAAGACGTCATGCACCGATTCCAAAATAATTTGTTTCTTCTAAATAAAAGACGAATGCGTTATTTTTTAAGCTTTATAGTCCGTTGTTGAAGGCGGTTTAAATTTTATTTATTTTATCATTTTTATTAGGTACTCGTATCTCAGAAACGACTAGGCCATTATTGATGAAACTGTAACCTAAGTTGTACAATATCTAATTTAACTAAAAATAATAATCTTGCTGTGACTTTTCATTTTTGAGATATTCCGAGACAAATATACAAACATACGTAAACTCACGAAATTTTGCACATGTGTTTGGAAGCCTTAATAGATCAACATACTTACTAAATTTTATCATTTTCTGACAATATCACATACATACAGGTTAATTACTTTAAGATCTTTAGTATTAATGGAACCATAAATAGCTCCAGGCAATATGACGATGCTAGTATGACAAGACCGTTGAAGGAGTTATTAAATTCCACTCGATAACATGGTGTCCTAACCTTATAGAATAACAGTCTACTCAATATCTCCTAAAATTAGTTCCTAATTTAGCTCGCACAAATATTATAACTCCCCCGCATTGAGATAAGATTATATTAGGCTTGAAATCAAATCATGCCTCGATCTATATAACATTATATGTAGCTACAATATTCATTTCAATGATCGGCTTTCTCACCGCCTGGATCATTGGCCCACGATATAATTCAATTTGCTTTATCCCTTGCCGAGAAAATGGCCGTGTATTTTCGCTGATAACTAAATTAATAATTTCAGATGACGCCATTATTTTGACAAGATTCGGTTATCCTACCCAACTCACCTCCTATTTAGACAGAATATCTTAAAGCTTGATTAACATTCAATTTGCAAACTGATATGACAATATTTGAATTTTGACTTGTCCAAATTGGTCAACGCGTGAGTATTGTTAGTAGGTAAAGTAATACCGAGTATAAATGTGAAAAGATAGATATGCGTTACTTACTATCCGTTAACGGCTTTACTTGATAAATATTATGTTTGCAACCAATCGAGGAAGTGTGTGAAAATTGAATAAAAATATTCCGTTAAAACTTTAAGCTCAGTATGAAGCTTTTAATACCTTGATATTGATTCATATTTGCAGTATATTTCGAAATCAGAGGGTATGGAGTTAAAGATAAGGTATTTTAAGTACTTATTATTTATGTAAGGTTTTTAGGGTCGAGGTCTTTTATGCTTGAAAGCGTTTTAAGTTTGAAAGAGGTTAGGCGTCAGAGATGTCACCTAACCTCAAACTTAAAAAGCTTACAAGCACGACAGATAAAAAAAAACGATAACGTGAGGTGCGACTATAGCTTTATGTGGTTAGGCAGCGGTGACCTTGATAGTAGGTACATTAACGAGATTAACCGTCATTAAATTAGAATTGGTTTTAGCTTTAATTTGATTTAAGTCCTTTATTCGAACCTGTCTTGTTTACCCATGAACAGGGTGTGATTTATTATTATTGTTTGATGACGCAACTGGCTCCGCTTTAGCATTGATGCTGTCGGATCACGATATGGAACAGATTTTGAAATTTAACGTAGAACATAAAAAAGTAGTACCTCGCTCTGTGTTTGTTTATAGACGCTGCTACCGGCCGGAATACATAAAGCTATTCAAAGAACATATCAGTTGTCTCTCCTTTACTAATGTGTATAACCAGAGGGATTTAAATTTTACCTTTAATGAGTTTTACGATATTTTAATTTTAATTTATAAACTATGTTTTCCAATATTAAAAATTAGACGTATTACATCTAGTAACTTTCAATGGTTATCAAAAGGTCTTAAAAAGAGTAGCGCAACAAATAGAAAATATCGCTATAAATACTATGTAAGCAAAACTGATATAAATCGAACAGCATATATAAAATACAACAAGTTATTTAAAAAATGCATCGACTACTCGAAAAAAAAAAATCTAATCAAGAATATGTATCAAGAAGTAAAAACGTATGTAAAGCTACTTGGAATATTATTAAAAGAGAAACAAACGGTGATTCTAATATAAATGGCAATTATTTGAATAAAATTATTTTTAACAAAGAAACTATTGTCGATCCCAAAACGATAGCCTTGACGTTCAATAATTATTTTGTTTCTAAAACTCAAGATACAAATAATAATACGAGAGATAACACTTTAAAAACTAATTTACCGAATAGTATATTTTTGACACCAGTAGACACTAACTATATTAATAAAATCATTATGCTGCTCAATAACACACATTCGGAAGGATATGACTCAATATGTACCAAGGTTATAAAAATGTGTAAAGACGAGTTGGTTCCCGTTCTGACGTTTTTAGTTAATCTATCACTTGAAGTAGGTCAATTTCCTGAAAAATTAAAGGTATCAATACTAAAACCATTATACAAAAAAGGTGACAAATTTGACGTGGCTAATTATCATCCAATAGCACTACTGCCAATTTTGTCGAAGATTTTTGAAAGGGTCATGCATGGTAAGCTTACGGATTTTTTTCAGAAATTTCAAGTCATAAAGAAAAATCAGTTCGGATTTCAAAAAAACAAATCGACAACCCATGCTGGGTTCGAGTTGGTAAACAAAGTCATGCAAAGTATAAATATGCAAAAATTTACATCGGTGTTATTTCTTGACATGTCCAAAGCCTTCGACTGCGTTTGTCATGCGACACTTTTGAAAAAACTAGAACTAAATGGCATTAGAGGACCTGCGCTTAGCTGGCTGCGATCCTACCTTGAAAACAGAACCCAATGCGTTGAAATATCTCAGTTTGATTCAAACTATACAGCTGAAGGCTATAGATCTGAATTCGAAAAAATTGGGTCAGGTGTCCCCCAGGGCAGCGTACTTGGACCGTTATTATTTGTATTATATATTAATGACTTGCCAGATACAATGAAACAAGACACGGTGCTATTTGCGGATGATGTGTCTGTTATTGTCACTTCTGATAAAAAATCCTCTTTGGAACAGCATAAGAATGACATTATTATTACACTGACATTGATAATTGAATGGCTTAATAAAAATAACTTGACATTAAATTTAACTAAAACAAGACTAATTAATTATAATAATTTTAAGAATCAATCAACTGACATTTGTTATAATGGTCAACTTTTGCGAAGTGCTTCTGATACGAAATTTCTGGGCTTAATTATTGATCCAAATTTATCTTGGAAAGGACAAATTGAAATGGTATCAAAGAAAATTAATGGATTCGCTTTTGCTTTATACAAATTAACCAAAGTAGCTTCTGTACACACGGCTATCACTGCTTATTTTGCTTATGTTGAATCGGTTTTGAGATACGGTTTGGCAGTCTGGGGTAATGGCACTAACATCGGGAAACTATTTGTCTCACAAAAGCGCTGTATTAGATCTATATGCAATATAGCACCCGATGTTTCATGTGTGCTTTACTTTAGATTGCTTAACATATTACCGTTGCCCTGCTTATATATTTTAGAGGTCAGTATGTTTATAAATTATAATAAATAACTAATCAAAATATTAATAAATTTACGCTAGCACGAGATACAACACAGAGGTCGATGCGAAATCCAAATAAACTGCTACTTGAGTGTGTACCAAAAACAAAACGATTTCAAAATAATATTTTTGCTATGTGTATAACAGTTTATAATAAAATACCTGATCATATTAAGGAACTCCCTATACATCGGTTTAAATCTTCACTGCGTATGTGGTTATTAGAAAAAACATTTTATAGCATTGACGATTTCTTGACATATAAATAGACTTAATAAATTGTTTCAGTAACTTAATGTGGTTGTTGCATGGCTTTATTTTGTGTTATTGATAAACTCTTGATTACTGTATTTTTTTGTTGATGATTATTGTGATTTCTTATTGATTATTTATATTAGAAATGTTATGTTTTCATGCTAATCAAATTAGCGAAACATGTTTGCACTTTTCCTTAAATATATTTTTTAAACATCTTTTTATCTACCATGTTTCTGGCGAATAAATAATTTGAGCTTGAGTTTGAGTTTTATTTGTTAAATAAAACAAAAAATATATGATTTTAAAATTGGTTAACTTTTTTGCTTATACGTGGGACACTCAGAAAGTTGTGCGACACAAAAAAAAATAGTTATACAGGTGTATATATTTTTATTAAATCTTTTTAAAAGATTCTTTTCTAGCCTCTATACAAAGATTCATACGTCTGAACCAGTTTTCAAAACACTTTCCAGTCCGCCGCAGACACCTCGTTTACAGCATGCTTGAACGCAGCCAGCGCATCTTCCGGCGACCATAATTGTATCGCTTTGAGCTGTTTTTTTATTTTTGGAAATAAAAAGAAGTCACATGGTGCTAGATCAGGGCTGTAAGGAGGGTGACCCAAAAGTTTGACTGGCGTGCTGTCTAGGAAGTCGGTTGGCGTTGGTTCATTTTGAAACTCCCAAACTGTCGACATGCGCTTGGTTTCTAGATCGTTTTGATAAATCAGGACTCATCACCTGTAACGATGTCGTAATCACGCTGAGACGAGCCTGCTTCAAACTTGTACAGCATATCACGGCACCATTCCACCCGGGCCTGCTTCTGAGCGACGGTGAGGTAGTGCGGCACCCAGCGTGATACTATCCTCCTCACGCGAAGATGCCCGTGTAGAATCTCGTAAACGCTTCCCGATCCAAATTCAATATGTGCTGAATCTCCTGATATGTAATTTGCCTATTATCGTGGATTATATTAATTATATTTTTTTTCTGCTCGTTTTGTTCCGTAATAGCCGTCTAAGGGTGACAGCTTCGTTCTTCATCCCCCAAGGTTTGTTGACCGCGCTTGGATTTGTTATACCTACGATACATGATGGCCTTGAAGAGCTTTCATCTATAATGCCATTTAAAGTCTATAGAACGATTCTTCCGGTTTCAAGCGACACTTAAATGTTCCCGGCGCAGATTCATTTTTCAGTCAGACCCGATACTTTGAATTTACTCGCAAAAAATGTGGAGTGAAAATTTTAAAATGGTACACACCTATTTATACTTATACATAATCATATTTACGAAAAAGATTCTAACCGGCCAGTCTCCCATATTCAAAAACCTTTTATCGCAATACTTTCTGAGTGGCCTAGTATTACGGGTAACACTCTTTATAAAGGGGCTGCTTTTTAACAGTCAAAGTTTTGAATATACGTTTTACCAGTGCTACAACGTTTAGGTACTATTTAGTACGAACTTATGTCTCATTAATTTCCGCTATCCAAACGCTAAACACGCAATCTATCAAGCCGTTGAAGACGATAATATATGCACCGTAATACTGGAAAGTCATACATTTCAGACTAGACGGCTTACAGTTGACAAGCTCATCACAGCTTAACACCTGTGTTTCGATAATCCTGCTGTGTACTGTACTACATTCGTGATAAATTTAACAATATTAAATGTCAATGTTAAGCTCCAATAACGTTACAGCTTACACTTTTGCTCCTGAAGTTACTGTTTAAATGTATTTATCCGACGGAAAAACAAAAATCAATTTCGAAAGTTCTGATGAATGGATTTTCATTATCATTAATATGACCACGGGTTCGAGAAAGATTTACTATAGCAAAATAAAACAATTCAACGATAAGGCAAACATTACAAATGGATAGCGGATTCATAAAACGTACCACGTAAAGAATGACATACAAAATAAGTAAAGTATTGGTAGATTTTCGGCGATTCGTTATATTCGTGCTACCATTATGATAATATTATTTACTCTGTTGGTTAGTACATAAACAAAATATAGCGGAAGGAGACTCTACATATTTAGGATTTATTAGAGATAATCTGATATTACTCATACCAAAGACGCGGAATCATTCAATAAAAACTGTGGGGCGATAGGACGTGCGCGGTTACCCAATCCTATACAAATATTTGCAATACCAAGCCATCGGGAAATTTGATATATTACGCTCGGAGAGATAAGACAGTATATTGATATTGCGTACGCCAAATTACCCCTTTTGTGTGAATTCCAATGAATAATAATGCCGCCTTGATTACTGTTTTTAAAACTGCCTATTAATTTACCATGTGGTATCGTTTTGCATAATTAACGTTATGGAATAATTTCAGGTATTTTATTTTGCTAATGCCCGGTTTTTTGAATGCGGAATATTCGTCGAATAAATTTGACCAACATCACATAAGGGATATTCGTCGAATACAAAACGCCTAATTTGTAAACGTCATCTAGGCATTTGTCAGCAATCATTTATGTATGTATGTATGTAAATGTCATTTTATTATCGGCCGTTTTATACTTATTCGGTAGTATAAGTCCTATTTATAAAATCGATTCTTAGTCGGACGGATAAGTCTTATCTAAAGTTGGTAAAATCGGCCCTAAGCTATACAAACAGAATATGGTCTATGCTAACTTTGTAATGTTAAATGCGCAAACCTCAGACACCCCAAATGATTTTTAATTCAATTGACCTAATTTTGAAAAAGGTTTTATATTATGTTTTAGTTTAACTGGCACTTCTTATCAATTGTTGCTTTGCGGACGACGCTCTGGTGAGAAAGGATTCGGTAGGTATTATGATCGGGCCGCTGTGCCGCGCTGACAATATTATTTTTACTATCTCCGCTCATAAAAAAAACTAACCATTGCTTTTTACGTATTTTGGCGGTTTTGTGCACGTGATCGCTTGTGTTATTAATAAATAGACAAGGTTTTTTTTTTTAATGTGACCTGTATTAAAAAGTGTTTCAATTGATTCTGCTCGCTATTCCATTCAACCTATTTTAAGATTTTGCGCATTTAACGGTACATTAAAACTGAAATACATAACTGGATCATGACCATATCCCATGAAAAGTATACACAACATGATTTGTTATTGTACGCTACATTTTAATAAAAATCTAAACAACTAATGATGATAATGTGTGATAATACTCGTAATATTATAAGGCTGAAGATTTTGTTTATTTGTTTGAACGCGCTTATCTCAAAAATTACAGGACTGATTTAAAAAAATATTTTTGTGATGGATAGCAGCAAATATGCAGAGCAACCATGAAAGATGTTGCAAAACCGGGGGGAAAATATTCCTTTTGAGAGCTTCCGTTGCGTACGTAGCGTAAACCGTTAAAGATTCATCAAAATAATATATAACGGTATTGTTCCGCTATAAAAGTTCTACAATAAAGTCCGCGACTGCATATGTCTGTCTATCTGATATGGTTTACTAACTTTAATCTTTTTTATGTTCATCAATTTGATACAAAATTATGTACTATTTTCAAAGGTGTTTTGATGCGGACGGGTATTAATTCTTATCAAAATAACATATTCATCATCACGAGCATTTCATTGTAAATAAAATCGCACTTTACATCTTTTGATTTCAATAAATATCTAAAAAAATATCAAAGTTTTCAAATAACTCCGCATAACAATAATGCTCGCAGCTTAAGAAAATGCGCACTTGCGCTAAGGGCTAAGGTTTCAGGCCTCTTACTTCTAATAAAATTATGTGTTTTGCGTTGAACTGAACTGACGACGCCGCGGGGGACCGCTAGTGTGTGATAAAACTGTATGACATCAAGTCCAAGCATGACCCTCACCCTTCAGGGTGTTGCATACGGTTTTTTTTGTAACTAGCGTAACTGATATTGAAAATATCTATGTCTTTTATTTAATTTATAAGTCTTCATAATACAGTTTAAATAAAAAAATAGGGGAAAAAACATACATGCCCGAATGCTGTAATAAAAACCATGTCTTCCATTCAATTCATGTCAAATATCAGAGTGCTAGCACAAAGCTTCTATAATGAGGGTAGCATTAACCTATCTGTGTCTACGTCATTTAACACCTTAGAGCTATTTCACAGCGTAGCTGTACTTCACTCTGAACGCTGGATTATTTCCTCCAATGGTGTCAATAGATGAAAATATTATACTCTGTGGCGATTCTAGCGTTGAGTAGTTTTCCGAAACTGCCCTGAGCAATGACGGCATATATCACAGGACTCGTTCGGAATAGGTAGAGAAGGTATTCACTCACGGACGTTTCTCAGGAGCTGCAGCAATAACGCAGATGTCACTATGATTTGTGAACGCACTTGATCACGCCATACTAATTTTGGGAGGCAAGGAACGTTCGCGGTGACATGTTATGATGAATAAGGAATAACATCAACAAACAAAGATAGATAGAGTAATATACAGGACTGTGTATAGACTTAAGTCTAGTTATTTATTTTGCGTTTTACACAGTATAAATAGGACTTTTATAATAACTTATTTAACCATGACAGTTTTTTTTTGAGATTAGGGTGAATCTTGATCCCTTCGTTTTAATGCATAAAAACGTAGTCTTTCGGCTAAGATGGTTAACAGTGATTTATTTAAACGCTACTCTGAATATTTCTTTGTTTTTTGTAGCGTTGCGTGATAAGCTACTGTAAACAGAAGAGGTATTAGATTTAATTATTATAGCCCACGAATTAAGGCTCTGTATGGGTTTATCAAGAGTCAACAGGGTAGCAATTCGAGGCGATTATTAGTTTTGCTGGAATATGAAATTTTATTGCTCGGAATAATGCTTAAATTTTTTTAGGGTTGAAACGAAGAGAAGGTAATTTAAAACATTTTCTATGAAAAACAAATAAATCTAGTTCACGTCGTTGCAAATACCTTATAAAATATTATATTTGGTAGGCACATTGTCAATTCAAATTTCGGAATTAAAATGCTACAGACAGTGAAGGGGTACGGTTAATAGCATTGAAACGCAACTTTTGTATAGGTATGTTAGGTTACCTAAACGTTTATTTATAACGGAATTACACGATTTTTAAAAGTCAAGCTTTAATATTGCAATCTAAAAACGCAGTAACAAGATTGCAATTTTGCGTTTACTTACTTATACTGGAGATAAGCACAGCACCGCACCTTCAAGCGACACCATCTTCCCAAGTCTATTAGATAGTTCATAAAACTTATAAGTGGCATGTCGTTTGAACTTCTTTGCGATTTATTAAAGTTCTTTTTTAATTACAGGTACACTTTTGTACATAAAAAAAAAACTTTTAGTAGATCTAAAAACATTAACATCAGATAACATAGCAGTTTGGCCAATGTGTTATTGTTAATAATATTATTTTCTTTAATTAAAATTAAAAAAAAGATTTCATAGAATTTCAAAAAGCAGACTTCTCGAATCAAAAAGGCAGGCACAACAGAATTTGGAACTTTATATAAGTAATACGAGCGGTTAAATTTAGACATCATGTATTTGATGCTAATGGTGTACTTAATATACAGGGTGTTTGGTACATCATAAGCCACATAAAAATGGCTTATTATGGGGATGTTAAGCTAATCATTTTATGCCCATAATATTTTTTTGGGTCCCAAGGTTATTTCATATCGTATTTTTTATGGTTTTTAATGAAGAACATTCAAAAATCGGCTTCCGAATCGTATTTTTTTTAAACTATTTATGTCTGCCTATTAAAACACAAGCAATCTAGTTCTTCATTTATTAATTTGCAACATAAATTTCTCAAATTTGACCAGCAACTTTATATGGTTTTTACTTTATATGGATGTCAAAAAATAAACATAAGTCGACTAGACTCGTCGGATTTCATGGAATATTTCATGATATACGGACGGACCGACAGACAGACTTGACGAAACTGTAATGGTTCTGTTTTTTGCCATTCGACAAAACCCTGAAAAGATTCACTTAATAATACTATTTGGTTTGTGTGTGTGATTTCGGTGTTAGTAAAACCGTAAAATAATGCACAGTATGATACAAAAATCGTATGCGGAAAAACCATTTCATAGAAAACACAAAAAATAGATAAAAAAAACCTCGTGACCAAAAACATTTAAGGCAAAAAATGATAGCTTATGACTTCCATTATAAGTCTTTTTCATTTGTCACACAATGTATCAACCACCCTATTCATATGACTAGGCATACTGTGTTGTTTGTGTAAAAGTTATTATTTAAGTATGACTTAAATGTCGCATCTGGTTATGTCAGCCAATTAATTGAATGCCAAGGCAAATAATTAAACGCCGGCATCCAATTAAATCACTGACTAGGCCGATGGCTGATTCGATAAGTAACATCAACGTTTAACAACTGAGCTTATTTAAAGTTAGCCCTTTGAAGATGACTGACTTGATTCAGCTAATAAATTATAAAAAAATAATTCGTTATTTTTTCACCGCACAAAAATAGTATCAATGCCGCAACACGTATTTTTTGTTCTTGTGCGCAACCAAAAGTGAATCGAAGCTGTGAAATTGTCTTAATACTTTTAAAATATGCAGGTTAAGAACATGTTTTATTCTAAACTGACTTTGTACGATCGATAATATTAAGGTGAGTTATCTGTTAATGTTTGGTAATATTCATGTTAGGTGCATTTTACTTTGTAGTGTACAAAGTAATAGTACCATACAATTTATGAACTCAAAATCATCCTAACCAAACTTCCGAAATCAAAATCATCATCAATATCTAATTAAACTTATTGTCTACACAACGTTCAGTCATCTGGTTAAGCGTTGCGTTCAATGACTTGGCTAGTTGACGTTTCGCCATTTAATTGGATGCCGGCGTTTAATGAACTGCCCTAGGCATTCAATTCACTGGCTGATTAAACCAGATGGCTGCGAAATATACATGATGAATCATAAATCGTTATTTACCACCTCAGCAAGATCGCGGCTATTTATCTGTCTATGATTGAAAATATAATATCATTTCTAAGGTTCCGTAGCCGTATGGCAAAAACGGAACCCCTTATAGTTTCGTCGAGTCTGTCTGTTTGTCTGTCTGTCTGTCCGTCCGTATGTGACATCCACTTTATTCTGAAAATATTAGCATTACACAGATGGAACTTGATAAGGAGATAAATTCCGTTAACCGCGTTGCGATTTCTATACAAAAAATAAAAAAATATGACATTAAGGGGGGCTTCCATACACAGAGCTGAATAAATAAATAAATGTGTGCGGTGTCCATAGATAGGTCTCTTCCAATGACGTCGAGTTTCCAAAAAAACATTTTTTCTGAAAGTTTAATATTTTGGAGATAGGCGCTTCCAAAGTCGTAAAATGGGCGTCCCCCCCTCTAAATTTCTAACCAAGCGAGTGTAAATTGCGAAAAAAAGTATATGATGTATATATTTATAAAAACTTCTTATAAACTAGTTTCGATAAAATTAGAATTCGAGCTAGTACTTTTTGAGATATAGCACATTTTCAACAACCGCAAAAATAACTTCTTTCTTTATAACACTATTAAAAACGAAGTTATGTTTGCTGTCAACAAAATAATTGTGGTATTTTGACTTAGTGGAAGTAAGGGGATCCCTAATTCAGCTAAAGTTGACACGGAACATTTAGTGTGCAAGTCCAACTCGCACTTAGCCGGTTTTTTAATCTTTACAGTTACTAAGGTATCTAGTATAGGTTTTGAATCAGATCAGCTCAACTCAATGAGTGGAAAGCAAAATTATTCAACCGATGCGAGATTATTTGCAGGCTATATAAGTAGGGGTTGTTTATTTTCTTTCTTCGTGTATAGTACGGATTCGGCTTATCGCCACCGGCCAGCCGGGTTCAACCAGCCACCTCTCACCCTCTGTAGCAGTATAAATCATGGGCAACACACATTTCCTCTGCGCAAAATGTTTAGGGCAAAATCTATTTTCTTTAACGCAAATCTATCGATAGGTGAACCGCTTTTAACCTGGTAAGCACCTTAAGGGACGCTCAGTCAATTTGACTACTCATAAAATATTTCTACGTAATATTCTTGGGGTGGGAGGTGGATTGTATAAGTATTATTATAACTTTGTAATCCATGAGGAAATCCGCTTGGCTTTAATACTTAAGTCATGGGGTGAGGAAGTCAAATAATAGATGTTACAAAATTTGTATACCTTGTTTTATTCGTAGTAGGTACTTACTCTGCTGCAGACAAAAAATATTTATATATACCTATACACATATATATATAAAGTAAAGTTGTGTTAGTTACACTATTCATAACTCAAGAAAGGCTGCACCGATTTGACTGAAAATTGGTGGGGAGGTAGATCAGAATCAGGTGATGGTTATATGGATGCTATTATCCCATTAGCCGGGGTCGGGGCTGTGGCGGGACGGGGCCGGGGCTAAAGAATGTTCGCTGGGACCGCTTTACTTTTAAAATTACGGGGCTGGGGGCGAAACAAAGTTTGCTGGGTCCGCTAGTTTGAAATAAACAATGATTCATTAATCCATGGTAAACTTAAAGGTAACCTTAATCTTTAAGTTACCTCATATAAAACGAAGCTTTAATAAAATATACCTATGATTGAACTGCTGCATAAACGTTTCCAATTTTGCGCTTGATAACTAATTGTGTTCAATCAATAGACTTATTTAATATAGCTGCACTAGAAGTAAGGGTGCCGATTCTTGCGTCAATCGATTTTTTCCGTGTTGTTAAAATTTAATTGCGAGTTTAACGGTTTCACGTTAAAATCAAGAATTATCAAAATGTATAGAAATTGCGACTCATAAAAAATAAAATCTATTTTTTCTTCGACAAAGAAAACTCTATCGGTAAACTTTTTTCGTAGACGAACTGCACGAGAATATATCCCCAAAAATAAAGTTCTTACGTCTTCAGTCTTTTGTGACTTAGCCTTTTAACTGATTAAAACTCAAACATACTTTGAAAGAGTACAGTGGCACTTGCGAAATTGTTTTAAGCAAAATTTTCACAAACTTTCACGGGTGGATGTCGACAAACACGGAGGAAAATTCAAAAGATTTATAATAGCCGGATCCCGAGTGTATCTATGGTAAATGGTGAGAGTAGTCCCTAACAAATTGAAAATCAATGAACCGCGGAATTCAATTTGATATTGAAAGGCATCTCTCACGATGCCTCGCAAACCGGCGTCGGAGAGCACTTCTCGATATCTCACTTTGACTCCGTTTTACACAAAGTCATATTAGGCGGAGGTTGCACTGAAATTTATTTATTATTAGCTTCATGCTTTACACTACAGTATAAATTTTAATATATGCAGTTCTTATAGAGGACGTCACTTTAAACTAAACATGAATCGCGAAAAATAATCTATCATAACAAAGTTTTTACTGCACAAATTTGATTTTCACGTTTTCAAAGTTTTGGTAACTGAAATCATTTTATATAGGTATGAAATATTAGAGACTTAACACGTAGTTTTTTTTTAGTTTTTCTTATATTTTTTTCGCTTTATTTTTTAAGTTACATAAAAAGCATAAAACAAAAAGAAATAATATTTCATAAAAAGCTGAAAAGAAAATGGAAGCATTGTACATGGTACGCCTTTCTGTCAGCTGTCACTTTGACAATTAGTGTTGTTGTTGTTTTTGTTATTGTTATGGACATAACAGATAGTTTACAGTAAAGTCACAATAAAGAATTGCTATTTTAAAAAAGTACAATATGCGTTATAATGATTTTTAACTGACTTCAAAAAAGGAGGAGGTTATCAATTCGACTGTATGTTTTTTTTTTTTGTATGTTTGTTACCTCATATCTCAGTCGTTTGTCGACCGAATCGAAAATATTTTTCGCCTACTTAGCGGGTATACCTTCTAGTTGGTCCCATTTTTTTATATTTTGGGATCTGATGATGGGATCTTGGTGTAATCGAGGAAAACCCTCAAATTTTAAAGGCACGTATAGTGTTCCTTTACTAGAATCTTAATGTTGACGTATTGTTACGTCTGATAGTCAACATCTTGTGGGGCTGAGCTGATGGTGGAACTCCTTAACGCTTAGGAGATCAGTAATTATAGTGACGGAACTTATGATAGGTAATTTGTAGCTTTTTAAAAAATAGAATCATAAGTTGCAACTCCCCCCCCCCTCCCCCCTCTTATATAATCACTAAAAATGAAGAAATAAAATAAACTTTAAAAAAAAGTAAAAACCGACTTCAAAACCAAAATGCACTAAAAAGTCTTAAATAAACCTATCACCATTGAAAGGAAAGGAATCCGTTTTAGGCAAAACAATTTCTTTTTGGAGTCGGTGCCATCACTTTGACCATCAAGCATCAACTATCACAGCACCGACTCCAAAAAGAAATTGTTTGCCTAAAACGGATTCCTTTCCTTTCAATGGTGATGGGTTTATTTAAGACTTTTTAGTGCATTTTGGTTTTGAAGTCGGTTTTTGTGGTTAAGGTACGGCAGTCTTGACATAGTTTCCCGGTAGATTAACCAGATGGCTCTCGAAAAAAAATATGTTTTCGTGTATTTCATGATTGGGTAGAATTTTTGAATTTAAGTTTAAAAAAAAACTATTTTTTTCGAATTGTAAAAGATAAAGCTGTATGAGTTAAAAGAATATTTGATGCAGCGCAAAATCAGAAAATTTAAATTACGACGATGCTACGTAAGCCTTGTTTTGTTACTATTTGTATAGCTTAACTTCAATAATAATACAAAATAAAATAAAAAAAACTTATGGATAAACCATCGATATCTTACAGCTACAATTTCTAAAGACCGCAACACTATAGACGTCATTTTTTATTTATTTATTGAATATGGCAAAGTCATGAAGATCCGAACGCTTGTACTTACGCGCTTTTAGAATCGAGAGTTTTAAAACCATTATTATTACGGACAATACTGAAAAGATATGAAAAATAAAATATATATGGGTGCTTCTATTTTTGAAGTTCTTTCAGAAAAAAAAACTTTTTTTTATATGTTATCATCAATGAGCAGTTTTCTCCTATAACTTTAACGTTCTTTCTAGATGGCGTGATAATATCTTAAGGTTCATTTATTTTTTTACGTTGGCGGAAAACCATTGACAAAGAAAAAAAGGGCTTGAGCCAATATCGTGAAAGGCGTTAAAGACCTTAATTATTATTTTAATACTAGTTTAAATCATTATAAAGTCCTTTATTTACTAAATTAACCAGTGAATATTGTTTAACTGTTAATTATTTGGCGAAAAGCAATGACCCTCTACAGCTATACTGAACCTAAATGTTTAAAAAAAGTAAAAAGTTATTTCTTAAAGTGATCTATCGACGATATAAATACAAATACTTGCATGCGTATGCAAAAATATATGGGAACCGTTACACATTGAAACAAGTTTTAATGACAGGTTATATCGATAACTTAATAATTCTTTGAAACACTAGTTCGATATATCGTTATTCTGCTTAACAAAACAGTTGCGAATCATTTTTTTGGTGAACTGTTATTTGATGTCATGAAACGACGATTATTAACTATTCGATTAATCAAGAAAAAAAGATATTAACATTCATTGAATAGTTTTCTGTGAAATGAAATTCGATATCAAAAAAATCTGATATAAAAAAAATAGATACCCGCCATTCGGCTACGGAACCCTAAAAATGGGAGTTATTCAGAAATTACACAGTATTTTATATGGTTTTAGGGACTTACCACCAAACTTGATACTTAATTATGGTAATGTCCCAACCACCTCAAATTGATATTGTCTCCGATCAAGTTCGAGGCAATCTCAATTAACAGCTTTTAGAACGTTTTGAACTTATAAATTAAATTATATGTGTGGTATCGATATAATTAAAACTCTCCATCGTCTATCAAGAATATTTTTAATTTTCCAGCCCATTTATATTTTCGCAAGTATGTTGTGGCATAAACATTGAGTTATTTTTTTCTAATTTATTAACTACTTATATATTTTCCACGAGTTCATTAAATTAAATACGCATATTAATTTAAATAATCTTTCTTACTTGATGTGTTGCTGTACCTACAGTTTAAATAAAAGCCTTTACGCCATAACAAGTTTGACATGTTTGAGTCATGTCATATAAATATTAAAAAAGTAAACACTCGGACAAACATGGCCGTATTTAAGTATCGGTAATTCATGTATAAAGCGTGTTTTAATGTCTCCATTTACCACGAACATGTGTACCACAGATAAAAATTAAATTATAGAGCAATGTCCACCTTTCCATTGCGTGCCAAACATTTTCATTTTGAAGTTAAATTTTCTGAGCCTAATGACCGTTATCTTAATTCTAGTTGCACAGACACATACGACTATGGCTTAGTTAGAAACTTTTAGCAAATTACTTCATAATGGAATTAGCTTGATACATAAAGTAATTATTTTGAAATAATTTCTGTTTCGTTTTTTTCTGACGGCAGCAAGAAAAATTGTGTTACGTACAAAGTTACTGTATTACCTGCTTAATAAAATAAGTTGGCAGTTTTTTTTTTAGTTTTTTTTGATGTGGTCGCCGCTACGCTGATAAAATTAATTGTGGAGATAAAGCTTCACCTTTTACTACTAGCAAAATATGTACATGCACACGTTGCTGCAAAGAAAATCCCATTGATTTATAATTTATAGAAAAAATAAAAAAAGTACTGGCACGAAAAATTGGGACTTAATGAACAGAAGCAATGCGGCGAAAATGAAATATTCCGTATAGCTTATGAAACAGGCCGAGTATTGAGTTGGTGTCACACATCTGTGATGTTCCACTTTTTCCGCCATCCAATATCCTCCTCTTTTCCGTCTGAACATACGCAGAAAGTAATATAAAACGCGTTATATGAAACGCCTATTGGAGATAAGGCAAATATTTCCAAACTAACTTTTGCTTCGCGATATTGGTATTATTGTGGTAAGCTTGAAAACTGCAACATTTATAAAATTGCATTAGTGTTGCAAGGGAAATGGTTACCATATAGGTACTATAATAGTCCCCCTAGCCGATTTTGACTACGATGGCCAGTCACAACGACTAACCGACTGCGCGGGACGTATTATAGTGCACAAGTTTGTGCGCAAATACAAGTGCGCAAATACAGACAGCAATCTGTCACGACCAGAAGGATCAGGCGCAGGACTAACGGTTTTACGTGCTTTTCGAGGCATAGGGGTAAAACACTGCCAACTTCCAAACTCCGGGCTGCCCTGAGAATTTCTGAACAGAAAAACACAGGTATACATTTTTGGCCCGACCCGGGGATCGAAACCCGGCTCCTCTGTCGCAGCCGTCGCATTAAAGTGCGACTCTCGAACCGCTGCGCCACCGAGGCAGTTATAGGTAGGTACTATAACATCTATCGGGATCTATCACGACCGGCCATTATTAGTTTGACGGCCTCCGTGGTGCAGGGGCTAAGCACGCTTGGTCTCAAGGCGTCGCCGAACCGAGGTCCCAGGTTCGATTGCCCCAATATAGAAATCAAAATTTTCTATATTGTCTCGGGTGGTGTGGTACCACCGTTGTGTCTGATTTCCATAATAAAAGTACATTGGCTACTTACTTTGGGATCATAGCAATGTATGTGATTGGTGCCATATATGTACCAAAATAAATACAACTATTATTACATAACTGGCACTTGTTATATGTTAGACTTGAATTAAGCGTTATTGGCGAAGTGTGACGCTCTGGTTGAAACCAGCTATTTATTTTATTATCCTTATGTGGTCAAACAATCCTTACGAGCAAACAAGTTTGCTGATATAAATGCAGTCACCATCATCATTATTAGCCGTAGGATATTCTTTGCTGAACATGCGTTTTCAATAGCGACCGGTTGCAAGCGTCTGCATCCAATGTGTCACCTGTCCATCTTGCCCGTGGACGTCAACGCGGTATGTTAAATAAAAAAGTCGTTAGGAAATGGAAGATTCAACCTCGCTCAAATTGATTAACGTCCGTCATCAAACGAAGTTCCCAGCAACCAGTGGGGGGCAAATCAGAAAATTGGAGAGAAGCACTTTTGCTTCACCTGCGAGCGCAACACAGGCGATTGAGCCAAAAGGCTGTAGCGCTATTAGGTACTTTGATGACGATTGAAATTTGGCGGGATATAAAGTAGGTAGGGCTCACTGAAAACCAGCGTCAGGTTGTCCAGGTGACCAGGCTTATGCTGAATGAGGTCCTATTGGTTCGGGCGTCACCGACACGCCACGCACTGCTGGCTGGCGTTTGTGTGCCTGTCTGTTGTATTTATATAAGTGTTTTTTTTACATATTTGTAATTGTATGCCGGTTTTTTTCTTTTTCTTTGTGTCCGAGCGTTTGTTTGTTTATGTGTGTGTGTTTGTGATGTCCTTAATGAATAAAAGCTTTTCTTTCTTTCTTTGTCCATTAAGTATCTAAATAAGGCATGTTTCTGCCTAAAAGGCAATGTATGAACTAGTATTCAAGTATATATATAGAATATCAGCATATTTGTTAGCGCTGTCATATTCGTCTTTCTAGTAAGCATTAATTCGGAGCTTTCAATAGATTGTCGTGGCTTCACTGACGATAGCAATAAAAAAAATATTGAATACTTATTTAATCGCTCTGCAAAGCAAGCGACACGCCGCGGGAATACATTTACGAGATTACAGTCGGCGGACTTGATTGCACCGCTAATTGCATAAAGCGAGACAAAGTCAGGCACAAAAGCCAAATAATTCTGCCTTTGAAAAGAACTTAGGCCGAGCAGACGAATAAAAAGTCTGAGCTGTCTCCGCCGTGTCCACTGCTGCATTCGGATGCGGAGTGTGACATTAGCATATAATATGTCTTGCTCTAATATAGCTGGATGTGATGGTTGCACACTTGTTCGTATCTTTCAGCCGTGCACCACTGCCGTATGTAAATAAATTGGTGTAAAAAGGCGTACCAATTTAAAATGTGTACATGAAAATAATCTATTTATAGCAGACATGAAACTCAAGACGTCAAGTTGATACTTCTGTATATTAAAACGGTACACGGAAATATTTTTTCTATTTGATTTGGTATAACTTGAATGGTTTTATTCTGAAAAAGTTATTACTAGGCAAAGTAAAATTTAGGGGAAAACTTCAGTGATTGGATATGTTGTAATACAAAATCTTGATTATATTTGATGTATCCAGTGACTTTACAATACTATATATCATTATAAATCTAATTCTGGGAAGATTTCATTATATAAATAAATAATGTACAGTCGCACATTCAGCTACCCACTTTTGCAGAAAACTAGCCCTTATTTTAACTGCATAAGATACCGCAGTGTTTACCTTGACATGTTGTTATCCGTACCGAGCGCGTTGTTTTATACCAGAAAAACAGCATTAATTTATTAAGACACCTCTTTAAAGGCTTAAATTCACACACCTAATTATCAGGTGGGCTGAATTAAAATTTGGTATTAGAATTTTGTGGCTACAGTGTACTTTTATACCCACCTCCATTCATTACCGCGGTCTAGAACTTTGAACAAAACCACCTGCAACCACGTGACAAGCACGTGTATAGTCCGCTTTTATTAGACTGAAATAAAATATTTTTAGAGAATACTACTCAATTATGAAGATCTGGGTTCAAGGATGAATTACCTGCGTAATCGTTAATTCGATCGATAATCGATATTATTTAAATCTTATTTTGAAAATAAATATTTAACTAAAAAAGGAATTAACAACACTCTCAAAGCACAGAAAAATGGACTTAAGATATTACTTTATATCGAAGGTGACACACAATTAAAAAAGTTTTTACTGTTAAAATGCCGGTGTTCGTGATAGTGGGTAAATGCAACTTACCTTCACACCGCATGTCACCGTATACCGCGTCACCTTTGTTTTACATTTGCACTGCAAACGGTAAGTTGTCACGGTAGGTACCCCCAGCCCACGTTCAGGTGCTGCCAAAGTTTTAGATGAATGCCCACCCAGTCGACTCAAGAGTTTAGGGAGTAACGATCCCACCTCCCCTCCGCATTTACTGTCGAAGAACTGCACTTTGAAAATTTAACGCCATTTTTCACTGTACTACACCAAGAACAGATTTCTTTCGCACGGAACACTTTAATAAAACACGTGATGAAATCTTAAATAGCACTTGCAACGTAGTCGGTGTCTGTGCTTAATTTTTAGTGGAATAATTTATGGGGAGTAGAAAATCCTTTTCTAGGGTCTGAGCAGCACATTCATCTTCTGTTTGTTTCAGGTAATTTTTCGCTCGTGTAATTGCATGCAACAACATTAAAAAAATACAAAGATTTAACCGTAAAACTTTATATGTTGGTATAGGAAATAAGTTATATAAGAACCGTTGTTAAAACTTTTTATTTTTATTTTATAACTTTATTGAATAATTTTGTTTAAAGTATTCTTTGCCTTTCATTATTTGAATTCCCCAAAATAATTCTACATGGTTCAATAGAACAAAAAAGAACCATCGTTTCCTAAATAGGTATTTTTTTTTTACTACACGTAAACATTGTTTTTTCATAATACCCATGTTTGTGAAATAATAATTGATTTATTGATATTTTTGCAACGTTAATTTTATTTCAGTTTTAATTATGCTGATAACCCTTTACTTTTTATAAAATAACTTACTCGTTTTTACATCGCTACTCATTTCAAAATGTTCAGACGGAAAAACATTTGTTTTTTTAAAAAGATATTCTGAAACCCAAGATCGACTAAACTGTTTATACTTTGCGGGTCTAGGAAGGTAAATATTTAGATTTAAATTGAAGTGCAAACCGTAACAGGCACACTCGCTGTCAGCCCTAATGGGCCAGGGGTAATCAAACTAAATATTTACAACGGCGTCTTTGTACAAAAAGACACTCGGAAAAAACGTCTCGCACCTATTTTGTGATAGTTAAGACGTTGTGATTTACTTACTGCCTTCACCATTTGCGCGTATGATAATGAATTGTCATTGTTTAAACATAATAATGAATATTATATTACGAGTCTAATAACGAGCTTACTTTACATAGTTTAATTCGGTCGTTTAAGCTGCTTGGTGGTTTTTCAGTGCACATAGTTATCTGATTACAGATTTCTGTATATATTTTTTCTGGTTTTTGACACCCCAATTTCAATTTTATGCTGGTTAAAACTAGCAAAGTTTTATTAGGTTTTTTCTTTTCTTTCCTTTTTCTTTATTGCACAAACAAAATGAAGTACAAATGGCGGACTTAATGCTTTAAAGCATTCTCTACCAGTCAACCATTGGTTGAGACAGAAACAGTTGAGGCTGCGTAAAATAACAAATTATTAAATCTCATTGAGAAAAAGATTGCGTAAAGACTATTTGTACACATATTTTGATGTTGATGTCTTGATCGTATCTGGGAGGGAGTTCCAAAGTCTGATGGCGCTGAGGGTAAAAGAGTTGGAGACATAAGCAGTCTTATGCAATGGTGTGTACAGCTGTAGGGCATCGCTAGTACGGAGGGTCCGGGAACTGATGTCACTCATAAATTTAAAATGAATTTGGATTACAAAGAATACCTACTGAACAGAGTGCAGAAAATTCAAAGATTTCTACGCTGTCGAATACTGAGCCGGTATGGAGATATATGGTCGTACTTCCGTACACCAAAAATGAAGTGAATGCAGTTATTAAGGTTGTTGAGTTATGCACCTAATGTTATTTTTTACTAATAAATGAAAGGCTTAATAACCAAAATCCGTGAAAAAAAGAAGGAAATCTAGCTATCATTTACTTTACTACTAACTTCACATTTGATTTTAACAAACTACACAAACATTTCCAAAAAAAAACGCACACCCTGAACTATGTAATTGCACTTACGTAGTAGGTACGTACTGACTAATTCAAAATGGCGAGCACACAACTTAAGTGGGTAGGAAACGAAATCAGGGCACAGCAGAGATTTTCTAGGCAACTGCTCTGCCGGGCTGCATTAAAGTTTCAGAGAGCAACCCCATCCACTGTATCCAACCGAATTTGTACGGAGTAATTTCACACTGCTGGTTTTCAGGTAGCACGCCATAGATACCCATATAGATGCTCTGGTGTAAAGACCAGGACCCTGTCATTTTTTTTTTTGAAATATCGGGACATTTAGAGGTCACTAGCCGAATGGCAAAAACTGAACCCTTACAGTTTCGTCAAGTCTTACTGTCCGTCCGTATTTCACAGTTTTATTTTCAAACTATTAGCCATACAGAATAGGAACTTTATATAGATGTATCTTATAAATTGCAAATTTCACTTGTAAAAAGCAACTTTGGCTGTGTGACAGACGAGGAAAAAGTTGCTTTTTACAAGTGCAATTTGCAATTATATTATCAAGTTTGTATAGTGACAAAACACTATAAAAACAAAAAAATAATAATAGATGTATCTTATTAACACTTTAACAATCTTATATATTAAGCATAAAAACGTAAAGAAATTTGAAAGAGGCTCCCTCAAATCCTTCCATCCCAATCCATACATGTGACTAAAAGAACAAAAAAACTTTTTTTGCTCAAACCTTTTAAATGATATGGAGGTTTCTAAAATCATTTTTCCTAATAGCCTAACACCCTTTGCATACAGCGACTTTTAGTAGTGATGCAGTCGCGGTGCAGCATCGATGTAGTCGCAAAATGTCAACATTGCCTCCTCTATAAAAATCTACAATATTCACTGACGATCCTGTTACATGCGAGTAAACCGCCATTAAATAAACGTTACCCTGGTGTTGGGTAGTAGCAACATTAGTACTGGCAGAAGGCTGAACATTTAATATATCAATCAGGAAAGGCTTTTGACTGGGCATTAAGAGGCGGGAAACCCCTGGTTCCTAAACTGCGGTGTGGAAGACAAGAGGGAAACCACTACACTATCATGGTAATTTCGAGTTCATAAAGATGAACAATATAAATAAAGTTGTTATTGACAACGGTCTTCCACGATGCCACATGTCGTAGCGGTCTGAGTCCGGTAGGGTCAGGAGCAACGCTGACTCGGTTGTCATCATGCAAAATCCTTGTAAAATTGGAACGTGGAACGAAAGGGCGATATCGGATCCGAGGTATTATATTTAGAGGAGAGAAGCAAGGATCTAATGGCACTGCAATAATATTGAGCAGGAAATGGGGTCTAAACGTAGAAAATACTAAATACACAAGACCCTTTACACACTGCGACTTTTAGCAGCGATGCAATCGCAATGCTCATGCGCGTTAGCATCGATGCAGTCGTAAAATGTCAACCTTTATATACTGCGCTACTTTTGGCATCGATAGAGTTGCGATGCTAACGCGAACAGGTTAAAAACTTTAAATACCTAGGCAGCCTAATTACCGACGACTCCTTATGTACATCATACATAAAAGCAAGGATTACGATGGCAAGTCAAACATTTAATTTTCAAAATCACTTACTTAAGGCTAGGATAGCCAGCGGCGTACTCAAAATACTTGTGAAAATGTACATCTAGACTTCTATAGTTGTGAAACGTGGACCTTGGCTAACAAAACAGCGTTCAAAGAACGACGGAAGAGCGTAAATAATGGAAAAATCTCCATCAAAAAGAGCCTAGCTCTAAGATTAGATGATGATACTCACTGAAAATGTTTATTTTCTTACAAAAATATTTTTGGTACCTACCTACTTTGATCATTGAAATTGTGCAAAGTGAATTACTTTATTTTTTCTTTGCCTTGGCATCATCTTCTTTCTCTCTTCTTTCTTTACATAAAATAAAGTCTTGTAACACACTTCTTGTCCAAATAAGTGGATAGTTTTTATGACTTTTGTTTGGTGGTACTTTGTTGGATTTGACTTCGTCGCTCTGAGCAGCATATAGCAATTAAAATATTGCAAAGTACGGGGCCGAGGCGGAACAAGCTCTAGAGCGAAACTTTCTTCAAGTATACAAACCAACACATTCAGCATTTACTGCAATTGATAATGTATCGACAATAGTACTGGTAATTTCCCTTGGTTAAGTAAATATTGTTCCATGAAAATGGTACAATTATTTACCGTATTGTTAGCTGGTTGTGTAACAACAACTGTATATTGCATAATTACATGTGTCATGAACTTTGCATGTCCGTTGCGGAATCAATTATAGTTCGTATTTAGAACGATGCATTTTAATGCTTTAAAGGTAATGTTTTTGTTGATGTATTTGTAATGATTATCTATTCGTAAGTTATTCGTGTTGTTGTGCATAAATAGTACATTTGCACATGTTTTATGATTATTTTATTCTGTATTTATAACATAGTAGATAACTTAACATCATTTATTATAACAACAAATAATTAAACATAATCATTGGCTGCCCCTAGACTACATAAAAATAAATTTTTAACAATTATTAACTAATTTAAATAAAGGAGCATTTATCTTATGTGTTTAGTAGCGACATATCACTACAAAATGCAACTAGAATATGCAAAGTAAATAATATTAAACTGAGAAATTGAACAAAAAAATATTCAAACAGTCATAAAGAACTATGAAACACAATGGTTGACGCGCACCTTTACATAAAACGATCTGCAAAATGGTCGATCGGCATCGGATCAAACGTCTATCGACCATTGCGGTCGCAAACGCCGCTGAAAACTAGTTACAAGCATGATGGCCGGTGCTTTTGCATACGGGAAATAAAACAAACTTTATTCGATTTTAAGGTAGTGGACCCGTTGACATTTAAAATATGCTGGCTGGTATTCCTTGCGGTCAATATTTATTTATTGTGATCAAGAATTACTATAATACCCCTTATGCGACGACTTCGAGAGACTCACGCAATGAATTAATTTAATTTGGCATTGATGCTGTCGCGCGTTAGTATCGATTCAGTCGTCAATATACGTCAATAGACTCAATTGATGTACCATTGATATTGACATCTTAATTCTACAATTGATGAAGACCACAATACTATAAACGTCAGATATTTTTTTTTATCGAATATAGCAAAGACTTAACCTCGTAACATCCAACTTTCTGCACTTACGCTCTTTTAGAATGGAGAGTTAGTAAACAATTATTATTAGAGAAAATACTGAAAAGTAATAAAAATGAAAAAAATGGATGCCTTCATTTTTGAAGTTCTTTCTGGAAAAAAAAAGTATGTACATGAAAATTTTGAAATGTTGTCAATTCAAGGAAATATATTTTTGTATATCTTATGCTATCTCTCACGCCTAGGAGAAGCGAGTTTTTTTGTTGTCCTCTTTTTACATTTCACATTGCACCTACTGATTCTACGAATGATTTGGTTTGATAAATCTGCTTAATTTAACATAAAACAATTACCAATCAAACAAATAATATCACGTTACTCTTTGTAAAACAGTTCACAGTCGGTGAACAATTCGATTACGAGGACACAAAGAGAAAATCCGCGGGAAAATCTAACATTTAACGTCTTTCCAGGAACGTATTCATAAAATACCAGAGTACTTTTGCTTGTCTATATCGAAAAGGAAATTCCACCGAGACTGGCATTGACATAAATACTTGAAAGGCACGTTCGCTTTGTAAGAACACAAGTAAATTGTTTCGCTTTTGAATTTAATCAGACAAATATTGGGTCATTTCATAAATAAAATCAGAAGCCTTTGTTTTTGCACATTATGTTTAGGCTGCTGATTTCATTTTGCATTTTTCTTTCAAGCATAGTTCATGAAGCCTTATGGATTACTTTACCGTAAACATTAATAATCCCTTAGATTGAAAAAGTATTCTAAAAAGTATTTTAATTGGTATAATCCTCTTATGCATCAAATTATTTGAATTTGTGATCATCAAACATTCTCTGAAATCTCATCTAAGTATCAATTATTTTCCTACAGAGTGCTATGTAATAGGATTATGACTAATTAGTACACAAAGTACGGGTGATTTGTTTATAGAAGGAGTAACAAGAATATTAAGATAAATTATCAATCGCATTTGAGTCCCCATCATATCAAGTAAGTTATTATTATGTAATGAGCTCTTGTCAAAAGACTCAGTCCTCAAGAATAATATAAGAAAAAACTAGCCAAGTGCGAGTCGGACTCGCCCACTGAGGGTTCCGTGCCAACTTTAACTGAATTAGGGAATCCACTTAATAAAAGACCACAATATTTTGTCGACAGCAAATATAAATTTGTTTTTCATAGTGTTTGTATGAAGAACAAAGTTATGTTTGTGGTTGTTGAAAATGTGCTATATCTCAAAAACTTCTCATTCGATTCCATCCAAACCAATTTTCCTTGAAAGTATTTGTTTTGGTCTACATTACATATATTTTTTTCAAAATTAACACTCGCTTAGTTTAGAAGTTAGAAAGAGGGGACGCCCATTTTACCACTTTGGAAACGTCTAGCTATGAAACGTTAGACTTGATAAGAAAATGAATTTAGAAACCTTCATGTCATTTTTAAAGACCTATCTATAAACACCCCACACGCAAAGGTTTGACTAAAAAAAAAACAGATTTAGTTTCATGTAGGTATGGAAGCTCCTCTTAAATATCACCTTACACATTCCTGGGAAATTGTGTAACAATTTTCAACAATGTACCTAATAATGTCATCGAACTACCTATTCATTAATTTAAGTTACATGTCAAAACTACCCTAATGTCGAAAGGGTATTATAAAATTCAACACTATCCTAATGACGAGAATGTATGGACAGTCCAGCCTGCACCAAACTGATGTACCTACCTGTTTATTTTGATTTGTATCATTTTTGAGGCAGCTAGTGGTGACTGAAGTTTGTTCCGGCGTTTCTTCTCAGCACTTGCCTTGCCAAATTGTCTGGGTGTTGTCTCGAAGCGCTTCTCCAAAAGATAAGGAGACATGTTCTACTATACGGGCCATTATTGATTGATATTGCACAAATTATTGATGTTCAATGCTAATAAATTTTGATTTGATTTGATTTCGTAAGTAGCATTTTGTGTCCTAAATTGAATAAATTACTTTTGACTTTTTACTTTTGAATATAATTATTTATTTATTTTGTATGAGAATCGCAAAGCAGTTAACAGGATATATCTTCCCACCAAATTTCAACAGTGTGGTATTTATAGTTACAGAGTAAAATGGCTGTGACAAACGAACAGACAGACAGACAGACAGACTTGACGAAACTATAAAGGTTTCGTTTTTTGTCATTCGGCAACGGAACCCTAAAAACAACCAAGTGCTTTCTGACTCGCGTAGGCACTGAGGATTCCGCGCCAACTTTATCTAAATGAGGGTGCCTCTTACTTTCACTTAGCCAAATCATCACAATATTTTGTTGACAGCAAAAATAACTTTGTTTTTCATCGTGTTTCTGTTAAGGAAAAAAATACATTTGTTGTTGAAAATGTGCTATATCTCAAAAACAACTTGCTAGATCTCCTTAAAATCAAATCGCTTTGAAAGTATTTGTAAAGCCCAGCATTGACATGTTTTGAATAATTTTCACTAGCTTCCTTAAAAAGTTACCACTACGCAAGGGTGTTTCTCTCAAATGTTAGACTTTCAGGAACCTCCATGTCATTTTATGAGACCTACACCTACATAGGCACCCACATGCTTAAGTTTGAGCAAAAAATGTATTTTTTTGTTTTAGTTCCATGTATGGGAGCTGTCAAACGTCCTTATTTTATATATTTAGCATCGCAAAGAGTTTAACGGGATACACCCACCTAATTAGTTTCATCTGTGTAATGCTAATAGTTTCAGATTGAAGTAGCTGTGTGACACAGAAAACAAAATACATGATGTACATCTTGACAAAGACCTTCCACAAAAATAAGTTTGAGGAAGATTGAACTAGTAGTTTTTAAGTTAGATCATATTTTCAACAACCGCAAACATAATTATGTTATTCATACAAATACTTTGGAAATCATAGTTATATTTACTGCCAACCAAGTATTGTGGTATTTTGGCTCAGTGGAAGTAAGTGGATCTCTAACGCAGTTAAAGTTTGCACGGAACCCTAAGTGTGCTAGTCCATCTCGCACTTGACCGGTTTTTGAAAACTTTGCACCAATACGAAGCAATTTTTGTTAATAAATATAATAGGTGTAGGTAAATAAGAACATTGCCTTTCTTGCAAGGTCTCTGCTTTTTTAAATATGAAATGGTTTCGCTCTAAGTGTCACAGACAGAGACGAACTTTTATAAATAACTTTTATAGTGTATACTTTAGTGGTTCGTTAAAAGCGATTCGACCCCTGCAAGAATAGTGTACGCAAACCATTGTACTGCCTTAGTTACGACCTTGGTCAAACGGAAACTTTACACCTTCTATTAACAGTTCGAAATCGGGACTGGAGCGAAACTTGAACAATAGAAAGGGGCTAAATCCTTTTGAGGCGAATCGTTATGAATATAAAACCATATATCGAAACTGTTTGTTTGCTTGAAAGTGCTTATCTTAGGAACAACTGATTCGGTTAAAAAAATATTTTCAACACACTTGCTCAAAATGACGTTTTTATTCCACCGATTTTTGGCTCATAATCCTAGATATTAAACACGCGTGCTTTTTCATTATATTATTGCACTAGTGCCCTTAGTTTATTAAACCCGACCAATTTACATTTGTACCCTAGTACCAAGTAGTAAGTGAGAAGAAGAAGCGATATAATTTAGTCGGGTTATAACTTTTATTTTAGCAACAAACAGTATTTATGCGAAAAATAACAGTATCTACTTATTTCTTTCAAGAAATGGTAAATTCAGCTTTATTACTAAAAAAATAACACAAATTAATTTAACGTTTTCTGTAATTTGTGTTCTAAACACGAATTTTTACATTTTAAATCTTGGCTGTTCACCGATCTAGTTCGCGCCTTAGCCTTGCGCGCGCATCGGTATCGCGGCAAGAAATAAAAACAACGCGCCATTTTTTCCAAATTAATTGTCGGCTGTGACGAAGTTTGGATTTATTATTGTGAAGTTTAATATTAAAGAAAATGTCTTCTTCAAGTGAAGAAAATGAAGAAAACCTATTATTAACTCCGCCGGACATACGTATTGAGGCGAATAACGCGTGCGATAGTCTTTTGCCATCAAAATGGAGTGAAATGTATCTTTACTGTTTTAATAATTAAAACTTACTTGATGAAGAGTCTTGTTTATTCCTCGCAAGTGTGTTAAAAAACGTCGTATGAAACACGTGTGCCTGTGACCATAATATACGCGGCTTTCTTATGGCGCACTCGCTTTCGCTCGTGCGCACACAATATCGCCTTGTATATAATGGTCAACTTAGCACACTTGTATCATAATGTACTATTATGTGGGTATTATTATTACTAACTTACTATGGAAACTCAACGATCCAAAATCTTGTCCCAACGACGCAAACTCTAACCTAAGTCTGGGTTTCCGACTCATCACCACACCATGCTTCGTTTGTATTATTAAACATTTATCGAGGATCCATTTAATAAGATTATAGGCACGTGTCGCGCGAAAAATTCAAAGAAAGTTATCTACCTACATCGCGTTTTGAATAGAAACGTATTTGTATTTTTATTTAGAAAAGGAGAAATAAGTAGCTACATACCCTTTTAATTCTAACAATAAAAGCAGATTACTCACAGATACAAGATTAAGAACAGTCTGTTAAAATGTTCGGTTTAATAAGGAATCCCGTTTTCTTAGCAACGCTTAGCTTAGCTGTCTGCTTAGCAACAGTATTTTTGGACTAAATAAAGAATTTGCTTATACAATAGCTCGTTAGTAACGCCCTGAAGAAAATTGTTTGTTAACGGCTGGGAGTTGGAAATATATTTCTGTTGGGAGCTAGAAGTTTGAACTAGTTAAGGTTGAGATTTTCGTTGCTAAGCCAGAAGGGTATTTGGATTCTAATGCTCATTTCAAATGCTAATAACGAAGCATACAAAGTAGATAGGGCGTGCATAAATACGCCACAGTAGCAAGATGGATCGACGATGTGGTAAAGACAGCTCTGGTAGTGTGCTCAAAGTATAATATACTAAAGTAGAACTTGACATGCCGAGCTTTGAAATAATTAGGGTGAAATTGGCAACGTGTTTGGATTTTGAATTATGTACGTAAATTTGTTATGTAATTTAAATTGGAATCATTCAAGCGCTATCGTACCAAAGTAATGTAATGACCGAATAAGTTTGGGTGACCTTTAAAGGGAAATTCATATTTTAATTTTTCAAGAAAGTAGGTATGACTTTAAAAAAAACTTACTGCACTTACAAATTAAATTAAAAATAACTAACACTACTAACCACAGTAAGGTCCTATGTGGACCTTACCTTACCTTTTTTTCCATTTTACGTTCCTTTCCTCAGCAAGGAGGGTTTATTCAGTCAAAATGAGCCGGCCCTATTAAGCGCGACGCTCTGCAACAGACCACCGAAATAAAGTTGTTGGCAACAGCTGGACTCTGCGAATGGTGACACGATTCAGCGATTACGACCCAATGTCTCCGACTGGTGGAGCGATTAGTTAAATTGAAAGCGATAGCTATGTGATTGCAATCCAAGTATGTTGTGGCCTTCGAAGTCAGCGCTAAATACGAAATGTTGGTATTATTTACATTAATTGCAATGCGACGATTGTTTTCGATTTATTTCAAATTTCAAATTTATTTCAAAAACACATTTACATATTATTTCACAAACAATCTTGCGTTAACAACCGCAGTAGTCAAAAGACTGTGTCGCAGTTATTAGCGCCCACCTCTAGAATTCTACAAACAAACAAAAAATTACACAAATTTTGTATTTGAATTTTAATAACAATGCTATTATTATTATATAATTGAAGTTTGATAGTGTGAATATGTATACTGGAGTGTATATATGTGCGAACATACGCGTTTGTGTGTGTGTGTGTGTGTGTGTGTGTGTGTGTGTGTGTGTGTGTGTGTGTGTGTGTGTGCGTGTATGTGTGTATGTGTGTGGTGTGTGTGTGTGTGTGTGTGTGTGTGATTAGCCTTGTCGTAGTTTTATAATGTTACTCAGTCGCTGTCATTTGTAAGTAATGTCTTTTTTTCAAACTTTAATGTTAGTGGTTCAAATGTCCAAAATCCCTTTATTAGGAAAATGGCAAATTTCTTTATTAATGCAAAGGTGACTTGGTTTATCGTTACTGTAGACAAACGAAAACACTTTATTTGAGAAATCCTTAAAGAAAATTTTAATTAATATTTAAAAATACGGTTTAAAGCAAAAATAATGTAAAAATTAGTATACATTACCAAATAGACTAATTTATCTGCTCAGAGACCAGACTGACGAGGTAAGTAGGTACCCGGCACGGGATCACCACCAACCAGGCGTCAAGCATACAGAAGCACGTTACGTAAGGGAACAGCAACAAATCGGCATGGGATCGGCACCGGATAGCGATAGCCTCGCCTCGGACCATGTTTGCTACAACTTATGTCAGTTTTTCTTGCAAATGACAACCCGTTTGACAGGGTAGGCGGATAGTTGACAAGGGCGATTCGCCATAAGCGCGTTACACGCTTGTGCCATTGGTCGAGAGTGGGTACCGAGTTGATTTCGATCCGAGGTGGAGACGTTACGAAGTTGATATATGTGAGAGGTGCTGTTCCCATAACGGGTGTATAGATGTGCTTCAATCTTAATCGTGCATTCGCCATTTTAACTTTGTTATCGCTTTTACGTTACGTAGTCTCCTTGCGACTCGTTCATGGGTCGTTCTAATAAAGAAGCGCTTCTGCTTTGGATTACATGACTGCTACGGTTACTAAAGCTCAGCTGCTTTAACTAAACTATAACAAATTGATCAAATGATAATTTATCAATGCGATTCAAAGCAGCCATTGCTGCAATGCAAAAGGATCTCACTAATACGACCGTTGGAAAACTTCAAAGCTATACAGCGTATGACCTGTAATAGGAGAAAAAAATAATAATTCTACAGTGTATCCTTAGTAACCTTGATCTGATCATAGTCCTTTTAAAAACTTGATTCCGAGATACAGTACTCCAATGTTATAATTCCTGATCAATGTATATCAAAATCGCTAACTCGTTGTAGTAACTGACAATGTCAAGTTCTATGACTAAAGACACATTTGATTGCAAAACATTGCTGGTACAATTTATTATTTTAATTTTTTTTAAGAAATTCATTTTTCATTAAAAGAAAAAAACGTATTCTATTTCACTGGCCACACCCTATATAAAAGCCAAGCACGGTTAGACATCCTGTGACCAACCGTTTTAGTGAAATAAAGATAGATTCTTGTGTTTTAGAATTTGATTATGTGAAAATATAGACGTTAGTACTCGTAGTTAATGTTAAGCAGCCGGATTTTGCGCCTTGAACCAAAATTCATTCAAATAACTCATAAGCCAGTCGTAAGGAAGGATGGATGCTATGACAGATACCAGTGGCTTCGCTTTATTATCCAGTTTTTACGGTCGCCTGAAAATTTTGAAACTCCTTTATTTAAATAAGGGACTTATACAAAATTTCTCGCTTAATATTTTGGCAACTTGAGCAAACATTTCAAATTATTTACTTAACTGTTTACATTATTTATTAAAAGACTTTATTGCACAAATCATAGTGTACAAAGGTGGACTTAATGCTAAAAGCATTATCTGCCAGTCAAACCTTTAGGTCATGCAGAAAAAAAATTACGAGAATATCAACAAAAAAATAACAATTAACTAATATTTATAGTAACAAATAAACTTACTTAAATTTCTGCAACAACTTATTTTATATTCAATAAATATGCTTAAACTTACGCAAAATACATACAATATAATATAAAAAAATATACATAAATAATGCACATAATAAATAAATATTATTTTGCAATTATCTATTCTTTAAGAAAATGTCGGACTTTCGTCTTGAATGATACCTTCGACTCGGCCCTCCTGATATCCAATCCAGGAAGAGAGTTCCACAGTCGTGTTGCCGTGACTGCAAATGACTTGGAGACATACGTGGAGCGGTGTGCCAGCGTGCCCAGCCGGAGATTGTCGGAGGAACGGAGTGACCGATCGTGAGTTTGGCATTGTAACGGAAACATATCTTTACGATAAGAAGGCGACGAGGGGTTATTAAGAATAGCATGTAGAATGCAAAAAATGCCAGTTAAGCTGTGCTCTAAAACAGGAGACATGGTCATATTTACGGAGGCCGAAGATGAATCTGATGCAATTGTTGAGGAGACGTTCAAGCTTGTCGATAAGGGCTTCAGTGAGATTAGTGCAGCAAGAGTCTGCGTAGTCTATGATAGGGATAACAAGAGTTTGCATAAGCAGAAGCTTTGTCTTAAAAGGGAGAAAGAATTTTAAGCGGTAGAGACTTCTCAGACAGACAATCACCTTACGGCTGACCTCAGCTATGTGAACAGACCAGCTAAGCGTAGAGTCCATAGTTAGGCTCAAGTTCTTGATACTAGTAGTGTAAGGTATAGTGGTAATTTCAAACACTATTGGGTCCAGATCCATGACATTAAACCTAGAGACACCTACATTCGAGTGCGAGTGACATGAAGCATTTTATTTAATCAATATTGTTATGATACTTTGTAGTTACATTACCTACATTATGCAAGGTTAAAATAGTAATAAATTGTATTTCTTGTTAAGATTTGACCATTTAAGATTTCTTGATTGATAGGTAATTCAAGTTATGGTTAAAATAAATGTCGTTGCCAGCGGTTAAATATTTCAGATTGTGCACCCTTTAAAGAAAAAATATCTAAACTAATGAACATAGTCATTTTAAAACAAAATAGTCATTTTGATATTCAAAATCGTTGATATTCAACCGAAGGTAACGACATGTAAGCGTTAGTTGAAAACATTTAAAAAATTTAATTAATTACGATTTAAATGATGATTATTGGTTCATAAATTTTCGTTTGAAGTACGCACAATCGTAATTATTCAACCAATGGTAATGACTTTTAACCACTACTTCAGTAACCTAACTATCATACACCAGCCCTAAGAATAGTTATAGCAGACAATCTTCATACGACTATGGCATGACTAGAGTTGTTCTTATTTTTTTGTAAATTCTATTGTGTACTCCACTGAAAGACTTTACTCTTTCACGTTTTTCTCAGCCTTTTGAGGGAGGAACTCTTAACTTTTAGCGTTCACAAAGAATGATGAATTCTCGATGCCTATTCATAAATTTGAGCAACAAAAAGAATCTAAAGCCTCGAAATATCTCACAAATTACGGTCATGTTATCTTAGGATTTATATTTATACTTTTATTGCCAAATTTTAAAATTATTATGTTTATTTATGACCTTTTATGAATTACTCAGTTAATAGGCATACTGCAAAAATCAAACAAGAAAAACTTTGCACATTATCAATGATTACACAATTTACAGACACGTAAAATCCATTGTAATTGATTATTATAGTACTTTAAGTTATATTTTTAGCTAACCTAACAAAAGTGTATGAATAAGAATTAAATTTTAGCCTGATAACATTCTCAGTTAACTACGTAAAATCTAACTTATTTGCAAATGGCAGAACATTTAAAGTAGCTACGTACGTGCGTATCATTTCGTTATGTATTGTGCTGAAGTTACACCACACCTTAAGGGTAGGTATCGGGTAAACGCCGAACGTTCCCGGACAAATTGAAAAGCAATGAACCGCAGAATTCAATTTCATATTGAAAGCCATTCATCTTTGCCGCTTCTTCGCCGCTCTGAAAGCGTTCATCTCGACCGGGCAGGGCACTCTGCGCCATGTCCTTAAAAGTTCACAGCTTTACTTGACTTGATTGCTTAGACTAAAGTGGGTTAATAAACTCCCTTTTCAAATGTTTCTATTAATTCAGTTTATGAAAATATCGTAAAATTATTTTTAGTACAACATTATTGCACAATAATAATAGATTGACATGTAAATGCTTAAAAATATCAAGTTCTTTCTTAAAAGTTCTGTGTAAATAGTTAACGAACGCTAACGACGTACACCTGGCAGAATAAATTGTGATCACGTTACAAAATAACGCTAATTTTCTTTGCCCTTTCGCTAGGTCAAAGCTGATTACCCATAGTTTATAAGCAACCTGTTATTTGTGATGCTTGAAGAAATTTCGGCCTTTATTACAGTGATAATGGATCTGTTGCTATTTTTCACGGGACACAAAAGTTGGGGTGCAAACATTAGTAATAATGGCCGGTCGTAAAATGTCCTCTACATTTGTGAAATAATTGCCTTACACCTTTATGCTTTCGGGGAGATGAAGTATACGTGCGCGGTGTAATTATAATTTATGTTTTAATTTCATTATGTTTATGGACGCGTTGTGGCCGTTTTCTCGAGCAGGATAATTGTGCCTGAAACAACAGGTATAGTGTGTAAAACATTTTATACCTTCCATTATGCGGCAAGGTAAAAGTTTACGAGTTTTGTAAAATTATAAAACCAGCTCACATTTTTTTGACGTCCTTACGTATCTGCTATCAGAAATTTCTGACTATGTAACCAGATTAGGTGTGTGTTATTTATGACTATTTGAGCTTATATGGCTACTTACACTTAATAAAAACGTACATGATCATCAACATACCATTATTTGTACTATTTGCTGATCTATCTACATATAGCGATGTTTTTAAGCATAAAAAAGCGATATTAGCATTTTACATTTAGACGTTCTTTCATACTTAATTTCATGAAGGTATATGAAATACCTACTATGTAGGTATTTGCGTAAAAGAATGCTAAAAGCATGAGCTAAACCTAACACAACAGTGGGGTAGATAATGTTGTTTTTCATTACACTATGTTTATTCATTATAAAAATAGCGTTACTGTGTTCAAAAACAAAACCGACAAAGTGCACTCAACACGGGAGCATTACTTTTCATAGCCTAGTTGCCGTATACTGCATACAATTAACGTGGATTTGCGTTTCAATGGACGGCAACGTGTAGTCTTTCATAAATAACGTATACTGAATAGAGAACACGGCTACACAGCGCTTATTACACCCAACAGGGTGCTTATTAATAACGCCATAGAAACTACGCGAATGACCCATGAAAGGCGTTAGAGGGCGCCATAATGTGTACACAAAGGCTTAGGGTACAACATCTAACGTTTCCACCTATTACCAAGCCACCATTCAGGGGCTCAAACGAGTCTTAATGAAAGGTACGATACCATTATGAAGGCAATTGTGAGCTCGTAAAGGAAATTAAAAGGAGACAAAAAAGGCGCGCAAACTGAAACAAAGCCGAGTTACCAAAGGCACAAATACTTATGTGTTTTTGCTGTAACTGTTAACACGGGTTTCTAAAAGCAGCTACAATACAGAAAAAGTCTGTCTAGAATATAAGTCATCGTATAAAACGTTTGTTTTTTTATAAATTGGTCTTTGTTCAATTTCTAATCAGGCAAAGAGTTTGTTGCTTGAGCGTAAAAAACAATTTATCATGGTTAATAAAATGCCTCCGAAAATTACTAAGCAAAGTTTCCTCTTGTCAGGAACTTGCTTCATTCCCCGAGAAGTTTCTAATGATTGGTCTTAAGTGATCGCTCAAATTAGCACCTGTTTAATTATGTATTAAGTCCCGGCGTTCATTCTTATTCGGAATGAATAGTCCGCTACTAGCGTCCGTGTACTAATTGGGCATCTCAATTTTCATTTTTGTCTTTTCATTAATTAAAAGTATAAAAAATTCATCTTACAAGTGTTCGGACACTGTACTTAAAGTCAGTCAGTCATGAGTACGATCACGTTCAAGAAAAATAAAAAACTTAACATCAAGTATTTCCAAAATATCAATCTAATAAGCCAACACTGAAGTCGCATTCAAAAAACGAGTATATGTTTATCTACACACATGTATTTGAGATGTTTTTATTGCGTAAATCAACCAGCCAGCCTTTGTTGTAAATCCTACTGGAATATACCTGGTTATTTTCTAGCATTTTAAAATATTGGCGGTAAGTTACTAAGAAATAAGAATATTTTTTGGAATGGGAGTTGGAACTTTCGTTTACTTATCCTTTTAATTTTGGTGAAACACTGGCTACAGAAATTTTGCTGAATACTGGTCTTTATGATAAATAATTTCGAAAGTAAGTAGGTACTTACATTTAATGTTTAATTTTATTTCACGCAAAGTTAAAGGGAAAGGGTTTTGTCCGAAACAAGGAAAACTTTTTCAATGAATTTGTAATTCAGCTGTCACAATCCTTTACTGTTTTGTGTCACGAAATAATTTATTAAAAAATTGTGGAGCAACTCTTTTTCGACATCAAAAAGCACGTGTCTACTGGAAACACTGTTTTTTTTTCCCTTTTTGCTATTTACACCATTCGGGTAATCTTTTAATTTACGACTTACCTGACCTTGCTATATGTAGACTCTAGAAGTTTTACGTATAGTTATAGGGCTTAAATAACTTAGTGGCTTTGTATTATTTTTATAATATCAGTGAGAACTTAGTGCAAAACCAAACAACTATTGTTTATAAATACCAAAATAAAATACCTGCTATTTTTAGGTCATAAAATTATGTAGCGTCAAGTCATCGATCGGTACCACGTACAAATTGCCTCACAGTCGGATTAATATCGAATTTGAATACAGTGACAAACAAAGCCGAGGTATACAATAGAATGAGTAATGAATGGATGACACCTGGTTACTTTTACAGACAATAAGGAAATACGGAACGCACTGAGAACGGCGAAGTTATACTTCATAGTTTAACTAAAAGTAAAATGTGAACGTAGTAGCCGTCGAATGTTCGAAACTAGATAAAATCGATCGAAGTACTTAAGTTAGCTCGGTGTCTCTTGTAAAGTAGCTCACGTAGAAAATCGTATAGGTGCAGAAGCAGAAAAGTTGTTGAATAGAGTATTAATGCATATCCATACAAATATTATTAAACTAAGGAGTTGTTTTTTTTTGTTTATTTCTTTGAACGCGCTAATCTCAGGAACTATTAGACTGCTTAAATAGATTATTTCAGGATTGGGTATCTTATTTATCGAGGAAGGCTTTAGGCTATAGTGCATCACGATGCGATGGGAGGGGAGGGAGCAAACTCAAAACGCGTGGACGAAGTCGTGGGAGACCGCTGTGTAGTTATAAATATTGCTTGTCACCCTTTGCCAGAATTTTTAACATCCACAAGCAATATCTGGTGTTTAAGTTGTTACAATAAATGCTCTCATTTATTATTACGAAGGACTTGCCATTTACAAGAGAACCTTTCAGTCGATGTCGCGCCAAATGTTACCCTTTCAGTGAAGTTTGTTACAACAGAAGTTATTCAAAACATCACAGACTGATCTGCATCCTTGCAAATTATCTCTGACCATTATATAAATTTTCAAGTTGAGACTAAACTTATAGATGTAGGTATGTTTTTCTTGGCTCACTGTCTTTTGAAATTGTAAATTATGACAATCGTGAATTCCAATCCAAAAAAGAAAAATACCAACCCTGTTAACCTTTTATGAATTTGCAGAATCTTATTCTTCGCTCGAGGTAAGGTTTTAGAATGTCCTTTCAAAATAAACCTAAATCTTCCGAAGCCCTCACGCCGTGCCTGTTGTCCACAATGGTAATCAAATAGGTGGAACACGGTTGCATTAGTCATCTAAACGTCAACTCGATGACATTCGGACAGCGCTGACAAATGATGCCTTTTATTGAATAATTATCGTTGGCCAAGTCAAGTGTGAATGAATGGAAAAGTCATGGTATTGTGTTACGAATCAGAAGAATCGGTTTTTAAGCTTATTTACCTTTTAGACTTTGCTATTTTATTGAATCTTTGTAGATACTAAATGACACAGCTCCATCGCTATAAAATAAAAAACACACACAATTACCTAAAAGGCTATCTTTAGGTGTTTATAAGGCCCCTTATATTATTAGTAGCCTCCTTTTTCGACTTAACATTTATTATATTATAAAAAAGGGCTTTGGTCTATGGCAGAACAATCAAAAAGGTAACTAATTGACAAAAATAAAAATAATATTATAATTTTGATACTACGCGCTTGTATTTAGTTCACTTTGTACGGGTGAACACCAAAAGGGTGAGATGTAGCAGCGAATTCAGTAAATGCGTCGCATTAAAAGTTAACGGTGCCACAAACCAGTGAGTCTGTGTTCAAATTGCTTATTTTGACCGTGGCATTAATTATGCATGCGGCGGGCAAGCGCTGTGTCGAGCGCCCGCGTTGCTAGTGTGGAAAGAATTAATATGAAAATAAGGATTTTATAAGGACGCTGGTTAAGAAAACATTGAATTAAGACGCGGAAATTTTAAGTTTCTGACCAAGTTTTAGATGAAATTGGGTTGAAAATTAACCAGATAGATTAGACAAAAAGTTACCTAACTTTATACGTCATAGTGCATAATTATCATATATTTACAGGTAAAATATACTTGTTATCGTCTTATGGTTATGTCTAGGAATACAAGTTCATTTTAGATTTATAACGTGTAGGCTAATTAAATAAGATAAGAATGCTTTGATTAGGAATAATTAAATATTTATTTAATGATTCAAAGATAAAACAATTACAGTAGTAACATCTCTTATATACTCTTTTTGGGATTACGGAGCGAGCTCCGGGTGCCTGTTAGCAGAAACATAAATAATATGTTTTAATAAAGGTGTCAGGAACGAGGGATTAACGTACTCAAAAAATAATTAAACAAACCTGATTAAGAGTGACAAGTCTACACGTAATTATTAACGATGAGAGAGGATATTAGATGTAACCCTTCAGTTTTTCGGCTCGACGCCGAAAAACGGTTTGTGTATATTTACTTTAAAATATCAGGCTAATATGTCATGTTGTGAGACGCTCGTTTTAAGTGAAATTGTTTAAATAGGTAACTACAGAGTGTAGTGAGTTTTATAATTAGGTTCAAGAGTAGTAAGTAGGTAAAAGTTGAGTACTTACGTATTTCATAATTTAGTGTCAATATTGCCCAAACGTTGACGCACGGTTATAATTCGTTTAACAGACAAAGTGCTTATTTTAATGACTAGCATGATCTCTGGCAAACGCCAGGTATCATCAGGGATCGCCAAAAGTTTAACATAACAATGTAAATTCTGTTCTGTTCTGTTGAAATATCTTAGCTCAAAACTCCGTCATCTAAACTCTCACGCAAACATTTTTAAAAAAGAATTGTGTCACCGGTTCTAGCCCGGACATTATGACTAAGGCATACGATATAGCCGTCCGAGCTAACATTCGTAATTCCCACACTTCATCTTCATAAGTCGACCGAGGCACTTACTACGCAATTTTTATTACGGGAAGCTTACCGCCTCCCGGGGAATTTACTAAACAAGAAACTGCAATTTCCCTTGACTAATTCATTGCCGTTATTAATCTTATTCTTTGTCTCGTATTTTTTCGTGAATTCTCCCCGCATTGGGCCTTGCCGCAATTGAAACGGTCTCGTTTAAACCACAAAATAAGATTAAATGGTAGGTTTCATCTAGTATAAATGACCAATAAGATAAAGGCGTCCCTGTCCTTTTTACCCATTTTTATCAATTCGATATGTTTTGTATGCGATATCGTCAGATTTGAATAAAATTAAAGTGTGTTGAACTATTAAGGCTTCTAAACACGGGAGTAAAATTTTGTAAGTATATGTTTGTTTTATGCGTACTTATGTTTGTCCACGGATTTCTTGAAATCGAGAAGTCAAAGCAAAATTATCAATTTATGGTTCAATCAGGGTTCAACAAAATTTATAAAATATGGGAAATTACTATAAAATTAAATAATAATAAAAAATAGTACATTAGGTTGAGATCATGCATCTGTCATATTTTTAAAACGTCCTGGGGCCCTATTTTTGAAAAACAAATTAATAATTAACGAAAATTACGTGAGTTATGGACCTAGGTACTGACAAAATTGAGCTATATTTTTCTTATCCCTCCCGTGTGGATTTCAACTAATTTTCATTCGAAAATTGGTCTTATCAAATTAAGTTTACTCGCAATCTGTACGCGAGTTATTGTAAGATAGGGCCCCTACACTGATCCAATCGGATCTAGAAAAAATACTATAACAATTAAATCGTCTAGTTCAATGATATAGATTTTTAATAAGTTAATTACAATGCGGTTGTTCAATAGCAGGAATTTGATGAGTGTCGTTCGAAATAATATTTTTAATTTCAAAGTCTTTTGCTTTTATATGTTGTTCCGTCCAATTGACACCATGGACAGTAAAATATATAAATTTCAAAAGCATTAAATGCTATGTACATAGCTACTCGATAGACTTGAATTTATCAATAGGTCGAATACAAATGAGGCCTACTCAACACAAAACACTTTTTACGTAGCCAGCGACCTCCTCTCTTGTTGCCATCAAAGAAAATTAAACAAATCCCATAAAGTTCAAAAGCAATTAATTAAAAGCTGACGCACCCAAAAAAAAAATTAGAACTTCCTGGCAACATTCCCCTCGTAAAACACCTCGATCAATTTCCCGGGAACACGATTTATTTATTATTTTCGTTTAGGGCGATCGAGTGTGTAAGGAAACGAGAATATCGCCAGAGATTGTTAGCATAAATCATTTTTCAATTCAATTTAAACGACACAGAGTGTTGTTCCTCGATATGCTTTGCGAGGAACCGGTGGAGATTGCTGTGGATATTCTTGCTTCAGATTTTGTATTGAGTTACATCGTTAATTTTTTGAAGTGGATTCAATCAAATAATTTGTATTCATATGCCTAAAGACAATTTATATCGAATAAACGACCACATAGCGTGATCTACAGTGCATAGATTTATACAAAATCACATTATATATTTTTAAAAGTACTTGAAGGTGAAGCTTTTGTTCAAGTACCTACCTGAGGGTCAATTTATAAAGAAGCGTTTTGTTCTTGTCAATCAATATCCGAATAACAAATGCAAGAATTCTTGGAGACGATAGCTAAATGAATACCAGACAAAAAAGTAAGTACCTACCTTTATTTCGCGGAGGAAATACGTTACACGTGCCTACTACCCTGAGGACGGCAATAAGTGATGTGGGATCTTTTGACGAATGACAGAGCACTTGTCAAGTATACCCACATAAAATCCCGCGAGTTCCCACAAGCCACTATACTCGTACGCACTAAACGAAGTGAGTACCTACCTATATAAAACAATTTAAATATTCATTTGGTTGCTCTTAATTGTTTTATTTTATTCCTTCAATCCTGAATTGTCCAGTTTACCTCACCAAATTGCATGAATAGTTTTTGTCAAAACCTATTCCGTTTCGACCGCAGACGGACAAAGCGATCCACAATAATCCAACGCGCACAAAGCAATTTCGGCTAGCACTTTATCAAATCCAACATTTAAATGACCAAAGTCGGCATCTACAAACAAGTTGTTCGGTTGATAGCATGGCATGGCTCGCCCTAGTATTTGTTTGAACCTATAAATCTGTCTAGAACTTCTTAAGCGCATCTAGTGTTTCGCCGGTCCGTTTCGCAGACACTTCAGAAAACCAATTTTAGTATATTGCGTTAAAAGTTGTTGCCAAATGCTGTTTGTGTGTTGACTCCACTATTTCTGCGCCATTGTGTCCGCACATGAATAATGCTTTTTAAAGTTTATAACCCTTATCTAAGTAGGTTTTGGATTGCGTGTCAGTTTAGTTTAAATCGGGAAATGTTTATATGAAACGTCTTCTTTTATGATGATGTAAAGTAAAGTTCTAGTAAGGTAAATCCTGACAGATTTTAGGCCTTCTAAGATTTTATCTATAACATTTTGGAGTCATTATTCAAACCTTGTAAAACATCGACACAATCTGTATTATTATTACTTAACAATATCAGGTGTTTGAAAAACGATATAATAAGAAGAATAACTAAGACCAGCAACTTCCAATGTGCGAATTCGAGCAATGCTCTTCCAACTGAGCTACCGAGTTGTCAGTCCGACTGTGTGAAATTTCTGGTCTCTTATGAATACCTACGTCATTACGCGTGACGCGTGCGCTATCCACCTCAGCTGTATATTCATAAGAGATCAGAACTTTCGCATAGTCGGACCGACAGCACGGTAGCACAGTGGAAGAGCGTTTGGCCCGGTTAGCCAGAGAGTTGCTGGTTCGAGTTCCGCCCGTGCGCAAAATTTTGGTTTCTCATTTCATCTTTATGAATATAAAATATGACACTGTGAGTGATTAAAACATTCTAAACCATAAGAGCATTTTTACCAACAGGTCCTAAGAAATAGAAATACCTTATTGGCAAAACAAGAGGTTAACAATTGTTCCAGGCAAACTACTTTGCCAATAGAGAGTCTATCGGTACATGTAAGTATTTCCAATACCATATTCTGTGTTCTGTCAGACGTCAAGTCCCTTGGTAGTTTTCGGATAATAACATTCAATTTTAGTGGAAGTATTTACGCGTCCCCAACAGGCCTAAAGCTACTGATATTTATAGAGGTCTGCAGCAGCCTTCCCAAATTGAAATACATTAATATTTTACCATAAACGTGACATTTTCACGCGGGACATAACGTTATCGTAATTGGATTCTTCTCTCTGCAAAATACGCACTTGTGTACATTACAGCGTAACGTATGGAGGAACGGCGGTGCTTTTAGTGAATGCTAGTGTACTAATTGTAATTTTGGTTGCTCGATTTATAGCTTTGTTCATTTTGCTACTAATATGTAATTATTGTGGAAACAACGACGTAGATGTACTAAAGAAAACCATGTGCTCAAAATAATTATTCTTAGTTTGTGATTTCTTTTGTCTAGTCTTAAAAGCTCACGTCGCTTTCTTTTTGCACAGCCTTAAAGCATACTATTTAAAAATAGTAGGTAAGATTATGGATTGTAATAATGTTATGTTTTTAAGAGGTTTCAATGTTGTTAATATAGGTATTTAAAAATAAAAAAATATATGAACAATCCTAATCACATAATCATACTCTTCAGGGATGTCATATGCTCGTAAATAAAGAGTCAGGAAAATTTTCAGATGTGGAACCTCTATTGAACTTACAAAAAAATTCAGAATAAATCCTATTCACGGCAAAGTCGTCATAATTTAAACAAACTTACGGCTCCCTCGTCCATTTAAAACCCAAAAAGGGAATCCTTCTATAAGGAAGTTCTATTTTACGCTCAAATCGAATTTTCGCCTGAGATATTTCACAAAGATGCAAGCATAAAATTCCTTTGTGCCTCTCCACAGATATGCTGATATTATGGCATTTCAGAAGCGGAACTAGCAAAGAGCGCATACCTCGGGAACTATACATTACTACACAAGCTACTTATCTATAGTGCAACTACGGCTCAGATATGTTTACGCTTCATGCCGTGAATACCTGGTGCCCGTTCCCGAGGCATGAATACATGGAACTTGTAGAAACATTTCTAACTATTGTTATTATAATTACACGGTGGACACGCTGAAATAGCTCCTAAAGGGATGCTCCTCTTTCTTAAAAACTTTTGCAGCGACACAGCAAAAAGTAAAATGTGAGTTTTGCACTGTGCAATGTTCAGACTTTTGTATAGTACCTAAGCTTAAAGAATTCGGTTCGTTTGTTGCTACAAAGATATAAATATTTTTTGTGATCTTTACAAATCATTCTATCAATATAGAAATTGCTACTATTAATTATACGAGTCGTATTTACAAAAGAACATATTTTAAGAAAAAAACCTTAAGAAAAAAACCATATTTTGTATGTTTACCATATTTTTTTTACATGTTTTTCCCAAATTATGTTAAAACCAAACTCAATCACAATTAAAAAATCGGAAAACGATGTAAAGTGTTTAAGAAAATGAAGTAAAACACACGGTAACCTCGATATAAATGAGGTGAGTATTCAGAATTTAAATACCAGGCCTATTTGCTTTTAAAAAGGTATTTACAAAAAGCTCGCTCTCCATTAGTATCGAAATTACAAACGAAAATGCCACTCCGATTGTAATAATGCCATTTTTGTTCAGCCTCTGAAAAGGGTTTTATACAAAAAGCCTGCAAAAATACTCTGGGAAACTGTCATTAAATCACAATTAGCGAGGCTGAACGTGCAAAGGTGATTCCGCATTCCCACACCACTTCGCTTATTTAATGTCTCAATTTTTAACTGTAGTTCACTCTGTCACTCATTCTGCAATATAATATCAATCGCACTCTAGATCGCGCGACCATTTCCTTATTTTTACGATTTCAAAAAAAGGAGGTCATCAATTAGACCTGTATGTGCGATACAGGTCTGGAACTGAATATTACTCGTATTTGAGCATGGTATTAATTGAGCTGTAAAGGTTTCTAAGCACATATATATGTCAATATGATTGTATGTATATCACGGATCACCCAAAAATGGGAAAGAAGATGACTATTTATTTAGTTCAGAAAGGTATATTCTAACTGAGGGAATAATACAAGTTTCATCAAAATAGGTTCAATCATTTTTGACATACGGGTGAAAAACTGAAAAGCAAGAAATAAAATATTTTTTTTTTAAAATTCATACAGATTTTGCTCTTGGTCTTGTTATCGGCTAGCATTTTCAGTATGTTTGGTTACCATCATTGTACAGTCGACAGCACAACAGGCTACCTACTTTGTTTGCAAACTAGCCCTTATTATAACTACATAATATACCGCAGAGTTTACCTTGAGGTGCTGTTATCGATTAGGCCACTTTTTGGCAGCACTATCTCGTAAAGAAGGCATATAATACGGAAGTATAAGCAATGAGTCGTGAAGACGACGCTTCGATATACATGGAGGTGCCCCGACTCCCAACTCGATGCAAAGTTACTTTGCGAAGCTCGCATTGTTTTCGTTCCATTTGCTTTATAGATTTAACATCCTAATTTTAATTTCTACGTTATTAAATTCCATATGAGAATGTTAATTTTAATGAAGTTGCGGAGATAATACTGGGTGGCTAATATTGCTTTGTAAAGTGACACGACTCTCCGTACTTTATTAAAATTTCACGTGATATAAAAAACAAAGATCATTGTCAAAAACTTTGATGAAAAGTGTTTCGAAAAAATCTTGTCAAGCACAGTTTATCATATAGGGAGGTTTTTTGGTTAGCACCTCCCGACTCAGGGATGGAATGAGTTAATTTAAAAACTGTAAGTGAGTTATATTAAAAAATATTTCCTTGAAATAACTTCAAGGTTTTTTTTTTAAAGAAAACCTCTTAACATACATAAAAAACACAACAAATCTCGGCCACTCATGCGTATCTACAAAACGCTATGCCGTAGCAAAGCAACGAAGAGCCGATCGATATTTTGGTAGTTTTTCGACTCTCTCGCAATAATGAGTTGATTTTGTGTCGGTTACATATGTTCAGTTTCGTTTATATGTCTTATTTCACGAAAAAACGTAAACCACCAGTCGGAAGTGATTAAAAAAAAGAGGACTCAATTTTTGTTTGCACTCACGTCTTTATTTTGCGTAATTGAAATTGAAAATCACACTTTTCAAGCGAATGATTTCAAAATAGGGGCCTTGTTACCAGAGAAAACCATTACCCAAGTGATGTCTCTCGCTTTCAGTAATTATACTACAAGCTCAGCCTTGGTAATACGTACTGTACTTTAGAAGATTGCACCTCATATCACCAGCGGAACTCTGAAGCTGCGTTATGTAAGCTCAATATATAATAATGAATTAAAAAAAGAGTATAACAGTATAGGTAATAAGTCTCAAATTACTAGTCATGTGCGTCTATTTTTGCTAGAAAAGCAAAGACGATATCAATGTTAAATTCCAAAACCGTCGGTGGCTCTGATTCGCATTTGTTATCGTAATATTGTTATAAAGTTATATAATGATTTATAAAGCTTTTTCCCTGAAATTTATTACATTTGACCTCGCACCTACGCTCTCAGGAACCGACCACAGATAATGGAACTCTATTGTCGGGAACTCCCTAGGCACCTACTTTTACCGATATTCCATAGACGGTGTCGCGTTTAGTTTTGAACATTTCAATTATTCATTATTTGTGGCGAAGGAAGGGATGCATGGGACCCGAGATAAATTTTTGTCTCAAAACTACGCGATGAGTTTTACCGAAAGGTTCGTACTTCAGTGTTTTCGAATACTATTTTGTGATGTATGATTTAAATTATTCATTGGGTGTATTTGTAAAAGCAGAAACCCTTTTTAGCCTTTTAGATGTTAGTATCAACATCACTTTAGTTTGAATTACAAAACCCATTTATGTCAATCACTAGATTTCTATAATTCACAACACAGATGGAATGGTAAAGTGGTCTGTTTCAGGATTGTCTGAATAAAATATGATACAAATTAGTAGGCCCTACATTACTAATATTTTGAAGCTATAATTTTGTTGTCTGGAGTAAGACCGCCTAAATTGTATTTTTTTGCAAACACAATACTGTTTGTTTGTTCTTTTCTTAAGACTGCCTTGTTGGTGTAGTGGTTAGTTCACTGTTCGCTACCCGAGAGGTCTCGGGTTCGATCCCGGGACTGTCAGAAATTTGTTTGTAACCGGTCAGTCCGTTCCTCAAAAAGCACGTTAAGCCATAGGTCCTGCGCCTGATCTCTCATTGGTCATGTCGGACTGCCGGCTCATTTTTATTAAAAGAAAACGTTACTTATCTATAATTCATTATCTATGCTCATTGAAAATCTGTAACCGAAATCGGCGATTATTATTCCCATCGTTTTTCACGAGCAAATCCTCAGGAACACCCTAAAGCTTCTACAAAACTACGCTATTTCTCTTCATACAAACGGCTTTTAATGAGGCCTCTAGCTATCGAGGGCGAAAAATATAAGTATTAAAAGACATGGGCGTAAGTCCGGCAAAGCCTTTCGGTCGGCGGGTGTTAAGCCCGCCCGCTCACGCATCCGCCCGCATTACTTCTAATTGTGATTTAATGGCCTCGCCTGCTGGATCTCTTTAACCTTAAAAACAAAATATTATTTTCCCTTGCAAAAGGGACACCGACGCAAATTGTGTTGAGTCGTATTTTCCGCACGGTTGTGAGTAGCTCATACATACGCGATGAATTTTAGTAATTTGAATTGAGCGCCGCGCGTACTACGTCACGTGATACGGCTCTTGATTGGAATTTGATACGGTTATTTTGATGAAAAAAGTTCAGAAAAATATGATGAAAAATATTTTCGCTCTACGCCTTACCGCGCGCAATAAAACCACGGCAGACATACGCAATTGTTTTGATAAAAAAAAAGGTAAACGCAAGTGCTAACAACAACTGCGCGGTAGCTGAACGATGTAAAACAATATGAGATTTTCAATCTAAGACATTAATTTTGGAAAAACGAGAGCAAAAATTTTTAAAAAAACTTCCACGAATAAGACAAGGCATAACTAGTCCTGTAGTCAGTAAACCACTAGTTCTTATAAAATAATCGACTCCAGCTCAATGGGCACAATGAAAGTGGACCTCAAGCGGAATTAAATCCCCCCCTGGGGACTCTTTTGTTCCTCATAATTCCGTTAAAGCTGAAACACCTTACAAACATCCATTGGGTTGACCAATGAGAACAGCCAGCACAACTGTACTAGTATCTAGTAGGTGATAATTAAAGGGCGGCCTTTGCACCCAAGGTAAGTTAGCTTATATCCTCAGGCTGTGCCCGCGGCCGATTCACCGCGAGAATTCCATTATCGTTCATTACTAGGCAAACGACTAACGAGAAAAACTGAGCAAGTCTCCATTGATCGGAATATACTAATACAAATTGATCCGTTTGAGCCTTTCAAGGGGAACGGTCTCCAGTAAGAAAATTGAAAACTTAATTGGTTAGGACTACTTTGTACTAAAACTAAGTAATTACAAACTTCTAACTATTCAAAATCAACCGTTCGAATAGTTACAAAATAAATTAGAAAATGGATGGATTCTTTCTGCGAATTTCTAGTAGATATTGTTCATACTATTTCGTAGTTATGGTTTGTTATTTCATTTTTAACTATTTTAACACATGTTTCCGTTAATTAAAAAATAGATATTTCTGGGTATTAAATCTTGAAAGTTCATCATCGTCCACTTTATTGTAACAAAAACAAAATTAGTAAGTAGCGCTCATCGTCATGCCTGTGGAAATATTTTAGTATCTTTCGATGATTGTAAGGTGTTATTGGAACTGAATTAGGTAGCAACGAGGACAAATCTAGCTAGTAATTCATTTAAATGAGAAATCCGATACTTTTAAGTTTCGGTTTCATAGCCAAGTTAATGTATGAAATGTATAGTATTCTAAATATATTTAATAAATAACTTGACAAACAACTATTTCAGCCCATTTATATAATCAAATACTGTTTCGAATACCATCACTTTTGTAGTATATTTTGGTCACTTAGATTTTTTTCAGTCATAAATAGAACAAACTATAGTCTTTTAACCGGACTATAACACACTTATTTTACAAAGTTGAGGAGGGTATTAAAAACATTTTTGACAGTTTGAGCCACAGAAGTGTACCCTACCTTAGTCTAAAAAAAGAAACGCATTATTCAGTATTACATTTTGCTGTTTTTTGTACACAAACTTCACAGCTCACATAAGAATGTTTACCTTAAACACGGAACATTATCTTGAATTAGATAAGCTGGAGCACTTTAAAGCAAAGATGGGTCACAAAGTTAAAAGTCATGTTACTTAAAACGGGTCTTGGGGTCACAGCTTCCAAGGAAAGAGGATTGCCTGGCGCACCTGTCGCCTCTTTGATATAAATATAGAGAAACATGCCGCTGATACAGAAACAGCGAGGAAATTATAAGATTAAAGTATTTTTTTTAAACCACCGATATAGTGCTACTTATAAGTATGTGTGTATTGAGTTGTAGGTATTTACCTACTTACTATTCTTAAAACTACTGACTATTATTATCATTATTCTTTAAATAAGCAGTTTACGAACAAAGTGGTTTTATCTTCGGTTATCTGATGTTATATGAAGCACATACTACGTAAAGTAAAAAGTGTTACAGTACCCAGTAGGTGGGTATCGATAGCAGTGCATATGGTGCAAGTGGTCTTATATAGATATAAAAATCAGTACCTATTCTGAGGTTATTAAAATCTAGTTTCATTACATAAACGAAACTAAACTTTGCTTTCGTCCAAAATTTGATTTCAAATACACGTTTCAAAGCCGAAACAAAGCAAACTCCTTTGTGTTCGTTCGGAACCTAAAACAAAAATTCACAAACGGACCTCCGTAGGCTAATAGCGCATAAGCAAAACAATTTCAGCAGACAGCACCGCCTGCAGGTATTTCATTTTCTGGTCATATTCGGCGGCTGTTTCAAACCTATCAACCCTTTTGACAATTTATCGGAACATCACATTTTCATACAGCCGGGACTTGGTCGCCTTCATACATATTCAAGCGGAACTTCGCACAAAGCAACGGGCTCGGCAACGTGTTAGAATTACAAAAAAGCATCGCAATATGCGATCTGATAAACAATCTATATCGCGATAACCGCGTCTCTGTGATGTGTACATGCATTATATAAACTGTATACATAATGAAGCAACGCTGACACGCACGTTGAGACGGTTTTTTAGAGCCCAAAAAATAATTAATTCTTCAACACTTATTTCTGTTCCTAAACTCTTATTGCATCGCAAGTCCAATAGTTAAGTATCCGTTTAAATTACTATAAAAGTATTTACTTACTTTTTAAAAAGTTAAGAATTCTTGCATTGCCATCTTTGTATATTTTTGAAATATTGCTATTTACGAAGAAAAATCATTATCTTTTTTCAAAAACACAAGACAATTGTAGTCGAGGTGGTTCAAGGAGGTATCCGTGGAAGTTATTTGTACCTGTATCAGCAACAACATGTGTTGCCAGAAACAGTCACAGTATGTGCGTTCGACTATATAATCTGCTACCAAACCACATTCAAAATTTGCCATTCAATATTTATAAAAGAATAATTTTTAGAGTGCTGGTTGAGAACTGTTTCTATAGCGTAGACGAGTTTACAAGATTTTGCCGTGACGGACACTTAAAGCGAATTGTAATTGATAACTGACATTCTTTTTATTTATGAATTATCAACGTGACAAAAGAATTACGTAATTTGTACTATATTATTATTAATACTATAATTTTAATGACTCTTAAATTTATATAATAATTTCAATGTTGACATGATTGTATCAATAAATTTATAATTTTACTTTCGAATTGTATGACAGATAGTTTTGCATGCCGACGAAATGTTTGCATATCGATAAATCGATGAAACACGCATGTTCACTTTTAATTTTTAAAAACCTGACATATGTACCGTGTTTTATGCAAATAAATAATTATTCCATTCTATTCTATTCTTACCAATTAATGTATCAAGGCTCGGTCACGAGTTTGTGGCAAGTATAAGGTACAGATTTATTTTTGCAAAATAAGTCTAATACCTAAATGTAGCCGGCTCTGAAAATTGTAAAAACTTCAAATATTGCGGCTCGAGAGGCCACAAAATGCCGCTCTAATATTCAGAAATTTTCACATCATTTAATTTGAATATGCATGACTAATTTAATAATCCCGAGCACTATGCTCAAAGGGCCGGCATCAAAAAACAATTTTCATTCTGCGGTGGAAATTATTTAGAAGTTGCATCGCGTCTCATAAAAAAATATGGAAACTTTTAACAGAAAACCGCAGTAAAATTCGAATTCGCTGTTCAAAGTTGGGACAGAGTTTCAAGCAACGGAGAGCCGTCCATTAAACGTTGAGAAAACTGCTATAGACTTTTATGGCGCTCTCACGACGTCATTGTCGTCGTCGCGAATCGTATATTTAGCAACTTTGTCGAGTTATTGCTTCGTGTCAAATGATCCTATAGATTTAGTACAAGGAGCACAGTTATGACAAGTAGTTTGGAAATTACCGGGAAGTCACTTATTCCAGAAACTGATAAAGCTACAGCCCTACAATTGCTTTTATCAGACCTAGTTTTGAACTCTCTTGATATTTTACCGACTTCAAAAAAAGAAAGTAATCGATTCAGTGTGTATGAGTGTAATATCATTCGAATTGCATGATGTTCGAGTATGTTGAGGTATAGAAAAGCTTGTAAAACACGTGTGCTTAATTTCGTAAATGTATGTTTGAATATTTGTATTTTTGTCCCCGGATTTCTCGGAAATGAGAAGTCAAAGATGATTCTTTTTTAGATCAATGATGTATATTCTAACTAAGAGTACTGTGTAAGTTTCGTCAATATTGGTCCAGTATTTTTTGAGATTGTTGCAAAATTGTTTAATAAAACAACCACTACAAAATGAAACCGCCTTCAAAAAACTAATTATTTATGAGATACATTATTTCGAAGTCGGTGCATAATTGCGTAGACTATTAGTGTGCCTAAGTTTTACAACACGCACCGACTTCATATGAATTTGTTTCTCGTAAATAAAAGACAAATGCGTTATTTTGAGCTTTTTATTGAGCTTTTTGAACCCGGTTTAATTTTTTGATAATAAACAGATAACTCACTATCAAGATTGGCTTGCCATAAGGACTTAGAGTAGGAGAGAAAGAAATTACTGTCAAAATATCTTAGCTTTCTTACACACCGCAACTTTTAGCGACTTGCGCAATGAACAGATTCAATTTAGCATCGATGCAGCCGCGCATAAGTCCATGCAGTTGCGTTGCAGAAGCTGGAAATTGACAAAATATGTAGGTACTGTACCCCAATCACGAACTTTTGTCGTATTCGTCACGTTATCGTAGCGAGTTTACGTAGTACAACGTTAGTCGGCATCACGAAGCACTCTCGTGTCGTGTAGTAAACTCGATAGCATTGACGAAGATGACGTCATACTAACGTAAACATGGCCGTTGAATGACACGTCCAGAAACTAGTTAAGCGATCTTTTTTATGAATATTATTGAAATATATCATGATATTCCAGTAAAATCAAAGAGAAATCAATAACGGAACAAATTACGATCAATATGTTTGGCAGGGTTAGCAAATGTATAAATTTGGTCTATTAAAATATCAATATATATGTTTTTCTGTAATCTTTAGATTTTTGAACTGTTTAGTAGACTGTCAATTGACAGATTGACGTTATGCCATCATATTGTGAAAAGATTTAGTTAAAAATTATGAAAAAATATTAAAATAACGAGGACAAGTCGTTTGCAGTACAACGTGACAATATTTGATTTTTGAAAAAGTAAGTACGTAAAAGTAATACAAGTATAAGTGATTAAAATGCTTTTATTCATTGGCTATTATAGCGAGATAAACTCTAGCTACATCTTATTTCTCAAGAAATTGTGATTTATCCAAGCCCTCAGCTCTCCAAGAGGACGCTGTTTCTAACAAATGGAATGAAAAGCATTAACGTCAATATAAAATATACACATATTATTTTTTTCAGAATGAAGAGAGACCAAAATACAATATATAGAAATACGCCTACCCAGCTAGAAGAAATAAAGTGAGTCTAGCAGTTCCAGCGGTCTTCGTTACTCCCGTATGTCATATTGAGAGCAAAGATGAACCCAACAAGATCAAAATCGATACACCTGTTACAAATGTCCTGTTCCTGATTTCTTTAAAAGTTAAAAATAAGGAGTATAAGATAAAAAATATTGTAATAAATTTCATATTTCTACTGCAATGTCTTAAAAATCTCTCTTTGAATTATAAATATGACCACTAACGTTTTCTTTATTCCACACGTTTCTTTATTTCGCGCCAAAAGCCAAAGCTCTGTCTGTTGTTTTATGTGAGATTTTGAGCACATATAGTAAGAAACTATGTGTCGGATCCGTACGTTCTCACTAGTACACACACACCCGTTGAAGACTTTCGTCTTAAAACACTGAGCTTAATGAGACATGATGATGCTCTTGCGCAGTTTCCCGACCTCTGCTTAGCCGGCCGTGTTGGATTCGTTGATAGACCTCTTTCTTAGAACCACTTGTTGTAAAGCTCGGTTAAGGCTTTCGACTGTAGTTCTAAAATCTCATCTTTGCCTGCACGAATAGTATATTATCAATAAAACGGAGGTGAGAGATGTATTTGCTATTGACTTCGATGCCGAATCTTCTCCATTCCAGGAGCTTGAATCCGTCTTCAAATGCAGCTGTATGATAATCTTAGAAAAAATAATAATTTAGGCGGTCTTATCCGTAAAAGTTACCTTATTTCTCTTCGCTCATTTTTGACACACAGAATCTCAAGTAATCTTGTTGCAACTCACGATACTATACGTCAAAGAAAGGTTCGTGATCGCAAATCCAGTTTAACACTATAGAAAATGTTTACGCACAATAAATGTCAGGTATTTGTGCTGCCAAATTAAGTTTGTTTTACGTCCGATAGAGGCGCTTTCAGATTCTCATACAAATGATTACGTTAGGTACTATACGAATACTTTGACGCAAATTATTCGTGATAGGGGTACTGAATTTTGGCGACTGCATCGATAATAACGCGCGTTTGCATCGACGCAGTCGCGCTTGAGCATAATAGATGCTAAATTAAATCTGTTCATTGCGTGAGTCGCGATGTTGAAGCGCGTTTTCAAAACGTGCGACTACATCGATGCTAAAGTCGCAGTGTGTAAGGGGTCTGAAACTTAAGAATTTGCGTTTGTAGAAACTTAAGTTCGTTACCTACCTCACATGAAATTGTAGCTTAGTTTTTACTTCTTAAAATACGACGAGTGTTATTTCTGTAACCAGTGATAAAAAGTTTACTTTAAAGTAAGTGATGGATAAGTAAGCTCGCTCGGGCTGAAGATAAATGGATGTGGATGCAATAAACTAAAAGACGTGACTGTTCATAGAGACACTTTGTTTTTATTTTTGATCCCAAGAGACAATTTAAAGTACCAACGTTAAATATTGGATTGAATAGTCTTGATCTTTCACGCTTATATTACTCTTTCCTATGAATTCATTATATATTTACCCACAGGTTGCCTGGAAGAGATCGCGTACATCGATAAGACCGCCAAAATTGTACATTTGCTACAAACGAATTTATAATTAACCCATTTGATGTGCAATAAAGAGTTATCTTATCTTATTTTTAGGAACAGTATAAATTAATAAACAAACTTTTTTTGTTCCACATCAATAATCAGCCACCTGTCTGTTTCCCCTTTATTAATCTCTGTTAGCCTATGTATGTATATTTGTATGTATTCAAGTATGTTTAAGTAGGTTTATTTATTATTATTTATGTAAGTATATTAGTAGTTTATTTTATTTGTTGCTTTAATTTAATTTGTTGCTTTTATGGGTAATTATACGCCGCCTCAATCGTTTCTGTTTCACCCAATGGTTGACTGGTAGAGAATGCTTTAAGCATTAAGTCCGCCATTTGTACTTTAGCTTTGTCAGTGCAATAAAGAATTAAAAAAAAACAGCCACCCACTACTACAGCCTCATGAGGATTTTATTACCTATTTGATATGTAAGTGTACAGTAAAGAAGTGGTCGATAAAGTTAACACTAAAAGATGATTACATTAATTCCGAATCTGTCTAATATACACCTAATCTTACAAAACTTGCAAATACAGCGTGAATGCATATTTATAAAAAAAAATAGTAAACATAAAAAATAAATGCTAATGTATGTTAGTTTGTCTTACAGCCGCCTTTTACACTATTTATAAATAAATGCAAAGTGATAGTATATTAATGTGTTAAGAAGTGAATTGAGTGTGTAATGAAAATAAGTTAGTGTCTGTAGGAAACAGTTTGTGATTTCGAAAGTGTTGAATGATTAAAAATAAAAATGAGCCTAAAGGATGTGCGTAAATAGTGCATTATTTATAAAATATCATTTAATGAAACCGAGAAAAAACATATAAAATACGTAATAATTGATTATTGCTTCAAATGAAATACATTAATTACCGTTTAAGTTGATAAATCATATTAAAGTATCAAAAAATTACTCCGTCTAAATGGATCTCGGAAATGGGAGTAATACCTACCTCATGATTTTTCTTGGTTTTATCAAATTAATTGATTTTCGTTTAAATATGTGGATGGAACTAAAAATCATGAGTAGGTTTATAATATGTGTGGGTTTTTAATATTGCCAATGCTTTCAAAGTCACCCGATGAACTTTCACATATATTTCGGCGAGAAAAAAGTTACTTCCTTTTGAACTGCGGTCAAAAAAGGACCAAAGAACGGACAAACACGTAACAGTACCTATCCGTACCCTTGAAGAGCGTACGGTTTTATTACCTACAGGGTCAGTCGACCCGGTCAACCGCCCCTAAGTGCACAATCATGTATCGGTTGCCAAATCCTTGGGGGATGCCGGATAGCCGATATACCCCCATGATTCAGTGCACCCACAAGCGCAGTTTTAATTTTATTTTGCCCGCCTCTACCCCGATTTATAGTCTATATTGGACGTTTATTTTGGACGGAATGTGTATTTGATACCGAGTTTTGGAGCGTGCTACACTACGCAATCGACGGTGCGGGTTGCAAAATGTAGTAGTTTTGAGAGTGTAATATCTCGGCTATGCGATGGATTTCTTTCAAAGTATTTCCTTCATTATAACATTTATACATGGTAAAACCCTAATATAATTGGCTGTAAATACAAACTATTTTGTGTTATTATCATAAAATGTATAGTAATATGCTCCATTCAATTGGTGCTATATCATTACGCATTTTTTATGCATTACAATTTAACCCTTTGATATCCGTTTGACCTTTACGACCCCATGGGTACGAGGGTGGCGGCCCCAAACAATTTCATCGGAATTGTTTGAAACCATTATTATTATCCTTGACTCGGTAATTTCACCAAGGCAGGTATTTAGTTACTTTAATTTTTGAAAGTAGCATTTAGTAGCATATTTAAATTATTGGCTTTTCATAATACAGTGTTATCAAAAACCCTAGCTGTTACGTGGGGAGTAAACTTTTTCAAACACAATTCAACCAGCCAATAACCTATTTCGTCTGTAAAAACGTATTTCACTTCATGCAAAGCGGCCTCTGGCGGAAAGAGAGCGAATTTCTTCGGTCATTTTATTGGCATCGCTGGTTTTCGGTGCTAAGAAAGACTTCTATGAAGTCAAGAGTCACGTAGAACTCTTAACTTCTCGTACGTACAAACTTTGGGCGAACTAAGGAATTACTAAATGCGAAATTGATGTGCTATTTGCACTTGCAGAAGAGTAGTTCATTCTGTATCGATATTGAATCGCGTATGTCATATTGAAATTGGAATATAATACATCTTAATTACCATGTAAGTATAACTCTAAACTATCAGTATTTATAGATAAAAATTTTGACGCAGATTTTATTTCTTAGCACAAAAACTATAGATAGAAAAACATTACAACCATTCAAAATTTTTGCTCATACTTTTATAGAAAATCATTAGTCATTAGAATTAGAAAATCGTTATGCATTTTATGTACCTTAAGATAATAACCAACTGAATAAGTACTTATCGTAAATCCGAACGTACCATTATCAAAAACGTAAGTAATTTATTGCTGAAGAACGTCCATAATTTCCGTACAACGTCTTTTAATTATCTGCTTATCGAGAAAGTAAACACATTTAGTCTGGTTGTTTACTTTTATTGCAGCTTCACCAGGCATTCCTTGTCTCTGCTTCCGTTTTACAAAGTGCTTGGGGCTGATAATAAAATAATGGGCATTCTAGACACGTACCCTCCCCATTACAAGGTACAAATATAAAGTGACAGTCTGAAAACAAAAGGTTTTGAGCTTGCGATCGAAATTGAAACCCGATTGTGCGTGCTCTAAGCCCCTACTCTATTACCTACCTATGCAAAACCGAGCATAAAAATTATGTGGTTACAATATTTATTAAACTATTGTTGTATTTACCAACTTTGAAGAAATACATTCTCAGCGTGGGAGTCCGACTAAAACTCGTCTGCTGTAGAAATCTTATATCAAGCCACAATATATCGCCTCTTTTCTAAATATAAGAAAACTTAACTGACCGTTTCAGCAAAGCTCAGGCAAAGCTTACCAAGAACCATCAGAGCTCCAAGTTTATACAATCTCGATAAACGTTGTGCAAATGCTTGCATAATTTAATAATATCCCCGCTGGGGTACTAAATACTGTTCATTAAACATTATAAACACAGTCTGCTTCACAGCATAATGGTGTAAAATCTCTAGCTGTTCCGAACGACCCACTTCTCTCACTAGTAACATTAATTTTTGATGGGAGCTGCACGCGAGAGGACATGGCCGTATTTGAATTTAAAATGAAGCCGACGGTAACACAGCAGCACAATTGGCTGCTTAATAGCACCGACACGTTATTAACTTCTGTCTTGAAAGAGTTTTCTTTCTTTATTTAAAGTTAGTGTTTAGAGGAATACTACGTTTGGAGACGACACCTGTGTTAAAGGATATTTTCCGTAGTAGCATGTATATTTACCTAATCACATGGCAAATTGTTTTTAAAGTCATTGGACGCTCATAAATAATAAGGTACATGGTAACATACCTGTATCAAACTATTCACATGAGTGTTTTGAACCAAATGAATTAATACGAGAACAATTTCATTTGTTGTAAAAGGGTATGTTTTGAGTTAAGTTTTTTTTTTTCATTTAAATATTTTCTGCCAACTTACATAGTTTTTCGATTCTACTGGGGTGACTGTCACGATAAAATACCAGTGAGGTTGATAAGCATAAGTTAACAAATTAAAATTTTTGAGTTGTTTGATGGAATAAGTTTAAAACGTTTTAGGTGTCTTAAACTAAATCTCAATTGTGAGTAAGGGTCTGCTGCAGCAAAACGATATTCATTGATTCTTGTTCTATTATACTAGAACCCTTACTCACGGTGGAAAATTAATTTGGGTCACACGTTAACACGGTTAATCAGAGATATGTAGCTTACTGATTGAGTGGCTTGTGGTTTTGATCAATGGACTGGGCGAACTTTGAGGTTATACCTGAAACACTTAGAATATAGAAACATAGATGTTGGTATATCAAAAGCTAGTTGGCAAAAGACATAACATCCTGGCAAGTGCATGTAATCGCAAGTACTTATTGTTAAGGCCTATTTCACAATATCCTTTCTGATAAGTAGCCAGTAACGCTACCTGTCCATGACCTAATACGAAATTACGTTCCATATTTGTTTTAGTCATTGGTTAGTTATTGCTTATTTGTCGATGGCGAAACAGGCTCTCTCTTTCTAAACTAGGTACTTATTCAAGGTATTTGTCGGAACGGTGTAGGCATTTTTTGGCCTATACATATAGCAGACACCTACGTAATAAATGTAAGTCATGTATATTATTCAAATGTGTATGTAAAAATGATGATAACTTAAACATTATCGCATTTATCACCATGTATGGGCGTATTTTATTTATATAATCTTTGTAAGTGTAGTACAAATAACGGACTTAATGCCTTAAAACATTCTCTACCAGTCAACCATTGGGTGAGGCAGAAACAGTTGAAGCGGCGAAAAGGACAAAAAACAGACATAATTAAGAATGAACTACATATACTTACATACATTCTTCTTAAATAAACCTACAAACCTACATAAATACAACAAAATCCGTATTATTTCTCGCTGAACAGATATATAAATACTTTTTGTACACATATTTTGATGGTGATGTCTTGATCATATCTGTGAGGGAGTTCCAAAGTCTGATGACGCTGAGAGTGAAAGAGTTGGAGACATAAGCAGTCTTATGCAAAGGTGTGTACAGCTGCAGGGCATTGCTAGTACGGAGGTTCCGGGAACTGATGTCAGTCACAAATTTAAAATTACATTTAAGATGAAATTTGTAAAATTATTTTGCTTCAAATTTCCGCTAAACAACGCTAAAAAAAATGTCTGCGTTTCCACCAGGTGAGCAGCTCCAGATTTAATTAAATGTATATTTATCATTTAGTTAAAGATTTAAAACAATTGTAAAAACAAGGTTTTCTTTTTGTAATGCGATTGAATGAAAGATATTTAGTTAAATGTGTGCTCACTCAGTCCACACAAGCGGTCAGCCATATCTTCATACTGAAATAAGTTGGTCGAGTCATTCAGTGTTCTTTTTTTTGTTACACCTCTATTTAATTGGAGCCTGTAATTTCAGATCATCAAGTTTCGTATTAAAACATTTACTATTAATTTATTGTGCTCACTCCATCCACACGCTATTGTATCTCTAAGAACCAACTATAGATTCGCATTTCATCGTTTACATTGTATAAATTGGCTAGAAATAGGACTATTCAACATAAAAACAAACCAATTTTAATGTGCGTTCATAAGTAAAACGGATGCCTGGTGCTCACTCCGTCCGCCATCGCTAAATACTTAAATCTTTTGTGCTATGTTAACTTAAAAGAATGAGTGAACATATGATTTTTTTGTATAAAAATACTATAAAATATTCAGAAGTACCCAGTTTGATATTTCTTTTTACTTTTAGTGTAAAACAAAGTTTCATATTTTGTATGAAGGACATGGAATAGGGTGTCTACACGTAATAAATTAGCAGGACTTGGCTGACTAAACTTCACCTGTTCACGCTAGCTGCGTGTCATCCTCGCTTACTCGCCTGAAGGAAAAGGTTTTGTTCTTTTTAGGTACTTTGTTTGGGCTAGGGTTTGGGTTTAGTTTAAATTTTGAGGTTTTGTGTACTAAATGTAAAATGAATATATCTGATATGATAATTTCCTGACTCAGTTGTCGCAAGAAAAACACATCTTGTGTCGTTGTGTGAATGAGTTTTGATTACTCATTATGACTTTTTATTGTTTTTTTTGTAAATATGGTTGAAATCAGATGTTAAGAACGGCGTTTCACGGACCCGCGCGAAAGTCACGTGACCTACCGAATTCGACCAATCGCGAACGCTCAACCGAAAAAGTAATAAAATATTACTGAATCAATATGAATTACCATTTATGACAGTTAATGACCGTTTTTGACTATTTAATAGTCATTTTCAACACTAGCTCTCTAGCCGAATGGTAAAATACGGCCATACGGTTTCAGACAAAAACTGTCGACGGCGGACGCAGTACACAGCCTAACGGAATACACCACAAAAGAACTCGGTAGAGGAAACAAAACCATGGGAATATTTGTTGATTTAGCAAAGGCTTTCGATACAATATCCATTCCAATACTTTTAAAAAAACTTGAAGCACTGGGTGTAAGAGGAACTCAGTTAAATCTTTTCTCTGACTACCTAAGCGACCGATCGCAATGTGTTAGAATAGATAAAATAGTTAGTGAGGAGCATAGAAGTTCTGGCTTCGGTGTTCCTCAAGGAAGCATCCTGGGCCCTACTCTGTTTCTCGTGTATATAAATGATCTGTGTAAATTAAACCTAGATCATGGGAAAATAATATCTTACGCTGACGATACTGCACTCATTTTCACGGGGAAAACTGATAAAGATCTGTATGATAATGCACAAAAAGGATTTGATATTGTTAATAACTGACTTCGCTGTAACTTACTAACATTGAACGTCGACAAGACCAAATACATTCGCTTTAGCATGCGCCGAACACACAACAAAGACGCACACACGTTGCATGCACACCAATGTCATGACCCTAAAGTCGACACTATATGTTGTTGTCCCTCTATTGTTAGCACTTGCACCGTAAAATATTTAGGAGTAACCCTGGATGAAACCCTTTCATTTAGACCGCACATACATAATTTAGCTCTTAGGGTCCGTAAATTAATATATATTTTTAAAAAATTACGATCTATCGCTGATATAAAACTTATTACTCAAGTATACCAAGCCTTAGGTCAATCTATAATACAGTACTGTATCACATCCTGGGGTGGAGCTCCCAAAACTGTTTTGATGCCTCTGGAGCGTGCCCAAAGAGCTATTTTAAAAGTCGCCAACTCCTTACCTTTTTTATATCGAACAGATTTGCTTTACAATTTCTGCAAAGTGCTTACTGTGCGCCAGCTTTTCATCCAGCACACCATATTAAAACATCACGCACTACTCCCTTACAATGCCGAAGTAACTAACAAAAGAAGGATGGATAAAGTCTGCAATCCACAATGGACTTCGAAATTTACTTTTACTAATAGGTTATTTAGTTTTATTGCACCATTATTGTATAATAGATTAAACGGTTTACTAAACTTATACGAACTTAATTACCATAACTGTAAGTTAAAATTAGATCTGTATCTTAAGAAACTGTCATATGATGAGACTGAAGACCTGTTTGTCATCATCCAGTAGGTAGAAGGGTATATTTATAATTAATTAATAGGTTTATTTGTGTCATCTTAGTAAGTTTATTGTAATTAGTTTACTAACATAGTTCTTTTTTATAGTCTGAAACACAGGTCCAACCTAGTTCAGACAAATACTATAATAAGACTCTAAGCTTAAGTCCTTTCTTGTAACCATAAATACCTTTTGTTTATTAATAAATATTTTATTTATTTATTTATTAGGAAAGAATTAGAACAGAAAATAAGTTAAGAATTAGACCGTGTGTGACACTGACTGCCATTTGAGTTTTAACTGACAAGTGATTTTCGGTAAATGTGCGTGATTCTTATCGGTTATGGCTAAACGAAGGAAGATACGCTTTTGATTTAGGTATGCTGGATTAGGTATGTTGGAGATTCTGATTATTTGATTGGAATTAAAAAATAAATGTTAATTTCTTGCGGGACTTTGTGAAATAAGGAAAATAAACATGTGGAGAACATATGACCTTAGCCCGTTGGAGCTAAGCGTTTTGTGGGAACTATACGTCTTTTGCCTGTTTATGTCAATATGAAATAACTTTCTTTTGAATACTAGGTATTTTTCCTTATATTTCTATGTATTGCATACTTATAACATTTCAGCAAAATAACCTTCTTATACATATAACGTAAATTAATTAATTTACAACAATTATATGTAGTAAAAAAAAATGAAATCCATACCCAGGCACGGGGACTATTTCCCACATTTATTTTTCAGGGTTATTAGTATTTTTTCTGGACTCTGTTTATGAGGAATAAAACAAGGCATTTTCCAAAACTAAAATCTATATGCAACTCTTAATTTCTTTCAGCAGTTTTCCGCGTCCTGGAGGCCGAGTCTCGTGGCAATCGAACTTTTTTCGTGTGGTACCTCGATTACGAGTTTAACTTATTTACCTAAAAATCAAATCCAGAATGTAGATACATGTAAAAAACTATCGCACGACCAAAAACTAATTATATAGAAATCGTGACTCTGACATATTTTAATTTTTTTTTCTTTGACTAAGAAAATTTGATAGGTGAACTTTTTCGTATACGAATTGCGCGAAAATTAGTTAAGGATTAAACCGTCTCATTTTTCAGTCTTACTTTATGTCCTCTTATTATTGTCACGTTGAGACACCCTATTATATGTCATTTAAACCAAAATTTAGTTTTGTATATCTATAAAAGTAAGAAGTAATATTAAACTGTGTACCGCCGAATATTTTATAGTATTTTTACACAAAAAAATCATATGTTCACTCTTTCTTTTAAGTTAACTTAACAAAAAATATTAAAGCATTTAGCGATGGCGGACGGAGTGAGCACCAGGCATCCATTTTACTCATGAACGCACAGTAAAAGTGGTTTGTTTTTATGCTGAATAGTCCTATTTCTAGCCAATTTATACAATGTAAACGATGGAATGCGAATCTATAGTTGGTTCATAGAGATACAATAGCGTGTGGATGGAGTGAGCACAATAAATTAATAGTAAATGTTTCAATACGAAACTTGACGATCTGAAATTACAGGCTCCAATTAAATAGAGGTGTAACAAAAAAAGAACACTGAATGACTCGACCAACTTATTTCAGTATAAAGATATGGTTGACCGCTTGTGAGGACTGAGTGAGCACACATTTAACTAAATATCTTTCATTCAATCGCATTACAAAAAGAAAACCTTGTTTTTACAATTGTTTTAAAACTTTAACTAAATGATAAATATACATTTAATTGAATCTGGAGCTGCTCACCTGGTGGAAACGCAGACAAAAAAAATGCAAATTTCAACTTTATAATGGATTTCCGCAAAGTAACTCGTACGTGATTCCATTAATTACATTTAAGATAATTGGTAAGATTTTGATTACAAAGAATACTGAACAGAGTGCAGAGGATTCAAAGATTTCTATGCTGTATGAATATTGAGCCAATTTAGCTGAGACCGGTATGGAGATTGCAGCATACTATAAACGGTACATAATAATATGTTTGAACTCAATTGCACCAATAGTTTCGGATCGTAAGACACAAGTATATGCTGAAATACCTAAGCTATATCTTGCTTGCACATATTACTGATGCTTGGATGCACACAGTGCTCACTCAGCCTGTTTGTAATATCGGTGCATCAGTTTGACTTGGAATATTTTACACGAATACGCGTATCAAAGCATGCATTTGCATGTGTTTGACAGCTTCGGCTATAATAAACACGCTGAAATGCTACAGCAATGACGTAGATATCCTCCAACATCATTTATCAAAATGCACTAAAGCTACTTAAAATATTTCAAGGCGACCGCTTCTATTTCCACGAAACATTATTGCAAGCTCTAATTCCTGCTACGAATGTAAAAAAACGCATCCAAAATGTTTAAAAGCTATGGAGTCACAGTAATACAGAATTACGGACACATAAGACGCAGAAAAAGGGTTAAATTTGCAAAGTGTTGCTAAAATGCAGAAGGTGAATGGGACCATAATATCAACAAAAAAAAACTAATATAACCTCTTAGTAAAAGATTATGAGGCTATCATTCGAATCTAATTATTGTTTTAAGTCTTCATACTTTATCGTCAATGGTCATTTGTACTGAGCATCTGTTTTTTTACTTTTGACTATTTAATTTAAAGTTCTGTATATTGATGGTTTGAGGTTTCCTACACAAGACCTTGCAAAGTCACCCTGTATAAGCGGTTGTAAAAATTCCACAAGCGTACGCGGTTCTAAAATAAAGGTGAACACATACTTTCTGGTCTGCAAAGTATATGTTGCGAACTGAGAATAGTGTTAAACTCCCCAAAGAATGCACATTGCGCAGTCCCTATAAGTCTGAACGAAACCAATAACGGATATTTGCATTGCGTATGCTGGTGTGAAAACCGCAAGTGCACAGAAGTATATATTTTCATGCAGAGAAATTAAGACTATTCGGATAATATAAATGTGCCTGTGTGGTGGGGCATATAAAGCCCACTACGCACGTCAGAGGGCAATCCCAATTCAATTAAAATTAGCCATTTAATTTCCAGGCAGCTATGATTTGGCCCAGTGTAAACGAATATTATCAATATAATAATACTCCAATGGTACGAATATTAGTATTCATGTGGTTTTATTATAAATATCATGCGCAATTGCAATATAAATTGCTAATTTGACGGTAAAGCTAAGCCGCTTTCCTATCTAAACTGCATCGCAATACGCGTATTATGTATTATACGCGTATCCTGGACGCGCCAGGATTGGCTTATTTTTGCTCATTACGTTGCTGTCAGTTTCTTTAATGTTAACTGGGACAGAAATACATAGTGACACTGTTACCCTGGCATAGGCTTTATTGTCACTCCGTAGGCATCTAAACATAGGCCTAAAAATAGAAGAACAGCTAATAAAAAGACAGTCAGCTCTAGTCACCATTATAAGTTCTTTATCATCCTTAAAGAGTTTGTCAAACTCAATTCATGACTTTATACTATAAAATTAATTAAGTTCACGCGGGTCTTCAAACAACAATGCACTAAACACCGAAGTTAATCCAGTGCTTCGAAGTCCAGTCTTGTAAACTCGAAGGGCGTGTTGTTCGACTCGTAACTTCTAACGGAACCAATAACCGGCCATTACGCGTGTTTGGTGTTTACCCCCGCTCTGATATTACGCGACATCTGGCATTATTTACGGGGCTGTTAAGAAAATAACAAAAAACGATCGCAAAACAGGTGCAGCTATTGCAATTTACGGAAACGCTTTGTTGGGCGGGAAATATAAAAGTGTGTGTGCGTTGGTGATCGATGATGACAATATACTGCGTACGAAATCAATCATTTATTATGGGAACTTTCAGCTTTCAGTCAATGTTATAAGAAATACTACTACTACTTGTATTTCTTTATTGCAATAGAAAAATAATCAACTCTTACTTTTGTTATCACTCAAAAAATATAGGTGATATGATGTTAAGTGTAATAAAGTAAAGTTAGCCTGTAACATCCCACTGCTGGGCCTTACGTCAACTATGAGGTAGTTTGAGCCATACTCCAGCACGCGGGCTCATGCGGATTTGAAAGGCAAGCGACTAACCTTGCTGTCAGATGTTATCAAGCCGCCTATAAGGCTTAACAACTAATATCATCCTATATTAGCCGGGACCAACGGCTTAACGTGCCTTCCGAAGCACGGAGATACTCGTGATGTACATCACTTTCATGGTCGGAATGGTCACCCATCCAAACACGACCGTGCCGTAAGTTGCTTCGCTTTGGTATCACTACCAAAGCGCTACCACTGTGCTACGAGCATTCAATGTTATATGGCTATGATGGTATTATTTAATTAATTATTGTAAGCAAAAGGAACGTTGTATCTTAAATAAATTTTCCTTCAGGATCCACATGGTTAAACTTACAACAATACTATACAAAATCGCTAGTAACAACAAATGATGGGTGCCTTTAATAACGCCAGTTTAATTCCCCACAATGACGAAATTAAGCTACTGTCCATCTTTACCAGACACATAATGCCAGTCTCATAAATATCATGTTTTAATCTGCACACAGAACAAACCGGAGGGGCACAATAAAGAACGCTTAATGTGACGGTTCTGTTTTCTTGTCACGTTTTTTCGCCGTTTAAACGTCCCTCGAACAAATGGCTTGGAACATAGCTACATCGACAGTATACCTAATACAGGAGAATGAAATACATACATTAGTTGCCCATGTACAAGATAACGTTTGAAGCATTCAAGCGTTTTATGACAGCATTATACCAAACTTGTTCACTTAAAGCTTAGGACTTATGTGTAAGTAGACAACTAAGTAGGTTTACCACTTGTGTTGATGTGTAGTAAGTCTAAGTTAGGTAGGTACTTTGAAAAATATAGCTCCTGCAACTGGAGGAAACTTCAACCTTACCTACCAAGCTGCTAAGCGTTTACATTTAAGTATAGGTAGAGTGTTTACTTTGGGTATTTATTACCGACTTAAAAAAAAGGTTTTCGGTTTAATGTATACAGGGTGTTGTTTTGGTCAGCGACGAGCGACTCAGATACTGATGCCATTTTTTTAAATGGAAAAACTTCACAAAATCATTATTTTTATGTGGTACAGCAATCGAGTTAAAACTACCAACACCGGGTAGCCTCTTTGTAGCTCACTAGTTACGGCGTAGTATTTCGTAGATAAGCGCTAGCTACGGGCTAGGGTGCGAGTTTTCCCATTAGTTTTGTAATTTTTTTGAATGTTGTAAAGAGGTTTTTTTTTGTATTAAAACTTGCTCAGAATTTAAAGAAATCATTGTTTTAGAATAACATAACTCATTCTATCATCCCTGAGTTGGATGTCACTGACCAAAACAACAACCTGTATATACGTGTTATTATTAGAATTTGATAATACTTGAGTATGTTGATCTATAAAGGCTGCCAAACACGTGTGCAAAATTTTATAAGTGTATGTATGTTTATATATAAATGTGTATGTTTTTCCACGGATTTCTCAAAAACAAGAAGTCATAGCGAGATGATTCTTTCTAAGTTCAATTAGATAGATTTCAACTTAGGGTACAGTGTAAAATTCATCTCAATCGGTCTTGTAGATTTGAGATATAGGTAACTTACTAAAAATCATGAAAAAATATATGTATATTTTTTCAAAGCAGATTAACTTTAAGGTTTTACTTTTCAGTAATACTGCATGCTAACAACCACAGTCTTACAACAGAGACCCACCTATATATTTTCTTGTTTGTGTACCTATGTATGTTCAAATGTGTAGGGTGGAAGAATACGATAGAAAGCCGTTTGTTGAGTTGCTGAATGAAATTATTATTAAGCCGCCAAAAATACTCGTTCATTAACCAACACGTATCTGCTAAACCAACCCCTATAAGAAAGCCCGTGTCCAAGAAATAATAATAATGTGGCCATTTGATTAATTGAAACAGACAAATTCTAGGGAGTATCCATTATCTGAAATACTAACCGTTAATGTTCAGGTGTTCTCACGTTGCAAGATATTAATTAGGTTCTAGATAAGGATTCTCTTTGTTTAGTCAAATGAATTGGATCTCAAGACATGTAAGCTCTTTTGGCATGGATATAAAGTCAATTAATAATATGTCAATTAATGAGTGATGTTAGTTTTCATTTATCATAACTATGTAATGAAAAATAACACATTATTCTTGCCTGTGAACATGGATGCTGTCAACCATTCGAAACGACAGGCGTATAGTTTGAATAAAATGTGTGCGAAATAAACCGTAAAGTCTTCATTTTAATGAGTAGTATTCGCGTAAAATTTTGAACCAAATAAATGAATTGGAATCCATCATATTGCAGAATACGATGTATAACAAATTCAAAAACTTTACTACATAGGTACCACAAAGTATACAAACCGGTTTAAAAGTAGAATGATCTTAAAAAAATACCTGTTTTAGATTCGCTTTATTCTTTGGAATGTGAAACCGCACAATATTAAATATTAGCTCGAACAAAGAAACATATTCAAAAGGAACCCAAAAAAGTAATAAAAACACAAAGCCACTTAAAGCATGAGAAGTATTATAGAGCTTGAACAACAAGTTTAATTTCTCGTGTCTGCTGCAAAATAAGTTAAGAGGAGGAGATTTGGCTTGTAATATATTCACTCCAATCCCCTCCCAAAGCCTTTTTGTTATTTTCTGTCCCCAATCCAGACGACTTTGGAAGAAACCTCCAAAATTGCAATCACGCAAATTGAAAATTAATGGACCGCGAAATCCAATTTTGCATTAAGGCTTTCTGTACGTAGAACCACTACTTGATCCGACTTTTAGAACACGGATTCTTTTAGCGGAGTTTTGATATGCAGCCGAATAAATAAATCTTCGTAGAAAGTTTGCTCGACAAAGAATTGTGCAGACTTATGTTTGGCTAAGGTACATAAACACAATATTTGAAACAATTGCGTAGTCAACCTGGGCTCCTATTTTTGAATGGCGAAATATTCTTTGATTACTGTCCGAATCCAAAGAAAATTTGTATAATTCCACACGGGAGTGATAAAAAAAAGATAACTCAATTGTGTAAGTACCAACGTCTCTATCTCACGTGATTTTCATTGATTTTTAATTTGTTATCAAACGAAATTCACACGACATATTATTACTGCGAGTGATTTAAGATAAAGCTTCTTTTAAAGGTGTGCAACGAACTTTAATTATATACATTAGTCATTGGTTATCAATTCCAACAACCTCTAGAAACACATTTCTAAGGTCTGAACGTCGCTGGTCATTAAGTGGTTAAATGATATCAAGCATTTATTCAAGATTCTTTTCATTTCAACAAAAATAAATACTGGTAATCGGCGCTTGAAAGTCTTGGTAATGTTTAACTTTAGTACGTACATAGTCTGCTCAAAAAATATCACGACTTTTCAATTTTCAAGGGCTACATATATTAGATTGTCTAATTTTCTATGCTGTGTGTGCTCATTATGATGAAAAGTTTGGCCAATTTGAATTTTTAGTTATTTTTTCAGCAATGCTCGAACAAGTACATGAAATGATGACTGTAAGCCAGATGTCACTATTTTTTTTTACTATTTTTTTTTTTAAAACATTAAAAAATTCGATACTTTTAAAACATACCTCGTGTAGTTGATACAATAGAAGATATTTTTATTTCGACTGTGAGGAAAAATTTATAAATTTAGCTATGTGATTGTACAGTGATAATGAGATATTATGTTGTTTGGCGAGAGATGAAACCTCAAGTTCTTACGAGTACATCACATATCAGTTTGTTTACTATCGTTATATATAAAACACACGATTAGAAGGACGGTAACGGCACGGGAGACAACAGAGTACATAAAACGCGGACGATGTCAAATATTTCAAATCATTGTTAAAATATCGATAGATTTTTTCTCACAGACAATAATAATAGTGGAATAGTAGACCTTGTCACCAAAACTATCACAGGCTATGTCAAATTCCAGGTTTAAATTTGCCTCATGAGATAGCGCTATGAGTGACAGCTAAAGGTGGGAGTGAGTTCGAAGATTAATATACAACAAAATCGCGGCAAATCGCCTCCGCCTGCTTAATAATCTGAGCAATAATCGATCAAACTAAAAAAAATATGTTGTCAAAGACAATCAAAATGTGACAATTTAAACGAAAAAAAAGTGTCACAAGTATACCGAATATTATATTTGTACATTTTAAATTGTTAAAAATTAGAGTAATTGTATTTTTTTTGATTAGTGACCTTAGTAAACACGTTTTTATTGTTTAGCAAATCTTAAAAATATGGATAGATTGTTCATTTTAATTATATGATATGAATCAATTATCTTTAACTGCATTTCTGACAGTAGCAATTAAAACTAAATTACTTTCCACACTAGGGATGGAAAAGCTATTTTCCACCCGTCTATCTTCACGTGAAAGTTCCATTTTCCGAACATAAGAGATGAAAAATCTATTTTCTGCACCTGTTTGATACCCTGGTACCAGACTGATTAGCTGCTTGAAGCCATATAACATGCATAAATTATGTCAACAATCCATAAAAGGGTACTTCAAATTAAATTGTTTAAGCAGCCATCGTATGATGGGATACACTTAGGTTGTCACAGATGTAAGTATAATTTTCACTCGCACGCATTGTCATTTTGGACGTGACTGGAACGCTTTGCCACCATCCTTTAGGACACAAATGTTTGTTTTAATGTCCGACCATTAAAACTTTTACCTTTTTATATCTTTCACTTATTTCTGACACGTGCTTCCATTAAAAAAGCTTGTTTTGTTACGTGATGCATTGTTAGGAATACTCTTAACTGGTTAGACGAATATAAAAATAAAAGACAAAATTAAACACAAAACTCTTGCGGTACAAAAACGAAGAAGGAAAATAATTGCTTTACAAAGCGATCTAAGCATAATGTATTCCAAAACTAAATTAAAAAGTCCCCACATTTATCTTTCTTCTGTAAGACGTTTTAATATTACTCGTCTTAAATATAATGTCTTCATCAATTTATGGCAAAAATGGGACAAGGCGCGATTTGTAAAGAGGAATTAAACGAAAATAAATCAGCGCAAGTTTAGAGGTCAAAGTATCCACTTTGTGAGGAAAATTTAATAAAACCACGGAAGAAGACCTACAAGAGAAACAAAGACCGTAGTTTCAAAACTTTTACTTGCCAAAAATAAAAGTAATTTTAAGGTTATTAAAGACGGTTTGTACCTATTCACTGATAATAAACCTATAAACCAAACAATTTATTGAATTCGCAGGAAAGTTATTTGGTTGCCCTCCTATTTATCGAATCATTGCAAATTATTGCACTAAATACCGGATGTTGTTTTCGCCAGTGACATCCAACTCAGGGATGATGGTTTGAGTTATGCTTATTCTCAAAAAATATTTCCTTTACTTTATATCCAAGTTTTATAAAAGCGAACCTCTTCACCACATTTAAAAATATTCAAAACGAATTGGGAGACTCGCACCTTCGCGCAGAGCTCGCGCGTATCTACGAAATGCTACGCCGTAGCTAGTAAGCTACGAAAAGGCGACCTGTCGTTGGTAGTTTTGACTTGTTCGGTTGTATCGCAATAATAAATTGATTTTGTGGGTTTTTTTCATTATTACAGTTTTTATACATTTTTTTGGCAACAGCATCGTTTATACAACCAATCTTGAGTCTGGCGTCGCTGGCCAAAACAACAACCCGTATAAACACAGCTTCAGTTAGAATTCAGATCGTCACTTTCATAAATAAATAAGGAGAATATATTTAACTTCTTAATAGGTACCATACCAAAGGTAGGTTGAAAAAAAATCCTGAAAATAAAAATGTAAAATTCATTAGAAAGGACAGATAATGCGATTGGTCGATTCTACTTCGTTATTCCATTAGGCCAGCATGATGGATAAATCATTGAGAAAATTATGCAAAATCATTCGACTCTGTTTCAAAACGGCATTAATACCCGTGAGAAAAAGATGACGCGACCAACAGCCCAAAATTTGTGTTCATAGATATTTCCTAATCCTGGGAATGGTTGAAATTATTTGTAAAACGTCTATTTAGCGAATATAAAATACTTTGATAATGCACTCAAAGCCTTTCTAACAAGGTTTCATTGCGTTAAAAATTATATCGTCAGCAACGGAATACGCGAATACCCCCGTTATATAATAATTGTGCTAGATCGATAAGTGTTTGTAACCAAGTAAGTGTTCATAACATTTTTAACAGTTATTTTATACAAAAAAACACACGAATTTCGGAAACGTAATTAAGAGAGCAAAGCCTCGTGTCTCGAAACTTTGGTGAACGTTTTGATAAATGTGCCCATGTGAAGTTGCTCTTTTTACGGAACTCAGGTGCAATGACTCGGTCTGTACTGCGAATGCAAAAGCGGCAACTAAACGAGTTTGTAACGACTTACTCTACTGCATCATTCTAGGATCTAGATCTAAATCTAAATTCTAAATCTAAATTTCATATTCTGAATCTGACCCACGACTTAAATATAGTTCCGAACCCAGAGTATATAACTTTATGCTTTGCTTGTCGTGAAATTCCTTTAGAACGAAATGATTTATTTTAAAATTAACTGTACACAAGCCCACTACCTAACTAGGTATTTCGTCGTGGCACAATGAGATCTTTTGAAGTCAATTAGTTGATTAATTTCATTCACAGCTATTATATTTAAAGGAAAAAATATTATTTACATTATTCGACTTGCAAAGAAATACGGAATTAAGAAAGCCGAGCAGTTCCTAGTCACATAATGTATAAATAAATCATCACTTAATCATCATATGTGTATTTTTGCTTGTGCTCGTAATATCTACCTATTAGTTCAGGGAACTATTTAGCACGAATACACAGATTTTACTCAATATGCAATTAGGAGTGCATAATCATATTACATAGATTTAACAAATTCAGCCATTACTATGCCGATTCGATTTTAAGCTATGTATCACTTTTCACTACATTTTAATAAACTAAGTAGCGGCTGACACATCTGGGTTTCCGCCTGAATAATCTATAATGTAAAATTATTAATCTCTTACTGATTCAGTCGTACCAATAAACTTGTATAAAGTGTGGAAGATTTGGTCATTGCAAATATTTTACAGATACCGGACGTCTATTCTTTAATCACTCGCAAAAATATGACTTGAAGGCTTTTTTTACAAAAATCATCAAAAATCGCGTGAAATAATGACACGGGTAATAACAAAATCAAGTTTCCATTAAATAATTCATCTGTGTGAATGTATCCGGTTTTCATTTAAAAATCTAATATTAATCAATGAAAATCACACGTAGTGTTAAGATGTCAAGTCCAACTTTCCAATGAAAATTAGTATAATACCACACGGGAGTGATAAAACAGATATAACTGAATTTTGTGCGTACTAACAACAATATTTCCCGTGATTTCTATTGATTTTAAATCGATTTTGACCGAAAATCCCACGCCTTATTCAAGCGAGTCAAAATAGGGCCCCACGAGCTCTATTTTCGAAGCGCTTGTATATGGCGTGTGATTTTCGTTCGAAAAAAAACTGAAATCAACGAAAACAAAATATATACGTTATTTACGTAACATCACTCTCAAAATTGAGACATCTTTTTTAAATCACTACCGTGTGGAAATAAACTGCTTTTCATTCGAAAATTGGACATAATCAATACATTTCACACGCCATTTTGACGCGAGTGATTAAAAATAGGGCCCCAGGGACCCTATTTTTGAATCACTCGCTTCTAAATGGCAAGTGATTTTCGTTCGAAGATGAATTAAAAGTCATAAAAAAAACTCGCTGTCGAACGAAAATCACTCGCCATTTTGAAGCGAGTGATTCAAAAATAGGGCCCCAGGTCCGACGGAGTACATAATATGGTATACATGCCACAGTATTTCGTTTTTTTAACGTATATTCTGCTAGGTCCATATAGGTAGCTTTTATTATACATATTGTTTAATCTAAAGGAGGAATAAACTCTATGTTTGTGTTTCTTGGACCGGTCAAGTAAATACATAATGACTTTGAATAAATATGCAAATATATTATATTTAATTTTGTTGGTACTCCTACTTGAAATGCTAAAATATTAGCTTGTCATTACAAAAACAGCAATGTGTTTCAAACGACAATAGATGGCTTTTGACGGCTCGTATCCTATTCTATTATTCTTGGTCTATTATTCTAAATTAGGGTTTACTAGTTAGAACTTGGCGTGAATTGTTAAATTTCATTTCTGAAAAGCTACTCTGCGCCCCAGGCGTACTTACTTCTTAACTAGAATTTAATTATGGATATCTGGAGACTGTGTGAGTGCGGTTTGTTATTAGGTCGAACGCAGACGGACGGCATACAAGTTTTGAGACGCTCGTGTTCATTGAGTTTAGATTGAATCTTGGGTAATTGATACGAAAAGTGCTAAGCTAGCTCTGATACGGCTTATTCCTAAAGGTCCAAGAGTCTATTGTTTCAAAAAAAATAGGTTCATTCATACTTTAGTGACTAACGGGTCCATGAAATTTAAAATCAGGAAAAAAAAATTTTTGTACAGTCTGCGGTAAAAGCTTGATTGAGGGATGCATGATTGTATTTATATGAAATAAAAGAAATGAAATAAAATTAGAAGTGCTTAAGTTCATAGCGGGTTTTGGACTTTTTTTTACAAAACAATAATAAAGCTTTAAAATTGATTATGACATTTTCTTACTTAATTATGTAAAAGCACTAGCAATTCAGGATCTAAAAAGAAGTTTTAAAAGAAAGCTCCCACGCAACGCAACCAACGCATTGTGTATAAAATTGCAGTTTTAAAGTATCTGCTAAATAAACATTTATTCATTTTCTTACGAGTTCAGGGTCCTTTTTTTTAAATCACTCGCGTTAAGATGACGTGCGATATTAATTGTCCAATGAAATAAAGTATAATTCCAGGGAGTGATATAAAAAGTTACTGAATTTTGTGAGTACTAACATCTTTATTTCACGTGATTTTCATTGGTTTTTAATTCTTTTTGAATGAATATCATACGTCTTATGCAAGCTAGTGATTCAAAAGTAGGGCTTCTGATTGTTTGTACTGACTGTATTTTTTTAAAAATCTCATGGACCCGTTGAGAACTCATGCTCGAAACTTTAAAATTTCACTTTACTTTTACATGCACCCGTTGGGTAAAGAATAACAAAAGAATCATTACATAGGTACCCATTGTTTCATGATTCTTTTGTTCTTCTTTTGAAATAATAAAGCTGGTAAGAAACCACTAATTTGACACAGAAATTGTTTGATTTTTAAAATAAAGCCTACATAATACAAGTCTACTCCTGCGGCGGTATTTTTATAAATTTTTATATAAGTTTTGTTCAAAAAGGGTTCTCAATCAAGAAATACACGAAAACACCGTGTTTGACAGATATGACTGTGTTGAGACTTTCAACTTTATTTACGTTTCTTGTCATTCGTAATCATATTGATTAAAAACATTTTTTAAAAAAAGAGTTAATTACCGACTTCAAAAAAGGGAAGAAAGACTTCAGTATTGGATAAAATTTTAGTATGTTGATCTATTAAAGCTTCCTAACACGTTTGCAAAATTTTGTAAGTGTAAGTGTGTTTGTCTCTGGATTTCTCGAAAACTAGAATTCATAGCGATATAATTCTTATTTAGTTCAATCAGGTATAGTTCTAGTAGTAACTTAGGGTACAATATAAGTTTCATCAAAATCGGTCCAGTAGTGATATGAGTAATAACTAAACCGCAAAGATTATTAAAAAAACAGCCTTCAAGAACCTGACTAAAAAGCTTAAGATATTCGTCTTCTTTTACTAAGGTGATAAATTCTTTTATAGTTGGTGCATGCTGTCAAGCTAGCCTCAGCAGTCTACACACATCATGCACCGACTTCAAAAGAATTTGTTTTACCTGAATGGAATGCTAATGAGTTATTTTAAGCTTTCATGTACAAAATATTTATTTGACATTCCCTTATAAGTGCCGTATAGGATTGAAGAAACAACGTTTCTTTAGGCAGACATAATTGTAACAGGATTCACCAAGGTTGTGAATGGAATCATCCTACATACGACGTAAGTAGGTGCATTACTCGAGAGCGCCAGTTACCCTTATTAACCAGTAAACTAAGTGTGAATAGGAAACTTCGTCCTGTGAATACATCGGCTAAACAAAGTAGATCGGTTATGATTGATTACTCGCGTCGTCAGCTTTATCGTTCCCCAGCGGACAAAGTCGCGGACGAAATCATAGCCAAATAGTTTTCTTATCAATACCATACAGAGATATAGTTGAATTTTGTTCAGCTGATGTTACGGCAAACAGAAATAGCTCTCAGGGACGAGAAAATATGAAGTTTATTAATCCGAGGGCATTTTCCGTGCGTTGCTTTTAGTATGATGAAAGTTTGTACGCGAATCCCTTGTGCCGTATAAGTCCATTAAGCAAATGGATAGAACGGAAACGAGAGCTCATTTTTAATTTTGTTGTCATTTAAATAATGGTAATGATGTGTCCCTTGCCGGCGTTCTTATTAATTAGAGCTTTTGCTAAATTAAAAACGTAGCTAATGTTCTATTTGTTCATGAGACATTTCTCTTTGTTTAAGCGCCTATTGTTTGACCACTTTTCATTATTCACAATGAAATATTATAATGCCAGAAAAAATAAGAAACTTTTGAATATTTAATTAAGTCTCTACAGCCAGGTTACTACAAAATATGAAGAAAATTTATAATTTAAGAATAAAAATAACACGTTGAGCAGTTTGTTTTACGTTACACAGTGATAATGTAAGATTAAATGTTTATCTAAGTCTATGGTTAAAATACCTTTCATATTACGTTTTTCAACATAAATAATCAAAATGCACAAAATTAAGTTATAATATCTTGATCTTGATTATATTCACAAACGTTTGCTTCATTTCTGATCTCAAAGCATCGCCTCCCATTGAAGTTACAAAATGAGGGGCGGTAAAAGCATTTATTAACGATTGATTCCGCCATTTCTCCGTTTCGAATCTAAAACTCATCATCTTTCCTTGTAGCTAAATCATATTCGGGACTCGTTAAGCAAGCTTTCCAGGGCCGACCACTTGGATGTAACTTTTAAATTACGTCTCCGCTCTCGCTAACTTATTTACTTCTTATAAGAAGAAACAAAATATAAATCCACTTTTCAGGTCAAGAGATAATGGCCTTTGATAACAACCTGAAAAAGCTTTCCGCTGTTTTGTTTCTTTTATCTTCAACTTTCGTTGAAGTGCGCCGCAAAAATTATAACTTGCGAGATTAAATAAAGAAGTTTTAATAAATTGCGTTGGGTAACCCGGGATTAAGACTGCGAATCCGATCCTTTGGTTTTAGTTGACAAGGGTATGTCATCAGTCAGGAGTGCCTACTTACGAGTGAGTACTAATACTCCTTTTCAACCGACTTCAAAAAATAATGTTATCAATTAGACTCATACATTATGTGATTGTAGCATTGCAATTGTTTCAATATCGGATTGGTTATTAAAATCAAAATAAAATTTTGAATGTAAAAATAACCTCTTGCTGTGAGTATCATCATTTCTTTTTCCTGTTTGTATTAATCTTAATTTAATTATGTTTAGCTGTTTTATGTTGAGCTCCAAATAAATGGGAACTGCTTAGTACATACTTAATTATGTATTATGTTATTTCAATATTCAGTCTCCTGCATCAATCAAAACATTGTACTTCTTATACGTTAGAAGATACTACACTTATAAATTTATTACCAGTAATAAAAAGGCAGATACTGGTTAGCACATGTGCTGGATCAGACGAGATCTTCCTACCCAGACAAACCAAAATAGAGCTCCCTGACGCAGATGTACTAGGAGACCAAACCCCAGACGAACTGGGAATAAGGGCTGGAAATAATGATGATAATGATTTCAATGGAAATTTGACGTATAGGTTGAGCTGGTACAGCAGGGATTCAAATAAAATCTATAACGTCATAAAATACAGGTGCAAACTTCACGCTTTATGCATTGACTCCATAAAATGAACTTTTATTACTGCTATATTTACTTTTTACGCACACATGTGGAAGCACGTTAACTTGAAGCAATTTCGATCATTTCTAGTCATATCAGCTACAAGATTGAGAGCTGTTAAAACAAATAAAGCAGGCTAGCTGTTTTGCCACAACGTCATCATAAATTGCAGTGCGCAAATTAGTAGTCTCCGGGCGCTGCACTCGCAGCAATGAAACGTCGAAAGCCGAAAACAAATAGTGCAAGTCTAGTTGCACTTATTCCGACATTTCGCCTACCAAATATCGCGGGCTATTATGCGAAATTTGTGCCAAAACTCATCTCCAGCACCATTTCATGGCGGAAACCGGTGCCCTTTATTTAGTGGCTGCATGGTTGCTACCGCGGTGCGAAATTCCGCATGACAAATTGGTAACTGATTTCGGTTCAATTTGCTAATTAACGATTTGTTGATTGTTTTTAATCATAGCGAAACTAGCAGAATCCGTTTTATTAGATTATTAGTTCCCAGACCATGTAGCACGAGGGAAAATAATATGTTTATTTGCTTTCAAAGCGATTTTGTAATTGGACTGTTAGTTCGCATCAGTCCCAGTGACGAGAGTTAGGTCGTTATTTTCATAACGTCAATAAACGAAATAAATTGGAAACATGTTACGCAGTGCGCATGGCTTGTTTTGATACATAAATGAGTTATTAGAATTCATATTAATTTATTAAGTTATTTAAAGACTTATTGAAATTGCAAGCAAGTTTGTTTTTGATTAAATTAATGCTGGTTTTTGTAATTTATTTTAAGATTAATAAAAACAAAAATTTTAATGTAAAAATATTGTTGCTTATTGGTAGACATGAAAACAAAAACTGTACGAGATTTGGGACGTAATGTATTAACATGAGATTTTGAGTATTTCGGAAATCACCGCATATATAGTCGTCGACAAATTGCAGAAAGTCAGATGCGTTTTACTTCAATAGAGCCGCTCTTATTTTAGAATTTAGGTAAAATTAACGTTAAAACAGAATGAATCATAACTATAACAAAGGTGAAGCTCTTTTATTAAATTGACCTGGAACTTTTGCATTGTAACTTAAGTTGAATCACAGGCGCTTCTGCGGCCCAGGGGATCCAAACATGCTACATTAGGTAAGTGAATCTTCAAAACTTTGCCAGCCCTTTTCATCTCTTGGAGGTCGAATTTCGCAAAACATAAACTAAAAGTAACCTTCATCCATACAAAGTCTCAAGTTTTGGGTCCAAATGACTCCGTGAAAAGCAAGCCGTGATAAAAGTTTTGATTTATCGATTTTTCATGTTATGTAGATTTGCTTGGCAGCAAAATGCTTTAAGACTGTTAACAGATATACACATATTCTGCAAAATAGAACGAATGTAACGGTTATCAAAATATTTGCTACATAAAGAAACTATATTTAAGTATTAACCCTTTTCTACAGATCAGTACACAACTAATGAAAGTGATGTTTGTTAGAAAAATACCACTTCATTAACATTTGGACCATAATGACATGCAGTCGTTTAACTTTCACTTAGGCATAGACATGCCCCGTTAAGCGATATTGCTTACATACCCAAAAGCTTTTAGCTAGTTAGCAAATCCCAAGTGCCTAATAGCTAATAGTGATACAAATATTAATTTGAGTGCAAACCGCGCCCGTGTTACTGTCACCTCATTCCCGAAATTAATGACAAACAGAGTCCCTCCCTTGCTCTAAATGTCACCAGGCAATGTTTTCGATGGCTAATTGACTCAGTTAACCCTTTGTTAGCGATGACGTCTGTAATGGGCTAGTTAACCCATGACTTGTTACGTAAAGGAGAACGTTAGGGGTCCAATTTGTCATTACAGGCAGCTAGCATTGTTCTCATTTCTATTAATGTGATAGGTACTGTCTATTGTCATTAGTTCAATAAATTGTTATAGTTGGTACTTAATAATGGTACGAACTGTAGGTACCTTATCGCATGAAAAAGATTACTTAACAGGTAAAACGTGATTATATCTTCACCTAATCCTTTATTAATTGTATTGAATTTACGTATGGCAATTTTTATTGAACCAGCTACAAAACAAAAGTAGACCTAAAATGAGTCAGCCTCAGTGTAGCAGGTTATTTTACGCCTCGTAAAGTACAAAATAATGTCTTCGCGATACACATAAATCATGTTTTACGACATATTTTATGTTTCAGCTCTTTCCTCATTTTAAATTCGCCCAATTCAGATTTCAAACATATAAGTGAATTTGAGATAGATCCGGTTGTATTTATAAGTTAGATATTTGAAGGGTTGTATTGTATTCAACGATTCATTGGTAAGATCGGTATAATAGCTAGGCTAGGATACTAGCGCAACAAGTCTCTCTTTTTATTAAAGTTATGACGTACCTACATGATGTTGTTTCAGTCAGTGACATCTAACTCAAGGATGACAAATAAGAGTTATGATTATTTGAAAATAAATATTTCGTTTAAATTATATGTAAGTTTTATGAAAGAAAAGCTCCTCACAACATTTCTCGCGCGTAGCTTGCGCATTTTTACGAAATACCTCGCCAGTATTGCAATAATTATATCGATTTTATGGTTTTCTTTTTCCATTCCAACAAATAAAAATCATCAGTATTGTTTGTACAACCACCCCTGAGTCGGGTGTCGCTGAGCAAAATCAACACCCTGAATACTTGTAGGTATGAATAGATTTAAAAAAATAAATAAACGTAATTTAAGCTATAATTTAAGGTGGCTTTATTAACCTGGATTGCATCTCTATAAAAGATGTGTTCAGAAATTTCGAATAATATAAATGATTACAAGCCCTATTTTTGCATCAATCGCTGAATATGGCTGTATGTTTTACTTAAAAACATTGGAAATCACCCTTATATATACGTCAGTCAGTAGTCACAAAATTCGATTATCTTTTTTCGAATTATTCCCATGTGGAATATTAGTAATTTTCATTGAAAAATCAGACATTGAGCAATGAATATCACACGCCATCTTGATGCGATTTAAAAATAGGGGCCCAGAACCTTTGAAGAAAAAACCTTTGAAATTGGATAGTAACTACCGCTGTCCGATATTATCCTTCGTTTACGTTCGTCGTTCTAAGAGACATTTTCTATGGAGCTCCGATGACCAGCATAAAAGGTGCTTTGAAATTAAATACTGCCTTTCCTTCAATGAAAGGATAGATGCAAATACCTAAGGTAATCTCTTAGAAAATGCATCTGGCATTCGCTGAGACTTAATAAGTTTTGAGAAGGAAACTAAGATTATTGTAGACTGAAATTCTCAACTTGCTGTAATACAACGTCTTCCTCCAAAAATAGGAGGCAGACTATCAATAGAGAACCACATTTAAAACCTGAAGAGGAAATTAACCGCTACAAAATTGTTAAAAAAGACGTATTCTTCTACTTATTATCTTATTTAACCCTTGATATTACTTAGGTTGGTTTATTACGTGCGTTTCCTCCAAGTGAACAGCTCTAGATTCATTTAAATTTATATTTATCATTTAGTTACAGTTTAAAAACAATTTTTGAAACAAGATTTTCTTTTTGTAATGCGATTGAATGAAAGATATTTAGCTAAATGTGTGCTCACTCAGTCCTCACAAGCAGTCAGCCATATCTACATACTGATATAAGTTGGTCAATTTATTCAGTGTTCTTTTTTTTGTTGAAACTCTCTTTAATTAGAGCCTGTTATTTCAGATCGTCAAGATTCGTATTTATAATTTTACTTTTGAATTATTGTGCTCACTCCATCCACACGCTTTTGTATCTTTATGAACCAACTATAGATTGCCATTCCATCGTTTGCATTGTATGAATTGGCTAGAAATAGGATTATTGAGCATAAGAATAAACCACTTTTACTGTGCGTTCGTGAGAAAAACAGATCCCTGGTGGTCACTCCATCTACCATCGCTAAATACTTAAAATCTTTTTTGTTAAGTTAACAGAAAAGAAAATGTGAACATAATATGAATTTTTTGTACAAAAATACTATAAAATATTTGACTGTACACAGTTTGATATTACTTTTTACTTTTAGAGATATACCAAACTTAATTTCGGTTTTAAATGACACATAATATGTTGTATCCACGTGACAATAATCAGAGGACATAAAATTATTGTTTGATTATTATGTGTTATGTTGTGAATGAGTGTGTTTGTGATGTAGGCCAATAAACGTTTTTTCTTTCTTTCTTTCTTTCAAAATAGGACTGGATAAATTGAAACGATTTAATTCTTAACCAGACCGCAGAAAACAGATGGAAGAGATTAAGAGTCGCATATAGATTTAGATTTTGGTTGGGTTTTAGATAATGCCCTGTTTCATTCCTCATTAACACATTCCTGAAAAAATACTGATAACCCTGAAAAATATAAGTGGGAAAACATAATCCCTGTGCCTCGGTAAGGACTACCTTTTTCTTGTCATTACATATGATATTTGTAAATTAAGTTGAATAACGTTTATTTATACCGAATTCAAAATAAGGAGGTTATTTCGTTGGAGTATTGTAAGTATAAAATACATAGAAACGTCAGAAAAAAACCTAGTATTCAAAAGAAAGTTATTTGATGGTGACATAAACAGGCAAAGGACGTATAGTTCCCTCAAAACGTTTTGCTTTAACAAGCTGAGGTCTTATGTTTTCCACATGTTTATTTTCCTTATTTTACAACAATCCCGCAAGAAACCAACAATAACTTTGTAATTCCAATTAGGGAAATTCAGAATGTCCAACATATTTGAAAACCACACGGCTTATCTTTCTTCGATTAGCCATAATCAATAAAAATCGCGCATTGACCGACAATCCCCTATTGGTCAATCAGTCGAAACTCAAATGGCAGTCAGTGTCACACACATTCGGATAACTTAATTCTTGACTTTTACTCATATCCATTTTTTACCATTGAGCTACAAAACTAGTGTTGAAAATGACTATAAAACAGTAAAAAACGTTTCAGTCAAATTGATTTCAGTAATGTTTTATATTTTTTTCGGTTGTGCGTACTCTAGATCGAATTTGGTCGGTCACGTGACTTTCGCGTTATTTTGTGGAACAAAATACAACAAATACTCATAATAAGTAATCGCAACTTATTCACACGCCGACACAAAGTGTGTTTTTTTTGCGAAATCTAAGTCAGAATATTATATTTACGGTTCATACGGTCCAAATAGCATAATATGTCCGCATTTGACCGGTCATGTATGGTTTATGACAAATGTGACTGGTCAGATATAGTCATTTTACATTTAAAATAGAGGTTCTGTATACAAGTACAATAATAAAAGTAATAATAGTAATAAATAATTTATTTAGTTTCAAAAGAACAATAACAAATCAAAGAATATCAAAATTCAAACCAAACCCAAACTAACTACCTAATATACAAAACCGTTTCCTTCAGGCAAGTAAGCGAGAATGATAGCTGCGTGAAGTCGTGAAGTTAGGTCAGTTAAGTCCTAGTATTTTGTCACGTGTAAACACCTTATTCTATGTCCTTCATACAAAATATGAAACTTTGTTTAACTCTTAAAGCAAAAAGTAATATCAAACTGTGTACTGCCGAATATTTTATAGTAATACTGTACAAAAAAAACCGGCAAAGTGCGAGTCGGACTGGCACACTGAGGGTTCCGTGCCAACTTTAACAAATTCACTTAGCTAAAATACATGACGTATTTTTTTCAAAATTTACACTCGCTTAGTTAAGAAGTTAGATGGGGTGGGGAGGGGGGGGGGACGACTTTTAACAGTGATGCTTATAGGTACAGAATAAAGTAGCTGTGACATACTGACGGACAGACAGACATAACGAAACTATAAGGGTTCCGTTTTTTTCCATTCGGCTACGGAACCCTAAATATCATATGTTTGCTCTTTCTTTTAAGTTAACATAGCAAAAAAGATTTAAGAGCACGAGGGAGCCGTTTTACTCATGAACGCACAGTAAAAGTGGTTTACTTTTATGCTCAATAATCATATTTCTACCCAATTAATACAATGTAAGCGATGTAATGCATATCTATAGTTGGTTCATAGAGATACAATAGCGTGTGGATGGAGTGAGCACGATAAATTAATAGTAAATTTTAAATATGAAACTAGACGATCTGAAATAACAGGCTCTAATTTAAAAGAGTTTTAACAAAAATAGGAACACTGAATAAAAGGACCAACGTATTTCAGTATGAAGATATGGCTGACTGCTTGTGAGGACTGAGTGAGCACACATTTAACTAAATATGTTACATTCTATTGCATTACAAAAAGAAAATCTTGTTTGTACAATTGTTTTAGACCTGTAACTACGAGTATATGATAAATATACATTTATTTGAATCTAGACCTGCTCACTTGGTGGAAACGCAGACTGGTTTATTTTGTGTTTATTGAAATAAAAATATTTGACCATAAAAATAGACTAAATAAACATATAATCAGCAATGTATTTCTTAATTTTTAACAAGGAGCGCATCTAATGGGGTTTCCGTCAGAGTTTACGTCAGTAATTTTTGAAAATGAGTGAACAACCATACCATTCGATTGCAATTCAAGTAATATAAATATCAATCAACGATTAGGTATGTACTAACGTTTTAGTACTACTAGTGTTAAATAGAATGCTGACTGACTTACGATCAACATACTAGTCCTTTACAATACGACCAGTTTAGAAACTTGAAACTTTCCATGAACGCCAATTACATAAATTAGACAAAAGTTATTTAAACATCAACCCTTGTAAGGGTAGCGTTAAAAAAAAAACAATATAAAAAATATTTTTTTAATCAAAGTTTTCACCTATTTGATTAATTCGTCAAACCCCACGGCGACAGCATATGGGACGCGATAACCATTGATTTACTATTGTGTCTGAATCTCGGTTCTTGATTGTAAAAGGATAAAAAACCAGCCAATTGCGAGTCGGACTCGCGAACTAAGGGTTCCATGTCAACTGATTTAGGCAATCCACTTACACTTCCACTTAGTAAAATACCACAATATTTTGTTGACAGCAAATATAAATTGCGGTTAAAAAAGCTAAAAGCAGTTGTTTTTCATAGTGTTTGTATGAAGAACAAAGTTATGTTTGCGGTTGTTGAAAATGTGCTATATCTCAAAAACTTGTCGTTCGATCCCGTCCGAACTAATTTTCGTTGGAAGTTTTTGTTATGATATACATTATACATATTTTTCAAAATTTACACTCGTTTAGTTTAGAAGTAAGATGGGGGGGACACCCATTTTACTACTTTGCAAGCGTCTAGCTAAGACACGTTAGACATTAAAAGAAAATGGTTTAAGGAACCTTTATGTCATTTAAAAAAGTAAAAACCGACTTCAAAACCAAAATGCACTAAAAAGTCTTAAATAAACTCTTGACTATTGAAAGGAAAGGAACCCATTTTAGGCAAACAATTTCTTTTTGGAGTCGGTGCTGTGATAGTTGATGCTTGATGGTCAAAGTGATGGCACCGACTCCAAAAAGAAATTGTTTGCCTAAAATGGGTTCCTTTCCTTTCAATAGTCAAGAGTTTATTTAAGACTTTTTAGTGCATTTTGGTTTTGAAGTCGGTTTTTACTTTTTTTAAAGTTAATTTTATTTCTTATTTTTAGAGATTACAGGAGAATGGGGGGGGGGGGGGGCACCTTATGACTCTGTTTCTTAAGAAGCTACAAACTACCTATTATAAGTTCTTTCATTATAATTACTGAACTCCTAAGCGTTAAGGAGTTCCACCATCAGCTCAGCCCCAAAAGATGTTGACTATTAGACGTAATAACATGTCAACATGAAGATTCAAGCAAAGAAACGCTATACGTGCCTTTAAAATTTGAGCGTTTCCCTCGGTTACACCAAGATCCCATCATCAGATCCCAAATTGAAAAAAATGGGACCAACTAGAAGGTATACCCTTTAAGTAAGCTAAAAAAATTTTCGAATCGGTCGACAAACGACTGAGATATGAAGTAACAAACATACAAAAAAAAACATACAGTCGAATTGATAACCTCCTCCTTTTTTGAAGTCGGTTAAAAAGACCTATCCATAGACGGGGTGTCAACAGGCAAAGGTTTAACAAAAAAAAATCGGTTTTGGTTTCATGTATGGAAGCCTCCCTTAAATATCATTTATTTTTATTTTTTGTATAAGAATCGTAAGGCGGTTAACAGGATAAATCTTTCTACCAAATTTCAACAGTGTGATGCTTATAGTTACAGAATAAAATAGCTGTGTCATACGGACGGCCAGACAGACAGACAGACAGACTTGACGAAACTATAGGGATTCCGTTTTTTTGCCATTCGGCTACGGAACCCTAAAAACCGGCCAAGTGCGAGTCGGACTCGCGTACTGAGGGTTCCGTGCCAACTTTAACTGATTGAAGGAATGCACTTAGCTATAATACCAAAATATTTTGTTGACAGCAAATATAACTTTGTTTCTCATAGTGTTTGTATGAAAAACAAAGTTATGTTTGCGGTCGTTGAAAATGTGCTTTATCTCAAAAACTACTGGTTCGATCCCGTCCAAACCAATTTTCTTTGAAAGTTTTTGTTAAGATCTACATAATATATTTTTTTCAAAATTTAAACTCGCTTGGTTTAGAAATTAGATGGGGGGGGGACGCCCATTTTACCACTTTGGAAGCGTCTAGCTGTGAAACGTTAGACTTTAAAAGAAAATGGTTGTAGAAACCTCTATGTCATTTTAAAAGACCCCACACGTATAGGTTTGACCAAAAAAAATTTTTTCAGTTTAAGTTTCATGTATGGGAGCCCCCCCTTAAATATCATATTTTTTTATTTTTTGTATAAGAATCGTTAAGCGGTTAACAGGATACATCTTTCTACCAAATTTCAACAGTGTGAGGCTTATAGTTACAGAATAAAATGGCTGTGACATACGGACGGACAAACAGACAGACAGACAGACTTGACGACACTATAAGGGTTCAGTTTTTTGCCATTCGGCTACGGAACCCTAAAAAGGTATCAAGCAAAAGCAGCAACGAGCAAGTCCTTGTACGTACCATTCCAGGTAGCATGTGATTAGTAGTTCTACTGTGCACTCGAGTCCCCATCCAATTTACCACAGCAATCAACCGCGGTTAATAAGCCGCGTTTGTGTCATCTAATCACTAACGTGGGCCGATAAACATCCAAATTCTTCCTTACACCAACTGCTTAAAGTCGACAATTGAATGGATGCTCTTTTTGTTTAATAATAGACACTTATTGCCTGAGAAGACTAACGTTATAACAGGACGGACGGGATGATTACTCGTACTAATTCATAAGTCCGGGAAATAATAAGGTCTTGTAGCCAAACAGCGCGCTAAATATTTTGATGTGGCAAGCCATATTTCATCATAACAAATTGATTTATTGACGTATGAACGTTGCAAATAAATATTCTGTAAATCTATGGAAAAGGTTGTTGGAATTAACGAAACTCTGTTAAACATGGTTCAATTAAACCTACTATAAATGTTTCAAAAAAAACAAATATACCTTTACGTCGCAACCGGGGGGCCGATTCTCGCGGCAATCGAACTTTTTTCGTGTGGTAATTCGATTGCGAGCTTAACCTTTTTACCTAAAACATCAAGTAAAATGTCTACACGTAAAAAAAGCTTACGCATGAACAAAATTTAAAAACATAGAAATTGTAACCCTGAGATATGAAAAACTACTTTTCTTCGAATGTGAGTTGTAGACCTTACGACGCATACGATATATTTTTTAAGAATAGTGTATTGATCACTTTATCTGTCTTTTTGAGAATCAGTCTTTTTAAGAATCTGTCCTTATGTGAAAAAACGTAAAATTCGATCGGTGAACTTTTTCGTATACGAATTGCACGAGAATTGGCCCCCTGGGTTACTATCCTAGACTGGAGCTAAGATTTTTTACAGACAGAAGTTTTAAAGTTGCAAAAATCTAAAGGTAGGTATTCCATCTCTAGTAAGGCAAAACTGCAGATAGAGCATATAAGGAACGGCCATTAGTGTACTGTACATGAAATGTTGTTAGGTACTGTTTGACGGTTTCCAGTGATCAGTATTTTGATAAGAAACATTCTCGCTAAAAACATAACAGCTATAGATTAACCGGGAAACTGAGACGTATCTGACTGCCGTCACTTTTGTCGTCTTCACCTCCCAATGTATCTACTTCATATTAATTTAGTGAATAAAATGTTCTCCTTTTAGGTTAAGGAAAAATCGTAAGATGCATAAGGATGGTACGGAGTACATTGATTGGGATTAAATTAAAGTGAAGGCAACAGAAGTGACGTCAGACATGTCTCAATTTTGCAGTCGATCTATAACGCTTCAACACGCGAGCGGTTGCAGGTGACCGCATAACAGTTGAATTTCTATTGTGTCTCGTTTACATACGCATAAGGGACTAATAGGTCGCTAGTTACATCAAATGCAAGGTAAGTAGGCAAGCTGCAACATGAGTTGCAAGACAGTGCAGCTGACATCAGCCCGCTAATTGCGATGTCAGGCTGTATCTCAATCAATACGATCCAATCGGCCTCTGGTCTAAGATGGGCTTATGTTAATGTGCATTGAAGTTAATCGGATGACTCGGTAGCGGTTGCTATTAATTAAAGGATTTGCTATTACTCAATCAAATGCCGTATTCGATACCTATTATACTTGAGATATAAAAATTATGTGGTTTCCGATGATACTTATGCATCTGACATGTTGTCAAATGTCATTTAGAAACTTGAATTCTGACAATTTTCATATAGTACGGTGGTGGCTCCACACAGTTTTTGTAAACAAGCAACATACTGAAATAACTAATCGAATATCTTATTATACAGTGCTACAAAGACCTTTTGGCCAATACATGACATTTACAGAGAGCGCTAGCATTTAATAAGGGTAGCCAGTGCAAGAAATTCATTGATTAGTAGGGTAGAAGTACCGTTTGTGGCCACTGTACCATTTATGGCCATTTTTTGTCTAAATATACTATAATAATAATTCTGCTTAAACAAGACCATCATTATCTTGATTAAATTAGGCGTAAAAAGTTAAAAATTCAATAATAAATCATTTTAGTGTTTTAATTTTCTATGAATTAACGCAAATTTCAACTGTCAACAAACGGTGCAAAGGTGGCCAAAAACGGTACTTCTACCTATCATTTTATTTATTACCTTATATTGTGCTCGACCATGAAAAATTGGACCAATGGGAAAGGCAATGATTATAATACTATACATGTATGTTTATATCATTGTAAATCAATTGTATTAACTATAAAAACCATTAAAAATTATAGGAGCTAGCTACCTCTATGGTATTTAAAAACAATCATTTTAATAGTTTACATAGAACACGTACGGAAATAATACAAAAAGGAAAATCGGAATATCTCTTTTAAGATTGAGAAGACTTCGATACACTCGATCTGGCAACCGCATTGGCATTTTGTATATGATAGCGTTAGTTCTGATTTTTGCCGTTAGTCAAAATAATAATAAACGTTTATTTCAGGCAACAGATAATGAAATACAGGCCCAAAAAATAAATACCCTACAGACAAACATACATAATCAAAATAAAATATCAAAATTCAATTTACACACTCTTTGTGTTGTTCGTGGTGTCGCGTAGACTTCCGCGAAATCAAAAGATCCACGTCGCACTGTAAGTTGATTTTGATGAGAAAAAAAATCTCAATCCCACTATGAAAATATAAATAAATGTCGATTATCTCGACGAACATACCGTGCAAAGGCAACTCGTTAAACTTCACAGTTCAAAAGCAGGGCCATGTAAAAGTTTCGCATTCCGCGACGACGCTGATTGTTCAAGCCACCCATAAAAGCTTTTGTAAATTATTTATCATAACATTTCGAAGAATTCATTATTATCTTTATGTCACTATTCAATAATTTATATGGACATATTAATGAAATCGTTTTTTTTACCGTAGGTAGTTTAATAGATAGTTATACTAGTGAATAGCATGTCTTTACTTACTTTTTATGTGCTTAAGATAATTTCTATTCAGTGATTTAACCAGCGATTAACTCTCAAATCCTCACAAACTGACTTTACCCCGCATTTAAAATTTAAATCAACATTTAAAATATTATCAAAGAGACAGATATTTTCCAAATGATATTAACTAAAAGCTTTTAACTTAAATCGTTACTGAAAATTAAAAGTACTAATGAACTTAATGAACATCACTCAAGCCAGCGAAACTTTTTCACTTGGATTGTTAACACTTTAGCGGCAACGATTTATCTTTTAAAATAAATTAACATTTCATGCTCCGAATGTCACAACTTTAAATTTAGTAGGTAGGATCGTGAACATTGTGATTAATCGCGAAAAAGATTTCCTAATTCAGTAAGCATATAAATGTATCTAAAATTTTAACTCGAACTTAGAACTCTAAAGTGCCAAATGTAAAGATTAAAATTGGTTGCCACGTTGGTGATACTTGTGACGCGAACTCTACCCCGAATAAGGTAAAATTCGTAAGCCGCATTCTGATGTGGTGTCATAAATCCTCAAACTCAATGATTAAAATGCTTTTCAATAATAGTCGATTATTCACTAAGGGATTAAAGTAATGTCTTACGGCACGAGCGCCAATTTGACTCATAAGCGAAATTAAAGGATTATAATTTTGTTTTCTAGTTTTACTTCCGAGCGTCAGTGAGGGAAATCCTGATAGTATTGTATGGCCGTAATGGATTTTCATACTATATTTAGGCCCATGAGTTGACATGTGACACTTTTTTAATATTATGTTACGTATAATCAAACGTTGAGAGCTAGTGAAGCGAAATAGTAGATACAAGGGGAGAAAGTGACCCATTTCACTCAAAATGTTTTTGGCTAATAATTCGAGAGTGAAATGGGTGCTTTCACCCGAGTTAAACATACTATTTTTCATTTCGAATGTGAGGAAAAATAAATAAATTTAGATGTGTGATTGTGATGCGATGATGAGATATAATGTAGTTTGGCGAGAGATGAAACCTCAAGTTTTTACATCACATATCAGTTTGTTTACTGTCTTTATACATAAAACACACAATAATAAGGACAGTACGGCACGGAAGACAACAGAGTGCATAAAACGCGGACGGTATAAAATATTTCAAATCATTCATAAAGATGAAATAAGAAACCAAAAATTTTGCGCACGGGCGGGACTTGAACCAGCAACCTTTTGGCAAACCGGGCCAAACGCTCTTACCAATTGAGCTACCGTGCTGTTAGTCCGACCCTGCGAAATTTGTGGTTTCTTATGAAAACGTCAATTACGTGACGCTTAGCGCCATCTAGCCGTCTGTTTATGAAACAGATGGCCCAAGCAGTTATTCTTTACAGAATAAATTCAACTTGGAAATTGATGTCGCTTCGCTATCTAATGCTTTAGAATGTTTTTAACACTCACAGTGTCATATTTTATATTCATAAAGATGAAATAAGAAACCAAAAATTTTGCGCACGGGCGGGTAAGAGCGTTTGGCCCGGTTTGCCAAAAGGTTGCTGGTTCAAGTCCCGCCCGTGCGCAAAATTTTTGGTTTCTTATTTCATCTTTATGAATATAAAATATGACACTGTGAGTGTTAAAAACATTCTAAAGCATTTCAAATCATTGTTAAAAATATCGATAGATTTTTTCTCACAGACAATAATAATAGTAAAAGAACCAACCTTAACCTTGTTACCAAAACTACCACAGGTTATGTCAAATTCCAGGTTCAATTTTGCCTCATGGGATAGCGCTATGAGTGACAGCTAAAGGTGGGAGTGAGTAAGACGATTAATTAACAACAAAATCGCGGGAAGTCACCTCCGCCTGCTTAATAATCTGTGCAATAATCGACAAAACTAAAAAAATATATCGTTAAGACAAACAAAGTGTGACAATTTAAATTGAAAAAAAAGTGACACTATATATGGCGGGTAACCGAATATTATATTTGTAGATTATAAATTGTTAAAAGTTTGACCAATTGTAAATTTTAAAAATCAGTGACCATAATAAACACGCTTTCAATGTTAAGCTAATCTTAAAAATATGGAAAGCTTGTTTATTTTAATAATATGATGTGACTCAATTATCTTCAACTCCATGTCTGATAGTACCAATTAAAACTAAATTACTTTCCACCCTAGGGATGGAAAAGCTTCACATGAAAATTTAATTTTCTGAGCAGGAGAAATGAAAAAATATTATGAGTATCCAAATGAAAATAAAACGTCAAAACTTTAACAAAAAAAATGGGACACCATTTTTCTTTTGATGATTTCAGTACTGGTAACTTACCTAGTTATTTTGTTGTGTATTTTATAACGGTGCATAAAAAAACTTTATACTTGTCTCGTTTGATAAAATAAGCTTACTTTCTTCATTATAAAACAAAACCTTCATCCAACAGTAACTTTAAGATCATACACAGGCACGTTATCAAAACCCACCCACATACCTACCGCAGTTGCAATATGTATCACGTTTTATATCTCATCTTTCTGCAATGCGAATGGATTTGGCAAAAGGCCCGCACCAGATTTACACCACTGCTCATATATTTTACAAGGATTATACCACTGTTTACCTAATTGTATCCGAGGCGTTGTAAGTACGGATTTTTCAAAAGTGCCAAAAAGGTCTTTTACGGGCTGCATTACTGCGTGTTTTTCATTTACTAAAGATTTTGGACACGAAGCGCTGTTTTTTCGACACCTGTGTATGAAATTTACTAATGAGAAGTTTTATTTATTTATTTGTCGTGCCGTACATTAACATATACCTAGTCTTGCCATAAATATTGTCACAAAGATATATTTTTTTAAATGCAAACTAAAAAAATATTAATACTTAAATATTATTACTTTTACAGTGTATTAGTTTTATACATTAATATAAAACCATTTAAAATATAAAAAGCTTATTCGAAGTGGTTTCCATTTGCTGCAATACAGTCCTTTAAACGTTGAGGCCAGTTATCAATAGAAGCACGCACTCTTTCCATGGGAAAATTCTTCAGTGCCAATCGTATGGATTGTTTTAGGGACTCCAAATTATCATGGCGTTAAGAGCAAGCCGTACTCTCTAAAACTGACCTGATTAAGATCGGGACTAGACGAAGGCCAGTCTTCAGCTCTAATGAAGACAGAAACGTTCGCTTCTAACCAAAACTGCGTGGACCAAGCTTTATGACCCAGCGCCGAGTCTTGTTGGAAAGACCATGACCATTGGTTATTGAGCATGGTGTTGTTAAGAGGCTTAACTACCTTCTCAAGAATGGTATCTTGATACACTTGTGCCGATGTTTTGATACCTTTTTCACAAAAATATGGTTCAGTCACTCCTTCATAGCTAACACCCCATTAAACCATCACTGAAGTCGGGTAATGTCCACGTTGCACTCCGCCGACTAATTGGGAAGCTTCCTTAGCGGTTTGAGCATAAATACGGTCATTTTTTGTTAAAATTTTGCTCAATTGTAAAGATTTTCTCATCCGTAAACATTTTTTTTCTGTGACCTCCCTTTGCGTACCGTTTCAGTAGTTTTTTCGATTTTACCTCCCTATTCTTTTTTAAATTATCAGTTAAAAAATGACCAGTGCGTCTCTTATAGGCTGCAAGTCCTAAGTCATCTTTTAAAATACGCGACATGGTTATGGGTGCTATCTTCATCTCCCGAGATAAAATCTTTTGCTTTCGGACAGGATTTCTGCGAATTCTTTCCCTCACTGCTTTGATCACCTTTTTGTACGGACACTACGTGGACGGCCAGATCTTTTTCTGTCACAAACAGAGGAGGTCTCATTGTACCTATTGATATCCCGGTACACAAACATTTGACTAATACCAAGCGTATGGAGAGTTTTAAAAATTGCATTTGGCTCCATTCCATTTTGTGTAATGCAATAACAGCGATTCGGTTCTCTTTATCACCCCACTCCATTTTAATATCGCAAAATATTAAAAAATGTATAGGCGCCAAAATTAGAAAACACAATCAGCAATCGTATAAACGTGACAGATTCCCAATTCAAACGTAATATTTTTCTTATTTTTAATTGTAACAGTATTTATGGCCAGACTGTGTATAGTACTACGTTTGTCTTCTTCTTATAGCAAGGCAGTGACACGGCACAATAACTTCTTGAGTTCAAACCCTAAATTCTTTTTTTTAAATTAAATAACACTGTAAATGTGAAATAAAATATTTAGGTACCTCTTCTTGGAATTAGTTATTAAACTGAGGCACAAAGATGTTATATTATTGCAAGAATTTAATTTTGATAGAGCTTAACCCCTCACTCAAGAACTGAAACTTGAAAGACAGAGTGGTATGAAGAACGTTGATATTATCGTTTTGAACTTTGATTCTGTTTAAAATCTGTCAAGTCCTTAGGTCAAAGAATGTCACTGAAATGTTCTATACTTTATTGATAGACAGAGACAGTAACTAATTTATTTAAAATAATAAACTTTGGTAGGGACGCTGATTTTTTTATTTGTTTATTTAAATCAAAACACTTGCAAGTTTACAGAACTAGTCTCACACACTTATAAGCTTGTATTACAATAATAATATGATTTTCATATAATAAGATATTACCATAATATCAACTCAAATGTCAACAAATCAGGTCAAAGTCATTAAACTAAATGATAGAACGCACAACATACAATATATAAACGTGGAATTATCAATTACAATACAAAATAAATTAAAATAATTATAAAAAAACAGTAGTCCATCAAATTGAAAGTCATATAATCTCTGATTTTAATTAGATAGATCGGAATGACAGCTATATTTGCACTTTTGATTTTTTAATGTTTCAAGCAATGATATTATATTTGCGTAGTGCAATGGTGTTGTGACAATTCTATTGTGTGCGATTGATTGAACTTGTGATATAATGTGTTTTTAATAATCAGATTTCTTTTAATTGGATGAATAAAACATGTAAAACGTTGCAAAGAGCTATAAACAAATGTAATACATAAAACAGTTGTTCTAACGAGTAAAAAATCTGTCTTATCCCTTGCAATAGCAATATTATTGTATGAATTTTACCTATTTTGACATTTTACTACTTTATATAAATAATTTACGAGTGACAATGATGATACTTGTAAAAAATATGATTTCAACAAATTATAATTTTGTAAAATAAAATTTAAAAATGCCTTTCTCTCTACTTTAATAATTAGTGATAAAAACAAGTTGGTAGTAACCAACTTGTTTTTATCACTAATTTAAGTATATATAATTATTTTCGGCAGTAGTCGCCTCAGCGACGCGACGTAGGCCTCTCCTAAACTTTTCCACCTTTCTCTTTCTCGAGCTTGGCGCATCCAAAAAGTTCCGCTTCTCTGGGTAAATATGTCACACCATTGTTTGTTTGGTCTACCCTTTTTTTTGTCTCTGGGAAACCATTCGCTTTATCCTCCTATTACTATTCATTCTACAAATGTTACCTGCCCATTGATATTTGAGGAGTCTTGATCTTTTCGTCATGTCAGTTATTTTAGTTCTCCATCTAATGTTTTTGTTGCTTACTTTGTCTGATCGTAGGTCAGGCATGGTAGTATAATAATAATAATAATCCCCCTAGCCAAATTCGACTACGGTGGCCCGTTACAACGACTAACTGACTGCGCGGGACATATAGTGCACAAGTGTGTGCGCAAACACAGGTGCACTCTCTTTTCACTCTCACAGCCCGATGGGACAGCAATCTGACACGACCGGAGAGAGATCAGGCGTCAGGACCAACGGCTTTACGTGTTTTTCTGTGGCACGGGTGTGAAACACCGCCAACTTCCAAACTCCGGGCTACCCTGAGAATTTCTGAACAGAAAAACGCAGGTACGTATTTTTTTGGCCCGACCCGGGGATCGAACCCGGGACCTCTGGCGCAGCTGTCGCTTTAAAGTGCAACCCTCTAACCGTTGCAATACTAGCTTGCACCGAGGCAGTATTGCAACTTCATAGAGCTTTTTCTTTATGCGTATGTCAATGTCTTTCACTATTTCTCTTCATCATCATCATCATCATCATTATCAGCCAAAGGACGTCCACTGCTGAACATAGGCCTCCCCCACGGATTTCCACAGCGACCGATCACTAGCGGTCTGCATCCAGTTTAATTCTGCGATCTTTATAAGGTCATCTGTCCATCTTGTTCGTGGACGTCCCACGCTGCGTCTCTGGTCGAAGGGTCTCCAATCTAGAACTTTCCTGCCCCAACGGCCATCAGTTCTTCGCGCTATGTGCCATGCCCATTGCCACTTGAACTTACTGATTCTCAAGGCTATGTCCGTTACTTTAGTTCTTTTACGTATCTCCTCATTTCTGATTCAATCCAGTAGAGAAACACCCAGCAAAGCCCTCTCCATCGCCCGTTGTGTGATTTTGAGCTTCATTATAAGGCCCATAGTAAGAGACCATGTTTCAGATCCGTATGTCATCACTGGTAACACACACTGGTTGAAGACTTTCGTCTTCAGTCACTGAGGTAGATGAGATGAGAAGACACTCTTGCGCAATTTCCCGAACGCTTCCCAGCCGAGTTGGATTCGTCGATTGACCTCTTTCTCGAAGTTGGACCTACCCAATTGGATCACTTGTCCCAGGTAGACGTACTCGTCGACAACTTCGAGAGTTGAGTTTCCAACGGATACTGGAGTGAGTACGGCAAGGGAGTTCGACATAATTTTCGTCTTCTCCATGTTCATTTTAAGACCCACTTGTTGGAAAACTCGGTCAAGGTCTTCGAGCATAGTGCCAAGATCGTCCAGCGTCTTTGCCACAACGACTATATCATCGGCAAATCGGAGGTTTGTGATGTATTCGCCATTAACATTGATGCCGATTCCTTCCCATTCCAGAAGTTTGAAGGCGTCTTCCAATGCCGCTGTGAACAGTTTCGGAGATATAACATCTCCCTGTCTCACACCTCTTCGCAATGGAATTGCCCTCGTGTTCTGCTTCTGTACGCGGACCGACATGGTGGCGTTATTGTAAAGGCACTTTAACACCTCTATATACCTATAGTCTATGTGGCACCGCTGCAGAGACTGAAGCACCGCCCAAGTTTCGATCAAATCAAAGGCCTTCTCATAGTCCACAAACGCTAAGCATAGAGGCATATTATACTCCTCGGACTTCTGTATAATTTGCTTAAGCGTATGGATGTGGTCTATGGTACTATAGCCTTTGCGGAAACCGGCTTGTTCGGGAGGCTGGAAGTCATCAAACCTACGTGCGAGACGATTCGTGATGACCCTTGAAAATAGCTTGTAGACATGGCTCAGGAGTGAGATGGGTCTATAGTTCTTCAATAAAGTTTTGTCTCCTTTTTTGAAGATCATCACCACCACACTCCTGTTCCACGCCTCGGGCGTGATGCCCTCCAGCAACACGGAATTAAAGAGTCTCTGAAGGACTTTAAGTACCGGTGTTCCACCCGCCTTCAGAAGCTCTGCTGTGATTCCGTCCTCGCCAGGTGCCTTGTTGTTTTTGAGCTGTTTAAGGGCCATCCTAATCTCGTAGAGGCTGATGTCCGGGATGTCTTCGGTGTAGTGTCGGGTCAGGATAGCTCGTGGGTCTATGGCTGAGCTATCAACGGGTTTGTCTACTGAGGTGTACAACTGCCCATATAACCTTTTGATCTCCCTCAAAACCACTGCTTTCGTCGACGCTACACGCTACGCTACTGCCGTCTGTCTTAAACTTCGTCAACAGGCTTTGCCCAATAGACATGTCCCTTGCAAAAACTTTGGAGCCTTGGTTCCGCTCTATCGTTTCTTTATCACTATAAGTGTTAAAGCAACGGATGTCGTGTCGCAGGGACTTCCATATTTGTCTATTGAGCTGCCTGTAGTTTTTGGCATTAACGGAGGTCTGCAATGCCATAAATCGACGTTTTGCCATAAGGTCGAGAGTGTGGACCGACAGTTTTTGAGGTCTATTTTTACGGCTAGGCCTAAAATACTTAGACCTCACCGTTTGAACAGTTTCCACAAATCCGTTGTTAATTTCGCCCACTGTAACGCAATTTTTTAGGCAATCAAAGCGGTTTGACAACTCGAGTTGAAAGCTCTCGGGATTTTGGATATGATCACGTGTCGGTCGGAGCGTGGACTTCATCAGGTGGGATCTTTCCAATTTGACATTTATATTCAATGTGCCTCAAACCATTCGGTGATCGCTACCGGTTTTCACCCTGTTGATCACGGAGACATCATTGAATAACCGTCTCTTGGAGGTCATGAAGAAGTCAATCTCGTTTCTCGTAAAGCCTTTGGGACTCAACCAGGTCCACTTCCTTTGAGGCGGCTTCTTGAAGAAAGAGTTCATCGCAAAGAGTCCCTCCTTCTCCAGAAAGTCGGCCAGCCTCTGTCCCCTGGCATTTCTTTGCCCGTATCCAAAGGGTCCCACCTTCAACTCATTCTCGCCTCATTACAACAGTAAAATAGGTTTTGGAAGTATGCATGGCTCTACTTACGTCCTCATACATTTCCTCCACCTCTTCATCCGGGTGTTTTAAGGTCGGTGCATATACCTGTACGACCTTCAGCGAATACCTCTTGGATATTCTGAGTATAAGGTATATCACCCTGCTCGACACACTCTCGATGGTCTCGATATTGTTGACGAGGGACTTGTGAACGAGGAACCCGACACCACCTTGGGACTTTCGTTGGTTGCCTTCCCGGTAGTAGAGCAGGTTTCCGGACTGCAGAGTTATCGTGTCCTCGCCCTCTCTACGGACTTCTGATAAACCCATTATGTCCCAGTGTAACCTGCTCATTTCTTCCTCCAGCTCGAGCAACTTCTCGTCTGTCCTCAGTGTACACGTGATGTACGTTACCAGGTCCAGTTGTCATCGGGGGTGGCAGCGCGTTCGCCTCCGGGGATTCTTAGCACCCCCTGCCCCGCCGTTACCGTGACCGCTACCAAAGTCAGGAATAGCGGGGCTGCTGGAGACTGGGGGCCTGGTTTTTACGTGTTCTTCCATGAGGGGATTTTGCCAATACTCGCCATGCTTGGCAGGCGGTTTGGCAAGCGCAGAGGCGCAGCCCCTTGCAGCTGTGACGCTGTTGCCCGTCACAGTCAACATTTAGCTGCGCCTTACATTTGATGGTTATACCGCCATCGGTCGGTCGCCAGAGCCTCGTCTGTATAAACAGGACGCACCATGTGAAGGTGAGGTTGGCTTGGAGCTTACGGTCTTGGTCAAGCTCCCTTACGTCCCATTTCTCTTACTCCCTAGTTTTTCTTCCAGGCTAGAGTTATTCTACGATGTATTTCTTTTTCTGTGTTAATTTTATATGATACTAATTGACTTATATATATGTATGCCTTGAAGTACTCAATTTTTTAATTATTTTATTTGAAGTCGCGAGGCTCTCCATTGGTTAAAAGTTTGGTTTCAGTTGTGTTCATTGTCAGCTCAGCCTTTCTACTTTCTATTGTTAGTTTGTTGGCATTAATATCTAGTTCTGTAGCGTTATCTGTAAAGACTACTATATCGTCAGCGAATCGAAGGTGGTGCAGCAGTTCTCTGTCCACCTTTATTCCTCTCCGTTGCCACTGTAGATGTCTGAAAACAGATTCGAGCACCACAGAAAACAATGTTGGAGAGAGGGAGTCTCCTTACTTTTTCCCTTCTGTATAGGGAAATTCGCACCCTCGAACTCTATGCGTATTTTGGCAACACATTTATTGTAGATACTAGATTTTAATCAAACTGATGTATTTACGATTAAAACCTTGTTGTGTTAGTGCTGTCCATATAGTATCGAAGTGTATGGAATTGAATGCTTTAGCGTAGTCTATAAAACACATATATAACGTTATATTGTATTCCTCTGCTTTTTGTATTAGCTGTTTTATGACTTGTACATGGTCTACGGTCGAGTAACCTTTACAAAAACCAGCTGGTTCACGTGGCTGGTTTTCATCGGAAGTATTCGTTATTCTTTGAAAATATTTAGTGAAGGTTTGTCATTAGACTAATTGGTCTGTACTTTGCCACGGTCACTTCTGACACCTTTTGAGGGTTCCGTAGCCGAATGGCAAAAAACGGAACCCTTATAGTTTCGTCAAGTCTGTCTGTCTGTCTGTCATTATGTCACATCCATTTTATTCTGTAACTATAAGCATCACACTGTTGAAATGGTATTTATTTTGTGTAAGTTTAAGTAAATTTATTGAATATAAAATACGTTGTTGCAGTAATTTAAGTAGGTTTATTTGTAACTATAAATTGTAACTTTTTTGTTGATTTTCTCTAATTTTCTTTTCGCTGCACTCATTGCCATCTCTCTGAGGATGCTGAGAGATGTCAGAGGATGTTTTAAGCACTAAGTCCACCTTTGTACACTATGATTTGTGCAATAAAGTCTTTAAATAAATAAATACATAAGACACCTTGCCCTACTGACTTTTTTCGGCAAGTCATTGACAAATACCAGGATCAAGTAAGTCACTTCGAGGACTCTTCACCATTCAATCTAACATAGTGACGTCTATTGCCAAGTTAACATGACATCAGCTTAAGAAGGTTAGAGGTGAACCTATTATTGCCAACTTCCTCAGGAGGATATTATTGTCAACCAGGTCAAATGCCTTTCTGAAATCAAAATTGGCCATGTCCACCTGCCGATCAGCATCAATCTCTTAGCACACGTAATCCACATGTGCCACAAGGTTAGTGACAGTTGAGCGAGATTTCCTAAATCCACGTTGAGAGCATCATGTAACATGTTATTAATTTAGAACTCATAAATCTTTTAAAAAACAGAAAGCACTGCAATCGGTCGGTAGGCCGAAACGTCACTGCTACGATCAGTGGGGAAACTCTGTAGATGTGGATAGACTGCTAAAATTACAGAAGCGATGCATTCGGGTAATAAGCAAAGCCTGGTTTTAAGACAGCTGTAAACCCCTATTTAAAAAATATAATGTTCTTCCATTGCCTTGTATGTACATAAAAGAAATTTGTCTTTTCACCAAATTGCACCCAGAATTGTTTAAAAAACGTAGTGAAATTATACCTCGGCAAAGAAGGGCCAAATTTAAGCACTTGTTGTATAACTATCCCTGTCACAAGGTGATATACAAAGATAATGTGGTTAATATGTGCATATTAGTATTCAACCACCTACCGGGCGATATAAAAGTGTTAGAAGGTTTGACATTCAAGAAGAAACTAACTCAATGGCTAATGTTTCATTGTTTTTATAGCGTAAAGGAATTTCTAGACTTTAAGACAAATTTAATTGGTACCATTTATTTCAAAAATTTGCACGTCTGCTTGCAGGCTGAATACATTTACTTTGTTTATATTAAGACCTTATTTACAATGTATGTATTCTAGCAAATAAACATTCTGATTCTGATTCTGATTCTGGAGCAGGAGTAACTCGTGTTAGTTTCCTGGTGGTGGGGTACTTTGCCTGAGAGAGCGAGAGGTTAAATTGGAATAAAATTCTTCCTTATAGGAAGAGAGTTGACCCTAGTACTAAAACACAATCTTTAGCTAGGAACACTGGCATACTATCAGGCCCTCCTGAGGATCGCAATTTGAGCCGTTTCACGGTCTTATTTAGGTCAGCGTCATCTACAGATAATACGCTTTAACATAGTCCACGCTACGTAAATATAGTACTAAAATTATTAGAGAAATGGTGACGGAAGTCCGCCAATGTTTTCATTTTTTTTGTCACCGTGAGCGCTGTCATCGATTCGGATCCACCACTCCCTAAATCGCACACATCAATGATTTCAATATAAAATAAAAAAGTTCATAGAGTGTGTTTCTTCGCTTATCACTATTAACATGGTTTTAGTGTAATTTGCAAATAGCATTTAGGTGGTACATTGGGGTTTCAGTTAAGACCACTCTTCCGATATAAACTACCACCTATCATTTATAATAATTAGCATGCCATTAGCTATGAGTGGTTCGACCTATTTACAGAATTTGGGCCGCTATTCTATTTCGTAAGGTGTAAGACATGGTTTCTTCAAAATTAGGCGCTAGCTCAGGTTTAAATTTAAGATTTGTTTTTTACCTAAAAGTCTCACTATTCACACACAACAACTGAAACACATAACAAATCATAACTTACTGCGTTCAAGTGTCAAAAATATCTCGTGTGCAAATGGATACCTAAGTTACCTTTATATACTAAGATACCTATACCTATACCTATATAGGTTTTTCACTTTAAAATTACAAAGTCTACGAGTAAAACGAAAGAACAAAAAACAAACTTACTTGATTGTTTAAAATAACTTGGTGCAACGCAACCTATCCTAAAATCCACATTGTACAGGCTACGGGCGATCGCGTTCCAGAATCGTTCACCGGGTCAATAATGACCGCTCCCTGAAACCGTTTAGGCCCAAATTAAATTACGGCCGTGACAGCAACGGGCTTTTTGTCGATGGGTTATTGAAATTACCAGGATCAATACTCTGCCATCAATATCTACGTCATCAATAACCCCACTAAAATGGACAAAAGCCTGATAGAATGCCCTCGGGCGCATTGTTGCGTTTAATGACGACGACGATCGATCCTTCATGGTGTTGCTAACAGTATGTTGCAGGACTGTTATTTTGGTTATTCATAGGTTAGCTGTAAAAAGCAATAAAAGTTATAAAAGAAAACATAAAAATGTATAATACTTATGTGTATTTATTTTTAAAAGCTTTTAGAAATTGCGATAAGTGTAAACAATGAGACTCGTATGATTCTTGAAGGTATTTTTGAACTCTTGGGAACAACTCGTGGGTAGAAAAGTTCTATGTGCAGGCGCACTAATCGATCGATGATACTTGCGATGACAAGGCTTACTGCTGTCATTTTTATGTATGAAACGTATGACCGTCACGATGCTAATGTCGCCTAAGTGTGAAAGCGCTCTTTCCCTTATAATATGTCAATAGTGTGATACATATTAACAAACTTTTACATATATTTTTGTAACAGACTTAAAATGAATATGTCATAAACACAACACAAATGTATGCGTAATTCAAAACAAACCAATACTCTCCCAAGGGACAAAAAGCACTCTCGTTTCTCTTATTACAGAATATAAAATCTTAATCAAAACATAACTGCACTGTCATCTTACTTCAATTCTAATATAAACTTGGTGTACAAGTATTTTCGTCTCCGAGAATATGAAATTTCATTTCGCGTCAGCCCTACCCCACTTTGCTCAGCCTGTCTCAGTTTTCTTTGTTTATAACACAAGAATGGAATAACACGCTAAACTTTGTCTATCAAGCACTTCTTGTGTGAAATCGCTCTGTCTAAAAATTGCCGGATCCGATTTTCTGCTGGCTTACAGTAAATAAGAAAATTCGTCGGGATCGCGTCGTTAAATGTAATCGAGCGTCTTGGAAAGTATTAAAGGAGGAGAACGCTATATTGCATAAGTTAAGATGTAACAATGAAAAGTTTAGTACAGCACCAAGTGTGCGCAATTCCTCTTTGGCAAAATACGTCCCCCCGTTGGGGCGGCGTTGCGTCACACGGTATCTCTAGCCAATAACTTGCGATAAAAATATCGTAAAGTCACGTCTAGCGTGTTTATAAATATACAAATGCGCCAAGCTATTTACATAATCGCGGATGTATTGAGCAGGAGCGCGCCTATTAGCCGAAAATGTTGTCCTGGAAGACATCGGAAGCTTTTATTTGACGTTTACCTTTGTTTACTTGTGTGGTCGATTTAAGGAAATTTCTAGAATTGCTACCGTATTTTTTCTTAATTCCTTATTTCGCTCCAACTAATTTATCAATCAAAAAATGTTTTTTTTATAAAATCTTGATGAGGGGATAAATTACATGTTTTTTAACATCCGTTGAATGTGAGAAGTACTCACGTTATTAACTATCGTTTTGGAATTTATTTTTATTTTAACAAGCTTATAAACAATGTCCTTCGGGTCGATTTTACCAGCGGAAGATAAGACTTTTCTGACTGAATAAGTTTAAAATGAACGATTTTGAAATAACATTTACATAAAGTATTGCTGAAAAATAAACTTTAAAAAAAAGTAAAAACCGACTTCAAAACCAAAATGCACTAAAAAGTCTTAAATAAACTCTTCACCATTGAAAGGAAAGGAATCCGTTTTAGGCAAACAATTTCTTTTTGGAGTTGGTGCTGTGATAGTTGATGCTTGATGGTCGAAGTGATGGCACCGACTCCAAAAAGAAATTGTTTGCCTAAAACGGATTCCTTTCCTTTCAATGGTGAAGAGTTTATTTAAGACTTTTTAGTGCATTTTGGTTTTGAAGTCGGTTTTTACTTTTTTGTAAAGTTTATTTTATTTCTTCATTTTTAGTGATTACATAAGAGGGGGGGGGGGAGTTGCACCTTATGATTCTATTTTTTAAGAAGCTACAAATTACCTATCATAAGTTCCGTCATTATAATTACTGAACTCCTAAGCGTCAAGGAGTTCCACCATCAGCTCAGCCCCACAAGATGTTGACTATCAGACGTAACAACACGTCAACATTAAGATTCTAGTAAAGAAACACTGTACGTGCCTTTAAAATTTGAGGGTTTCCCTCGATTACACCAAGATCCCATCATCAGATCCCAAAATGAAAAAAAAATGGGACCAACTAGAAGGTACACCCTCTAAGTAGGCGAAAAAATTTTTTGATTCGGTCAACAAACAACTGAGATATGAGGTAACATACATACAAAAAAAAAAACATACAGACGAATTGATAACCTCCTCCTTTTTTGAAGTCGGTTAAAAATACGTGTAGGTAACATTATAAATTAGGCGTATTGTATTTTATTCGACGACTATTCCTTACCTGACGAAGGAAAAATCGGGCTTTAATTGATTACACCTCGTTATTACTTACTTAAATACTGTGTTAAAAAGGTAATTTTTTGGTGCATCGAAAATCATACCTCTCAATGTATCCTAATAATATTCTTACTTAACGATATACTTCTAGTGGGGTCTTAAAAAAATAGATATATTTAGTATAATGCATAAACTCACGATAGTCTTGAGACCCTGAACCCTAGATAAATAAAAATATCTTATACAAAACGTGCCAAAGTTGACACCTTCTACCGTCACGCCTTACGCCCTTAGGCTCTTTTCACACTTCTGCTTTTTGTGCGAGTAAACTTCTTGTGTAGTCAGTCTTAGCAAGCTCTTTTGGTTAGTTAGTATTCAAGGTCAAAATCATACTTGATAATAATTAAATTTCAATAGAAATAAAACGTTGTGTATTTATTGACATGTTTATAGAGCTATGCCCAAAAGTCTCCCTGAATGCGGTGCGTATTGCGATGCATCTTTGACAGTTAAACAGCTCTGCTTTAACGACATAGTAGCGATTCGTATTGCAATTTCGCATGGTATTAATAATATTTTTATTATAAAATGTATATTCATACCATTGTAGTATTATTATAACATCATTATTGACGACCCGTCTGGTGTAGTGGTCGAGAAATCGCCTACTACGCAGCGGGTTGCGGGTTCGATCCCCGCACAATACAAACGTTTGTGTGCATGAACATGTCTGTTTGTATTGGTCTGGGTGTTTTCTATGTATATCATGTATGTATTTACAAACAAAAAAGTATTTAAGTATTATATCCGTTGTCTGGCACCCATAACACAAGCTTTGAGTAGCTTACTTTGGGTCTAGATGGCGATGTGTGGGAATGTCCAAAGGATATTAATTTATTTATTATATCAACCACATTCGCTTACACTGAACGGGAATTTAACTGCCTGGAAAATTAACGGATTAAGTTGAATCGCAATACGGGGCAGGGCTAAGGGGCAAATTTTCGTGATGTTCTTAATTATGTCATCAATCGCTTTTTTCGTATGGTAATTTGATTGCGAGTTTAACCGTTTAACCTGAAAAATGCAATTATTAAACACGTAATAAAAAAACCGCATCGGCCAAATCGAAATGCGTGAAAATCGGGACCCTGAAAAATCAAAAATGTCTTTTTATTTAACAAAGAAAATTCCATCGGGAAACCTTTTTCGTGCACGTAGGTACGAACTGCACGATAATCTGAGGCCGTAGTGCGAGTCGGAGCGAGACTAACTCGATCAAATGCATCGAGAGCATTAACTTGTTTTTAGGGGATTGTTTTAGTGTTAACGTTAGCCACTAGACGGCGCTGCTTCAATCCCATATAAATTCACGTTAACGCGCTCGATGCGTTTTATCGAGTAAGTCTCGCTCCGACTCGCACTATGGCCACTAAACTCAGGTAGCATTTCTTTAGTAAAATTATCTCATAAAGGAAGTTTCCAAAACGTCGTAAGTGTGTAATGAGCCTGATAATACGACTGCAGAAATCCAATCGCTTCTAAGTGGTGTTACCTAGTTTTGGTCCTCTAGTCCTAAGCAAACTACCCAAAAGCAGCTTATTCGAATAATGGTCAGTGCCGATTGGGTGCAAAATAAATAAACAATAGTTCTATCACCATCAGTTTTTGTAAACGAAATGAAATGCAAATATTTACAGCCGTTTTAAATTATTCGTTCGTAATTAAAAAAAAATAGACCCGTTAACGCTTTTGCGTGAAACTAATGAACTAGATACCCAATACGCAATAGCAGATAAAATATAAAAACAATTTATGAACATCTACAGTATTTTTTAACTGTTTTAATGTTATGAGTGACCCGTTTTATTTGTTTTGCTTTCAAACCAACAAAAAGTAAACATGTAGAACAAACGAAAGGAATGTTTCACTAACAAATTGAAAACTGAGATAACATGAGTTAACCGAGGCGGTTCATATCGCAAAAAAGCCTTTTTTTCGGAACATAATAAAAGTCAATAAGACAAATTAATTAAACTATACGTAGACACAATAAACAGAAGAACAATATCAGAGGGGGAGGGCACTAATGAAATGTACCGAGCGAGCTCTGCTGGCTAAATGTAGCCACAGTCAAGACTAAAACAGCCACTTTATTTTTTATGTTATAAAAATAATCTAGACTACTAAGCCACCGGACATGATGTATCCTCCAAATCAAACCACCATGATACTGCAACCATCATCTTCCAAGATCCTGTGCCCAATTATGATAAAGTAAGCAAAGTGTGGCAGATAGAAAGTCAAGCTTACCCAGAAAAAATAGGTACATTAACTTTTCCTTGATAAATTCAAAAGTTTATTATGTTCTTGTAAGTTATTTACATTATAGAACGGTAAAAACTTAGAACTTTTTATAACATTTGTTACAGTCATAAATATATGTTACAGGAAATATCTGCCAGTACACGCGCAGAAAAGTCGAAACGGAATACGGGTTTCTTTCCAAGGAAATAAGGTGAAATGCTATGAAAGATCATATTTTTGTTTATTCGAAGATTATTTTTGCACGAATGTCTTGAAGATTATGTATAATGTAAAAATCTAAGAAATGTACACTCGAATGTCACTTGATCTTTTCAGGCTGTATCATCGAGCTTAATGTAGCGAAACAGACACAGTTTCACGTACTCCCTCCGACTGCCGGAGAAATATTGATGGCGAAAACATTGAAAGCAGAGTTCTCTTTATGCTACAATATCTAATTCATTAGAAAAGGAAACGTGCCGGGTTAGTCCTTGCGAATAATATCCCGTTGATGGGAGGCGAACTAGTTTCTGGAACATGTTAGTTTCCAAAAGGAAGTGATGAGTCAAAGCAACAAGGTAGCAGTTTTAGCTAACGTAGTTTATAGGTCACCGTTTGATGACTTGAAATAGCATAATAACAACAAAGTCCCATTTTTTTATCGATAGTTATGGTCCCAGATAATGTTATACTAGGTTATGGTACAAAATATAGATAGTCATGGATACTATCCATATTTGTTGGTTATGGTACAGTTTCCTTACCAGCGGTTAAATATTTTCGATTGGGCGTTTTTTTAAGAAAAAACTACCTTTATCAAATGTAAGCATGGCTAGTTTAATGACCATACGTCAAGGGATTTTTCTTTAAAACAGGCACAGTCGTTAATATTCAACCGCTGGTAAAGACATTTTACCATTACTAACGAAAAAGAAGATATTGGGCCTAGGGCCGGATTCGTGATCAATAGTTAACTCAACTAATGGTAAAATTCGCTATCATTGGTTGACTAATAATAAGATTAGTTGTATAAAATATCGATCCCCAAACCTGTCCTGTCCATTAAAGTCGTATAAATACTACTATTAAAGTTATAAATTGAGAAGATATGGCAATAAATAAGGATTTTTACGTCTTAGACCCTTACGTTTTACACACTGCAACTTTTAGCAGCAATGCAGTCGCGATGCTAACGCGCGTTAGCATCGATACAGTCGTAAAATGTCAACCTTTGCACACTGCGCTACTTTTAGTTGTGATGCTAACGCGCGTTAGTATCGATACAGTCGCGATTCAGATGCTGGAAATTTATTATGTACTGAATTTTGGCGACTGCATCAATACTAACGCGCGTTAATTTCGACTGCATCGATGCTAAATTTAATCTGTTCATTTCGTGAGTGTATTTTTTTTACATTATCAATACATACACTTCTTCATTGTATTAAAAGTATATTACTTTCGCATCAATTGATTGGACTCCCTCCGACATCAACCGCGGATTTTCAACCTCTCAGACACACCAAAGTCTCCTGAAAACAGAGCAAATTAGAATTGAAATACGCTTCCCATCGATAAAGGCGAGTCTATTTTTTCCTCAAAGCCTATTGTCTCCATTACCTGTGAAGACTGATTCGGCTTAAAAGCTATGCGACCCAAAAAATCGACTTTGGCTTACTCAATTTTGTTCCTCCCGACTTCATTACATATGTGTTTTTTGTTTTCACTCTTTCATTTTGTTTGTGTAGCGAGATTGGTTTCATTTTCTCTAGTTGCCGGCATTGTTTTGATTACGTTACTATGATTACATTTTTCTGCGTACTGCCAATCTCGGATTTCGCAAATGAAATTGTTTGGGAATGAGTGTGAAAGAGATGCATTAGAAATTTAGTTGTAGGTACTTAATAACTGGGCTTAAAAACATTAAGTTTAAGTAGATAAAAAAATATTTATATATATAATATATGTACGACTGTTAAAAAATAACTTATGGCGTTAATTAGAAAGTTGGTGAAAACAGTAGCTGGACAATAATGTTAAAAACCAATAATTAAATATAAAACAATAAAGTGCAAAACGACCCTCTCCCTCTCCCCAAGCCCCCTCTCCCTTCCCCAAGTCTTGAAAAGTATGGAAAGGCGGATATTTTTAAGTTTATTATTAAATTTATAACGCAACATAAAATATCTCACTTTTAGCCGTGTTTCAGTGTTTCCATGAGAATGTTCATTATTTCTACTCAACCGAAAGCCGCTTTAATCCAGACTTTCATTTTACATTTTCAATTTCTGATCGACCAAAATATATTTTAATAATGCTTTTGCTGTAGCGAATATTCTCTCTGCATTTTCAAATATTTACTCGTATAATGCAAGCAGGTTCCATTGCATAAGGAGGCTTTGATGAATGATTGGCATTAGACCTACTTGTATCTATACTAATATCCTAAAGCTGAAGAGTATGTTTGTTTGTTCGTTTGAACGCGCTTATCTCAGAAACTACTGGATCAATTTGAAAAAAAGACATAATTTTATTGGAAAGCTTATTTATTGAGGAAGGCTTTAGGCTATAAAACATCACGCTGCGACATAAGGGGAGGAAGCAAACTCAAAACGCGCGAAAGCAGTCGCGGGCGACTGCTAGTTTTCTTATAAGTGCTGTAAAATCGTCATTTCCCTGGTATATTAAAGCCACATATGATGCAGTCATTGTTATTTTTATGTGTGATGTTAATCTCAAAACTATGTGGCAACTTTTATTGATCGAAAATAAAAATGCAATTACATGGGTAACGTTTTACATAGTGTGAACAATATTAAAACAACGAGTCTTAATATATTCCTTGAAGCACAGTGCATCTGAAGACACTATACTTCCGACCAAAACAGTGCGTTCACACCAACAATATTAATGTTTTTAACACAAAACTGACTTAGATTTATAGTCGTCAAAACAGTGACTTATTACAATAAAATAATCCGCAGTAGCTCTTGAATGACTTCACTTGTAATGTAATCTGAACACATTTTGAAATAGCCTATGCATGCCTAGGCTTTTATTTAATTTTCCAATATTAAATTATTAAATTTAATGGCATACATTTTTTTTTAAATGACTAAGCGTTGGAGACTTGACTTTCGCTTCGACCATATTTCAATTTGCGTAGTAAATATTTGGATGTGCGTGTTTAGAAAGGGTGAATGAGAAAGGAATTGTGTGATACTCTCTTCTTTTTACTCTCTCTTTCTTCCTCTTGAAAGAGTACCCTTTGCATCTTCCCTAATTGGGTTCTAACCGAAATCAATCATACCACGATACGCTTTGTTTGATCATGATTAAGATGTTGCCGCCTTTGAATAGATCGTCGCCTCTGTTAATCAGCCCGTCCCAAATCGTCTATTAATCAATTCTAAGCATCTACTTGACAAGTAACTGTCAGCTTAAGTAGCGTTTAGTTGCCGATGTATTGTAAACAGCCGTCTGTGGTTATTGTTTAGTTAGGTTCGCGATTAGGCGAGACGGTATACGTGAGCCGATGGATTGTTTACCAGCTTTTTGTTTCGCCCAAACATTTGGACGGCAATAAATCAGAGCGCAATGATTGTAACCGTTAATTGATATTGTGACAAAACAAGATGATTTTGGTGTGAAAATCAAGATCGAATCTGAGACAATACGCCACAATGGTTTGACGTAGACTATTAAATACACAATCACACTAATCTATAAAAACTTTTCACAGTTTTGTTTCTTAGACTTCAATAGGTACCTAGTCCTAGATACTTATTTATTAATTCAGGCCTGTTTAGTTAGAAAAAACCGGCCAAGTGCAAGTCGGACTATCGCACTGAGGGTTCCGTGCCAACTTTAACTGAATTTGGGAATCTACTTACTTCCACTAAGCTTAAATACCACAATATTTTGTTGACAGCAAATATAACTTTGTTTTTCATAGTATTATCGCATTACAAAGTTATATTTGCGGTTGTTAAAAATGTGCTTTATCTCAAAAACTACTAGTTCGATCCCGTCCAAACCAATTTTCGTTGAAAATATTTGTTAAGATAGTAAAGTAAAGTAAAGTAATATTGGACACCAATCACATACATTGCTCTAAACCCCAAGTAAGTAGCTAATGCACTTGTGTTATGGAAATCAGACACAACGGTGGTACCACTACACCCAGACACAAGGCAATTTAAAAAAAAAAAAAAGTTAATTCCTATATTGACTCGACCGAGAATCGACCGGGACCCGGGACCTCATAGCGGCGACGCCTTGAAACTAGCAAGTTTAGCCACTACACGCCGGAGGTCGTCAATTTGTATAAGAATCGTAAAGCGGTTAACAGGATACATCTTTTTACCAAATTCAACAGTGTGATTCTTATGGTTACAGAATAAAGTGGCTGTGTCGTACGGACGGACAGACAGACAAACAGACTTGACGAAACTATAAGTGTTCCGTTTTTTGCCATTCGTATACGGAACCCTAAAAAGTCATAAAAGTCAAAAGGGTTCTTAAGTACATAAATGTATCTTTGCTACACGTGGATTTTGAATACGCGTCATGTGGATACGAGGGTGGGTACTATTACGTGAATTTACCTGAGCACACGTTATTACGTTGATAAATTAGTTTGCTGTTTACAATTGTATGTAGAAGCTGAATTAATGACGGATTTGGGAAGCGCGCTGAGCAGTTGTATCAATAAGTGGGTGATAAAGTTTCATCGCATTAATAAAACTGATTGTGGTGTGCTGTGAACACGAAATAAGGACCACAGAAATGCTAAGAAATCTGAAACAATTTCATTCTTCTACTGTCTTTGTTGGATACTTTTCCATGCATTTTTATTTATTTTAACATTTATTTCCAAAATTATCCAAAAAAGGTTCTTGTTTTATTACTTACGTATTATTATTTTTATTATTTATTGTGATGCTAATGAGTTAAATTTACTACAGTAAAAAAATAAACAGGCCAATAACAAATGGAATTATGGGAGATGAGCAGATCGGTAATACAGTAAAACATAAATAAATATTCTATGTATTTTATAGTTGACAAGAACCAGGCAGGTGTTAGGCTGAGTTTTGGATTTAAATCTAACTTTAGAGATCATTATAAAGTCTTAGGTTTATTTCATATCCAACAATGTGCACTAACAGAACCCTGAATAAAATATTACTATCAACATATTTATAAAATATTTTTAACCCGACCAGCACACTATATTTTATTTATGAGTTGCATAGCAACCTTTTTTTAAAAAAAATCGATATTATTTTACCACATCAAACAAAAGAACATCAAACCTTTTCTCAAGCCGTATCCCGCTAAACGCATTCGGCATTCGAAATCAACAATGACATTAGCCACCCTAGTGTAGCAATCAGGGAGTAAGTGGGAATTTCCGCGTCGTTTGCCACGGTTCCCGGCTAAATGTTAAGAGCCCGGCCGCCGACCGACCTCAGGGGACACACGGGGCATACGTGCAACCAGCTTCCTCATAAGGGCTTAGGATATAAAAAGTGCAGACTTTGCAGGTCCATTTGCTGTGGTTTTGCTCAACTTAAAGTCGACAAGATTATGCATAAAACAAAATGCATACAAACGTATTCAACTTAACGAAATGTACATAATAATCGCCTATATAATAAGTTTTAAAATCCAATACATTACAGCTATATTTAAATTGCTTGTCAGAAGCATGCAGAGAAATTCTACTGAGTCAAATGAGTCATTAAAATTCATAAAATATTTCAGTAAGTCCTTAAAATATTGACATAAATTTCTTAAAGTAAGTTCTGCTCACAACGATGACCAAACGGTGTGGATTAACTTTACAGAGCATATTGTAGTCGTTAATTGGTTTGATTAATAGCCTGATTTCTATCTATGTAATTGTTTTTAAACATATTATTTACACTTGGAAACTTAAACAGAAGTCACTGTTTCATCTAAGACACTATTCGAAGAACAAAAGAAACACACACAGTTGTCTAGTTTTGTCAGCAATTCGTTTTCGGCTTGCAAATAAACAAAGTACAAAGTAGCAAATAAAAAAGCCACAAACCACCGGCCAATCACCTAAACTTATCGTTTACGCTCAGCGCCGAGGTTTGGCCAAGGGGCTTACAAGCATCGACTTAAAAGGATGGATACACAAGAAATCTCTTGGGGCACTTACGGAGCACCTTTTAGTTCTTATCCACATTAGATACTCACATTAACCTAGCAATCAGAATAAACGCAAATCCTTGCAGACATCAACTTGTGGTAAAGACGTTTCGAACGAGTACTTTCTTTCACATAATATGGATAGTACCTGTGAATAAATGAAACTGTAACTACTAGGTACATATCAACAAAAATGAAGTGAGTAAACGTTAAGTCTAATTTGATCACCTACGTATTGTTTTTTAAAATATTTATGTAAGTATTTTAAAAAACTTGAACTTTTGACGAAACAAAGCTAATTGACATGCCCATTTTCGTTTTCCCCTAACATATTTTTTTGCAGAAGCTTATTTGATAATATTGAAAGGGTTTTCAGAAAATGTTAATTGCCAGGAGAGTTTGAATTTTTCCTTATTTAAACATTTTTGACGCGATGAATCATTAAGTGAAATTCATTACAATGTTGTCATTACGGTAATTGTTGTCATTGTAATTTATGTTCAAACAAAAATCATAACCCAAGGTCCCTTCTACTAAACGAATTTGTTAGATAAAGTCAACTAGATAATTACCTACTGTCCGTATTTGTATTTAATCTTAATAGTAAATCATAATCTTAGTCTTTCACCTGAATCATAGTCTTATACGGAAAATCTTTCGTTATCTTACTTCCCTCTCATAAGGGCTCAATAAGGAGCCAAGTGCCTTTCGTCGAAACAGCTGGCTCCCATTCTTGAACCCTACTTTGTATCAATTGTCCGTATTTCCATTTGTATTTTTCTTATTCTTAGCCTCCTACGCTAGCCAGCGAGACAGAGATAGCTAGAATTAAAATACGTCCTTCGTTAAGAGTAGAACCCTATGAACGTGGGCACTTCATGTCGAATGATGAACGTTCCCAAAGTTAACTTTTTGCCTTTCCCCTTGACCGCTACGTGGGGTTTTTATGAATTTCACTTTAGTTACTTTTACACTATGGATGAAACGTTCTGCTAAATGTATATTTTTAGGAACGGTTTGTTATGAAAATATTTAATATAGCTTGAATTACCGCACTTTGTGTTTCTATTTGCAAACGGCAGTTTAAAATGGAGCAATTTAAATCAATTGAAAGTTAATTCCTACTCTTGAAATACTTACCAGTCTTACTAACAGTGTGTCCCAATTTAATACATGAAACTATAGTTCTGTTTCTATTAATTAAATTCTTCTGTATTACTGAATCCAGCCAGACAGCGAAGCAACTTTTTACTATTTCATTTTGTGTGTTCAAAACTAGATTCAGTGTATAAAGCTGTGTTCTACTCTACTCAATCAAATAGGTTTAAATAACAAATTATGATTTTTATTATGATATATATCTTTTTTACTTAAATTTTAATTGAAAATTCGTTTTCAGTTTTTAGCTATCGGTACTTCGTTTAAGGAAGTAACCAATGTCCAAAAAATATGACATTAACATTGGTGTATTTCATGAAACAAAACAACATTTTTATTGCCAAAATAGTGTTAATGTAAATCATTCATTTTTTCCGTTTGGAAATCCGATTGAAATATTATAAATGATACGTGGTACTCGTATCATTTATAATATTTCAATTCAATCAATAAACCGGGCATCAATGTCCGATTTTTTCGACTTTATTTGGTTTTCCTACACCTTTAGTTGAAACTTATAGACACGACCAAACTGTTAAAACTAGGTGGTATAACTCCTAATAGATACTAAGATAAGCAAAAACAGAGGCGGGCAAAGTTATCTCCCAAACCTGACATCTTTCCTCACCATTATTATCTCAGCAACTATTAGCTGTAGGGCTTTGATTTTGAAATATATTGTTAGGAAATGCGAAACACTGTTTGCCATCACTGTTTCAAATAAAGAGAAAGCTATTTATAGCTTTAATGGCGATGGGCAATGTAACCCTCACAATTAGTCGAATTTTCATACTAATAGAAATTTGGGTTAGAGCTGTGCATCAGGCGAAAATAAAATAAGTTCCTTACTTCAAACCACTGTGTATTTTTATAGTCAAACAAACAAAACTCTCCAGCTTTGTAATATTAGTCTTATTGATCAAGACGCATCCACGTAGAATGCTTCAGTCGATTATTATTATCGTTTTTTTTTTTTTTTCAATAATGTCAACCCTTGTAACATTTTAGAGCTGGGCAATGTTGTTAACCTCTGTCTAAAAAATGTTGGTGACATTGTCCACACAATTTTCTCGTTAGTTCAGATGAATATTTGAAACAAATCATGTTTAAAGCATCAGCAATTAATGCCCTACACGCAATTAAAAAAAAAAAAACCTGTGTGCGCGTGTAATTATTATTCTGGCAATACGGGCCGCAAAACTGAAATACCATTTTTGGCCTACTTTCGACGAGGCCACTTTGACCTTAGCTTTAACATACGTGAATGAAGCCATCTGCGATTGTAGTAGTCAGTCTTGCTAAACAGATGTTTTAGTTTTTGCTAGACACCTCAAGAAGTTTCTATTGGCTATATTGAAATATCTTTAGACATATTTAGTTAAATATTGTGTGTTGGGCAAAGTGGGCCTGTTTCACGGTATTTGTAGTATTATCAACATTAAAAGTTCCTGATAATATAGGTAAATATAATGTTGTATCTTACATTTCAGTTGTCATCTATAAATACTTATGTTTTTATAGGCATCTAGACTAGAGCAATTAGAGTTGAGATTTTAATATGTTTTTTTTTGTTTGAACGATGATTGCTTAATAACTACGGCTCCTTCGTACTACTTTGGTAAGCTATTTATTAATGTGTGAACCAACAAATGGTCACTTAAAATTCACTTACAAAATATCGAAGTACTAACCAGCATGGGAATTTCAAAGGCTTTTTCATTAATAAAATATTTTTTATACATACCTAAATGTTACAACAACAGTTTCTTTCTGTTCTGTGGTTACTACTTTTCATTTATACACTGACATCAATAGTAATCAATTCGATGTGTATGTATGAGATATCATCAGGATTAGATAGGTACAATTTTATTGTTAATCTATTAACGGCTGATTTTTCAATAGTCAGATAAGAAATATTCGTGGAACAAAATACAATATGGCTATTCATAAACATGAAATAAGAAACCAAAAACTTGCGCACGGGCGGGACTTGAACCAGCAACCTTTTGGCAGACCGGGCCAAACGCTCTTACCAATTGAGCTACCGTGCTGTCAGTCCAACCCTGCGAAATTTGTGGTTTCTTATGAAAACGTCAATTGCGTGACGCTTAGCGCCATCTAGCCGTATGTTTATGAAACAGATGGCCCAAGCAGTTATTCTTTACAGAATAAATTCAACTTGGAAATTTATGTCGCTTCGCTATCTAATGCTTTAGAATGTTTTTAACACTCACAGTGTCATATTTTATATTCATAAACATGAAATAAGAAACCAAAAACTTATAATTTATTCTGTAAAGAATAACTGCTTGGGCCATCTGTTTCATAAACATACGGCTAGATGGCGCTAAGTGTCACGCAAATGACGTTTTCATAAGAAACCACAAATTTCGCAGGGTTGGACTGACAGCACGGTAGCTCAATTGGTAAGAGCGTTTGGCCCGGTCTGCCAAAAGGTTGCTGGTTCAAGTCCCGCCCGTGCGCAAGTTTTTGGTTTCTTATTTCATGTTTATGAATATAAAATATGACACTGTGAGTGTTAAAAACATTCTAAAGCATTAGATAGCGAAGCGACATCAATTTCCAAGTTGAATTTATTCTGTAAAGAATAACTGCTTGGGCCATCTGTTTCATAAACATACGGCTAGATGGCGCTAAGCGTCACGCAATTGACGTTTTCATAAGAAACCACAAATTTCGCAGGGTTGGACTGACAGCACGGTAGCTCAATTGGTAAGAGCGTTTGGCCCGGTCTGCCAAAAGGTTGCTGGTTCAAGTCCCGCCCGTGCGCAAGTTTTTGGTTTCTTATTTCATGTTTATGAATATAAAATATGACACTGTGAATGTTAAAAACATTCTAAAGCATTAGATAGCGAAGCGACATCAATTTCCAAGTTGAATTTATTCTGTAAAGAATAACTGCTTGGGCCATCTGTTTCATAAACATACGGCTAGATGGCGCTAAGCGTCACGCAATTGACGTTTTCATAAGAAACCACAAATTTCGCAGGGTTGGACTGACAGCACGGTAGCTCAATTGGTAAGAGCGTTTGGCCCGGTCTGCCAAAAGGTTGCTGGTTCAAGTCCCGCCCGTGCGCAAGTTTTTGGTTTCTTATTTCATGTTTATGAATATAAAATATGACACTGTGAGTGTTAAAAACATTCTAAAGCACAATATGGCTAATTTGAAAACGTCACCTAAATGTCAGCAATCATACGTAAATGTCATTTTTTTAATCTGTCGCTTTATAATAGGCTAGTTGACACCACCAATCGTTGACGTACTTTTTATTAATCGTCAAAACGCTACCTTTCCATAGATTTACTATGGCGAGATGATACTATGACGTCATATTTTTTTAGTGTTCAACTGACGCACTTTTTACTGTTTACGGAAATATTAAACACCATATCATGTTAATTAAAAATGATCAATAACACTAGGTCTTAAACATTGTATTTTATTTCAATGTTGGGGCTGGAAAATTGTTGGTGATTGTAGGAAACTACCCAATTAATCAGTCTGATAAGGTTAATCTGACTATTGAAAAATCAGCCCTTAGACTTCCAAACACATGTGTAAATGTATGAATGTTTGTGTGTTTAAGTCTCAAGATTTCTCGAAAACGGGAAGTCATAGCGAGATGATTATTTTTTTAGTTCAATAAGGTATAGGTTAACTTAGGGTACAAAGGTAAGTTTCATCAAAATAGGTATAAGAGTTTTTGAGATATGAGTAATAACTAAAAATCACATAAAAAATTAATCGACTAAAAAGACTCGGAAAAAAAACTGGACTCTAATAGACCCCTACACACTGCGACTTTTAGCATCGATGCAGTCGCAAACTGTCAATCTTTACACACCGCGCTACTTTTAGCATCGATGCAGTCGCGCGTTAGCATCGATGCTTACGCGCGACTGCATCGATACTAAATTAAATCTGTTCATTGCATATATTACGATGCTGAAGCGCGTTTTCAAAATGCGCGACTGCATATTGATGCACAAAGTCACAGTTTGTAACGTCTTAAGGAGAAACAAATTATTTTCAAGTCAACGCATGATGTCAAGCTTACGTACACCAACAGTCTACACACAGCATGCACCGACTACAAAATAATTTATTTCTCCTCAATAGAGAGCAATGCTTAATTTCCCTCAAGCGTATGTGAACGAGACACAATAGATATTCTATTGTTATGCAGTCTCATGCGACCGCTCGGGTGTTGAGGTATTAAGCTTTTAATTATTATTTTTAAGGCGGTTTTACCTATTCGCTGGGTGCGAAGTTCTAGGTAGGTAACATAATCTATCGCAGCGCACATGGTGGTCAAAAGTAGAAATAATGTAAGCTCTGTCATCAAATGTATCTGTCAATGGTAAAGCGATTCTACATAAATACATTTTAATATCATTAATTAATCGCATTAGCCCGCTAACAAAAATGAGTCACAGTAGTTGTTGTGTTTTAAACGCAGAAATAGTAAATACAAGTTTTACCGATTACAATTAAACCGATTTAATTACTTACATTAAAACCGTTTTGTAAGGTGGCAAAGTAATAGATGTTTGCCTTATGATGAGAGCGTGAATTATTGAACTCTGGCCTTGTTTTGTTCTTGATTCTTCTACATCTCGGACATGTCCAGCCAATACCAACAACTTTCCTTTAAATACAGTTTGTGGTTGGAATTTGATATTGTAACACTTACAAACCCGGTCTTCAAAACAATACTCATTTCGATCTGAAAACGATATTTAATTTATTACTAGGGATACAGGAACATTTAAATATAGTTACTGTACCCTTTTCTTAAAGTAGCCTTTTCTTTTTGTTTTACTGTAAAACTACAACTATAAATGAAATAAACAAACCCTGACACAATCAAAATTAAACACACTTTTTGGACTTACCTCATTTTCAAAACCTCAAAACCTTTTTTCCACCCAAATCGTGGTAACACAACAATTTATTAGGTAGTCGAAAATATTTGTTATTTTTTAATTTCAATATTCTTTCACAAAAAACGACCTAAATGTAAATATGACGGAGCCCACAAAGTTCTGGACGCTAGTTGGTGCTGTAATCGTGCACAGAGTCAATAGTAACACAACGTAGTAGTAACTATAGTAGGATATCTATTTCAGCGCAGATTATACAAAATCTAGTCTATTGGCTTTGATGTTACGTTTAATCAATGACAGTTCCATTTACCATAATGCATTTTATTGCAGTCCTATTAATCTAGTTGGAAGCGAAAGAGATTAACTTACTTACGGTCTCGGAGCTGAATTAAATTAGAATACATTTCTTGCTTTACCAAGGTTCAAGAAAAAGTAAACGTCAATTCGTTTAAGCTTTTGTTCTAACAAATAAATCTAAGGACCAATTCTAGTTCCAGTCATAACCATTAATAATGTGAAAAGAATCATAAAAATCAACAGTTGACTACTTCGGGATTAGCAAAAACAATTTGTAAAAGAAATGTTGAGTATACTTTAGTAAAACAATATTAACTTATCCTGTTTGCGCTTCAGATAAATCAGCTGTCAGCAGCCGTCAACGCCATCATGACTGCACATTTCACGTAGGTAAAATGGGTATATTAATTGCTACGAAAACAGGGCTAAAGTGGCGTGCAATTGCGTGCGTGGTGTACCATAGCGGAACAAAGTCGCAGGGTCGGACGCAACAAGTGAACTCACGGCCACCTCTACTTAAAACCACTTCTTCATCCAACAACCCAACACATCCTAAGATCATCGCTAGCACATCCCAATCCCACGCCCATCGACCCATTTTCGAATTGTTGCAACTATACAAACGTTAAAATGTAATTTTAGTTCCACTGCATCCTCTGTTCTCTTAACAAACAGTTCGTATGAGTTTATTTACTTTCCGCCACTTTTAAAACAGAATGAGTGAGGAGAACGCATGCGCGAGCGACGAGAGAGAAGCCGAGCGGAGCGGGATAGGAGACAGTTTCGCTCGCTCGGACCAATCGATTAGTCGCATAACGATAGCGGCTTCTTAAATGCAGATGTGTCGTGTAGACCAACGTCAGTCAGCAAGCGGCCGGCGCGAGGAGCGCTCGGGTATGGCTCCTTGTGACTGCCGGCGCACGCACGCTGCCTTTGTAGTGACCGTACGATTTGCCGGCCGAGGCGGCTAGATTTCCCCCCTGTCTGATGTTACGACCTAGTGACGATCTCACAACCAAACTCTACCAATAAAAGGTCACAGACTCTCACTGAACATCACAACTTTAATTACGGCCTAAATCCTCTCCCGGCTTTAATCACGAAGGGAACACTCGATAAGTGCAGAATTAAATCATGAAGTGAACAAACAAAGGATTGTATCGTTTGAAGGTAAATGAATGTTAGGTGAATGTTATATTTATTTTTGACGTTGGCATTTACATCAAAAAGGCGGAACACAAATCTTTACAGAAAAGTAAATAACGGTTCCTGGTAAACCAAAAATTAATATGCTCTCAGCGAAAAGATTAATCGTTGAATTTCATTTTCTGTGTACAATGGTACTGGACCAAATCAGGAATTCTATTTATTGAAACGAGCAAAATCAAATAGTTATCTATTGGACCTTCTATGAATTCGCGTAACAAGCATCAATTTACGAAATAAATTTTACCCTGATAGTTTCATTATTCATCGTTTCATTCAAATTTTCTGTTAAACCTACACCTTCAGTAATCATAATAACAGATTACTCCTTGTTATGAAGGAGGCTTATTTATCATACAGAAAATCGCACTATGAATCCATTACAAAAGCATTATTTTTTTACAACAAAATTAATCTTTCAGTCGTTATAAGTCACGAGATTAAATAAACCATATATCGTAGCGAGCATAAACGAAATCCTAGAAATTTTTCGGCATTTTGTAGACTTTCGTAGCAATTCGTAGACGTTCGTAGCACTGCATGTATTGTGTTCTACGAGAGACAAATTTAAAAAAGTTATTTCATTCATCTTAGGCCCAATCAGTGGTTGAATATGTACGATTGTGTGTGTTATGCAGAAAAAATATATTAACCAAATGACAGAATGGTTACTTTAATGACCATTGGTTACAGTATTATTTTCTTCAAAACACACAGATTCGTATTTTTTTTACCGTATCGGTGGTATCGTCATTTTTTCATTACTACTGATACAGAGATTGAGCCTAAGTGTAAATTTGTGCTTATTTATTATAAAAATATGGGTTACTTGCATGTCATTTTTATTATGAAAGAGAACTAGGTAATCGTTTGCGTATTTCTCAAAATAAGGCCTCAATATTCTGTATTTTAGATTAACTTTAGAATTTCCTATATTGATACTTTCAAGCACAATTGTCAATATTATGATACGAGAACACAACGAGAGCCGTTTCGATATTGCTTGTAATTTTTTATTCATATGTGCGAGTAAGCATTACGTTTGCTTTTATAATTTTAGTCTGTTTTGTTTTTATAACGATTACTGTAACTTTTCATCGTCATTTGAAGTGTTTGCAAGCTTGTATTATACGATTTTTTGTTGAAATATTAATGTATAGCTTAGGCCTGATTTTTCCAACGTCAGAGAAGGAATATTCGTTGAATAAAATACAATATGCCTGATTTGAAAATGCTTCTTATTTATCAGCAATCATTCATGAAATGGAATTTTAATATCGGTCGTCTTATACTTTTTTAGTCGGATAAGTCTTATCCGACGAAACACAAAAAATCAAAATTTTTCATCGCAGGTCGCATCATTTTCAAGTGCCATATTTTACATTATCTTACGTAGATAGTTGTTTTCAGTTTTCTTTTTATTAAGTAAATAAATATTAAATACAAATATGTTATTATATGTCATAAAACGTCAACGACTTTACTTGATAATTTTTAAATTACTACGTGTCCAATTTTTTATTATATTTGTATGTATTTTATTTGGATTGTACAATCAGTAAGCCTAACATGCACGCTCCGATACCGTTTATCGCGTCGATAAAATAATTTTATTTCCTAAACAACATGTTTTGACACATATTTTTCACTTGTATATCAATCCTTTTTGTTTTTAAAACTAATAAATACAACAAAATAACTAAAAACCTTTTTTAAAATGATAAAAAAGACGTTTGAAATTTATCGATAAAAGACAAATAGGCGCGCATCTTAGGCCCGCAGAATCAAAATGTCTTCATACGTGTTACAAATAAAATGTGTCTAATAATGTACCTTTCTGATAACCTTTACAATTAAAATTGTATCATATAACAGGTTGCCAAACAAAGCTTCTTCTGCTGGTTAAATTTCCAGTGTCTTTATCACACTCTTATTCAAAATAATGTTAAAAAAAAATACTGTACGTATTTTTAAAATGCCTTATTTATTTGACTAACGGGTGTGCAAATTTCATTCACCTACTTCACCAACATCATATCAAAAGGCAAAAGTGAAACTAAAAAGGGTAAAAGACATAAGTTTCTTGAAACACATAAATGTTCTTAAAGATGAAATAAGAAACCAAAAATTTTCTCACCCACCCACCTCACCCAAAAAATTTGCTCACGGGCGGGACAATAATTTTGGTTTCTTATTTCATATTTAAGAATATAAAATTTGACACTAAGAGTGTTAAAAACATTCTCAACTCGTCACTGACATGAAAAACGTACAATAATTATACAGGGTGTGGCGTAAATAGTGGTCCAAAGCAAAGGTGTGGATACACTGTACACTGAAGCACCACATACCAGTATTAAAAAAATTGTATGTACAGGGTTTTAAAAAAATTTTTTTTTTTAAAAATTTAAGACTTTTGTTTTTAATAAAGAAAATTTCAGTAAAATATTTTTCTTACACTAAAGTAACCTAAAATTTAAGAAAGAACTAAATAAATAGGTCCAGAAAAATTTACAACACTTGTAATGTACCTAACTTAAAAAAAATATGTTTCCTTAATTAGGTTCCTTTTTGTTTCGAAAAGTAATACCTTTTTTTCTGTAAGTTGTAACACTTATTGTTGCACCATTTTAGAATCTGAAAAAGATGGTCATTTTTTTTAAATAATGGTCACTGACAGTGTGGTACATTTTTTTTGCACCAAAAACATTTAAAGTCAAACGATTTGCTAGTAGTGAGTATTGAATTTTGAAAACACTTATTTTTTTTTAATTTAATTCAGTTTGTAAATAAAAATCAAATGAAACACTAAGTACATGTAATAAGCAATAATACTAAAAAAAACTGCATAAAAAATACCGTCATTTTTGGAAATAATAACCAAATTTGTAGGGCAAGGTAACAATATTTAAAAAAAAAAAATTTTTTTTTTAAAACCCTGACCATACATTTTTTTTAATACTGGTTTGTGGTGCTTCAGTTTACAGTGTATCCACACTTTTGCTTTGGACCACTATTTACGCCACACCCTGTATAATTAACTTTCTTGTATTTTTCGTTATATGTTCTAAATGTCGAGAATTCGTTTCATTAAATAATCAAATATCTTCTTGAGGAATTATTCCCCGAATTGGAATACTCGCGTTTGTTATTGTAAATTCTGTCCTGTTGTGACTCTCTTTCTTTTTCCTCATTCTTCTACTATCAAAAAGTCATTATGGTAGACCAATTGATAATGAAATTGGGATTGATATTACCAAGGTAGTTACTCTCATATTCCTTGAATGATGGTATGTGGTATACCGTCGCTTTGGAAGTTATCTATCGGTCGGTACTGCAAATTTTTCGAAATGTTCCAACCATAAGAAGAAGCCTATTTATTAGCGAACTTGATAATTAAACTGATATCATTTTAATGTTGTTGTTATAAAAAGGTATATTAATATACTACTTGAAAACCACAAAATTGTGACTCTAACGTTAACAACCTAGTTTTACATGTGTTTTTCTGGATCAAGTCGCAATCAGGTCAAAATTCGTTCAAGACGACTTAACTCGAAAATTATTGAATTTCGCTGAACATATATATACTTCCCAGCCGATTTCGACTACGGTGACTGCTACCGATTAATTATTTGCGGAAGAGCTATCAGCTCTCACATGTGCCCTTTGATGGCTGACGTATCCAATCTTACTTGAAAACGTGCGTGGGCAAAGGCTGCACGTGAGGACACCGCCAACATAATTATAATTTATGGTTGCTGGAGGTTTAGCCTTTAGAGCATCTCGTTTCGAATCCAGTTCGGATTTCCTCTGCTCTTCAAAGTCATGAACTTTGCTCTTTACCAGGCTCCTCCACTCAGGGCGGCCACCTGCCTTTTCTTCCCATTTCTCAGGATCAATATTGCACCTTTTAAAATGTCTTTTCTGAACATCCTTGTAGCGTAAGAACTGGCCGCCTTGCTTACGCCTGCCGTTCTGGAGTTCAGAAAAGAAGATGCGTTTGGCCACCCTATCGTCATCCAGCCGTAAGATGTGTCCACACCATCGGAGCTGTCGCCGCATCAGGTAGGCTTCTATACCGTAGACATTAGCGCGTCGGAGCACTTCAGTATTTCTAACCCGGTCCGACCATTTGATTCTAAGAATGTCTCGTAAGCACTTCAGATGGAACCTGTCTAGCGTCCGTATGTGTTTCCTGTAGAGGACCCATGTCTCAGAAGAGTATAACAAATTTGGCAGAACTATGGCCTTATAAACTGAGATTTTGGTCGAGAGCTTCAAATCATGTGAGTGTAGGACCTTGGCACGTAATTTGCCGAAAGCAGCTGATGCAGCGCCTATGCGATGATTTATTTCGGCATCAAGGTCGCACTTTGATGTAATAGTGCTTCCCAGGTACTTGATTTTTTCCACCTGCTTCAGCTCAGTATCGCCAATATATATCTTGATAGGTTCTGTAGCTCCAAGAGAGTCTATTGCCATAACCTCAGTCTTCTGAACACTGATTTTGAGACCGAAACGGCAACAGACAACCTGAAGGTTTGTAATTAGGCTTTGCAGTTCTAGTGGGGAGTCTGCTACAAAACACAGATCATCCGCGTACATGATCTCTGTTATTAGTGCGTGTGACACCTTAGTACGGGCTTTTAATCTGGCCAGATTAAATAGTCCCCCATCAGTCCGAAAACGTATTTTGATTCCAGCAGAAGTTTGCTCGAGTGCCTCACTAACAACGACTGAAAAGTAGAGTGCAAACAGTGTCGGTGCAAGCACACAACCTTGCTTGACACCACAACTGACAGAAAAGAACTCTGACTGATCACCATTGTAGGTCACACAGCAGGTCATTTCGTCGTGAAGAAGACGAATCATTCGAACAAACTTCTCTGGACAACCCAATTTAGCCAGTAAGGTCCAAAGAGCTTCCCGCGGAACGCAGTCAAATGCCTTCTCCAAGTCTACAAAGCACATATACAAAGGTTGGCTTTGTTCTCGACTTTTTTCCTGGAGTTGCCGGATGGAAAAAATGGCTTCACAGGTGCCCCTATTAGGGCGAAACCCAAATTGGGTTTCTGGCAGAATGTTTTCAGAGACTGGTAAAAGCCGGTTAAGAAGAACTCTAGCGAAAATCTTACCAGGTACAGAGAGCAGCGATATACCTCGGTAGGAGTTGCAATCAGAACGGTCTCCTTTGTTTTTATACAGGGTCTGTATACGTGAGATTATAAATTCAGATGGTATTGTTTCCTCGTTCCAAATCCGAACAAAGATTTGCCAGATGTAAGTATGTAATCGCTCCCCTCCGTATTTCAGCAGTTCTCCAGCAATGTTGTCAATCCCAACTGCTTTTTTATTTTTTTGTTCTCTGATGGCTTCAACTATTTCATCTAATGCCAGCGGCTCAGCAAGCGAATCCTGCGGTGGAAGAGGGTGAATATTCCTAATGTACTCAAGATCAGCTAGTCGATCAACATTGAGCAGATTGTTGAAGTGTTCTGCCCAACGATCTAGTATATCCTGCTTAGCAGTGAGTTTTTGAGAGCCATCTAGGGATTTTAAAGGTACGCTATTTTTTATAGAAACGCCAATCAACTTGCGCATTTCTTCGTAAAAAGCACCTAGTTGGTGTGTATCTGCGAGCCACTGTATCTCTTCCACCTTTTCAAGCCACCATCTATCTTTCGCCTCTCTGGTTAGTCTTCTTAAGGAAGCACCACTATTTCGGACTTCTTGTACGAGACTCTGATTACGTTCATAACGCTTTATAAGTAATCGATGCTGTTCGAATGCCTCAGTTAGGGTACCATCATTCTGGTCAAACCAGTCCTCGTTGACACGCTTTTTGAGTCCTATGACTTCTGTAGCCACTGTCTGTATAGACATCGAGATCCGCTGCCAATTCGAAATTAAGTCACCCTGCTGGACATCGAACGCATCTAGCGTGTCTGTGAGCCTTTTTTGGTAATCTTTTCGTAGCTCAGTACAATGTAATCGTTCTAAATGGAGAGTTGTTGGTTTGACCCTGCATTGTCTTCGTGGTACACGTAAGCGGAGTCTCAATTTAGTCACCAGAAGTCTGTGGTCTGTCCAGCAATGAGCGCCGCGCATAACACGGGTTATATGTACCTGAGAGACGTCTCTTCGTCGGGTTACAGCGTAATCAAGGAGGTGCCAGTGTTTAGAACGCGGGTGCATCCAGGTAGTCTTATATTTGTCTCGAAGCCTAAACAGAGTGTTAGTAATGGTAAGGTCGAATTGAGCACAGAGTGTAAGCAGTAACTGTCCGTTACTATTCATATTGCCCACACCATTACTACCAATCACGCCAGGCCACGACTCAGCGTCCCTACCAACCCTTGCATTAAAATCGCCTAGCAGCAGGATTTGCTCATTCGGACGAATATTGCTAAGGCATTGGCAAAGTTCCTCATAAAATTGGTCTTTGACACAGTCCTCATTACTCATGGTTGGTGCATATACGCTAATCACATTCAGGAAGTTGTTATTTTGAAGATGAAGGCGCAATGTAATAATACGGTCCGAGATGTATTGTGGACATTCTGGTAGCTTTTTTGAGATGGTAGATTTAATGGCAAAGCCTACTCCAGCTAACCTTCGTTCAGACTCTGGTCTACCTTTCCAGAAAAATGTATAGCCGCCGCCAACTTCCTCGAGCTCGCCTTGGTCAGGTAGACGTGTCTCGCTTAAGGCATCTATGTCTATATTGTAACGACTAAGTTCGCGTGCTACGACAGCAGTTTTACGCTCCGGGCAGAGGTTTCCGTCGTTGTCCATTAAGGTGCGCACATTCCATGCGCCAAATGTCATAACTGATATTTTGCTTTTATTAATTTTGTGACGTCGACCGCGAGTAGTAGGGTGCTTAAGCAGCCGCGGTTGCTACTCCCCCAATGTGTCGGGACAAGCATTTTTTTAGGACACCTTTTCTAGCCCCATCCCCGGCTGAGCGGGGGAAGCAGTGCCTCCCTAAATAGGGCTGCTTCGACACCTAAGGTGCTGCCCAATCCACACTGTTGTCCCAATGCAGTGCAGAAACGACCACTCTCCTTAGGCCGCCTCACGTGCAGGCTTCAGACAAAGCCAGGTCTGCACCACAACCCAACCTCTCTACCTTAGCCTATCGCCGTAGGTCTTAATCAAAGTCCAGTAATCGGAAGCAATCAGTTGCGCGTGACATATTCAAGTGCGTAAGTGGTTGCGCAGGCACAGACGCACTCACTCGTCCTTCCCATTCTACACCCAGTGGAACGGAGAACCGCTACGACCAGAGAAGGGTTCGGATGCAGTGAATGGCCGACGAACACTTTTGACCTCTGTCGTCGCCCTAAGCCTTCCACAAGACTTCACTGCCCCGCCAAATCTACCACCACCAGTTGCTTATCAGCATTGGTGTGCCATCATTGCCGGGACAGATTTAACGCAAAAGCGGGAGGTATCCGTAAACCGGTGCCGAAACAGCCGGTCCCCTCACCGGGTCTAGCCCACGAGTCGACGTGGTTTACCAGGGCGTGGCCGCTGCATGCGTTACAGCTACTTGGAGCCACCGGTGAGAGATTATGGCCGCCATTCATTTAGTGAGTTACCTTTCGGTCGACTAAACTACACAGGGGATTGACGCCCACTACGCCCAAACATGAACATACATGGGGGTCAAATGGACAGCCGTTGGTGTACTCTAACACCAGAAATCCTCTGGTACACCTTTCTTGAGATACTCTGTATATTTGGAATAAAAGCTAACCTTAGTACTTACGTCTATCTCTATGGCCCCATATGTTTATAATAAAGTTCATGTTTTCTCTTTAACGTTTAAGAAACACATAGACTGAACGTTTGGATTAATAATTTAAGCAGGCATTAATTGATGAGATAGTAAATAGTTTATGAACGGGAAATACTAACGTCCACGGAGCGTTGTAGCAGGTTAGACTCGAAGCAATCAATTTCGCATCGCCGACCGATTCCCCGATTCCTCGGCAGACATTGCGGAAAGTTATTGTAGATATGGCCAGTTTTATGACATCGGATCTAATAATAGTAAATAAGAAAACGAAATCTTGGCAGTGCGAGTTCAGTCCGCGCCTTCGTTTGGCCTAAATTGGAAAATATATACGGCACGGTGGAAATAATTTTACGTTTTATTATGTCCGTGATTTCCCGTTACCTTTGCTGTTGTTTGTGGAAAAATAAGCTCACTGATATGGTTTTTCTTCTTCAAACGATTTTTCGAATATATTTTGAATATTTCCCTTACATTTATTTTCATGGATCCAAAAAAGTCTACAATAGTGGATTTATTTGTTACAGAACAGGGGGGCAATTCTCGTGCAATTCTTATACGAAAAAAGTTCACCGATCGAATTTTCTTTGTCGAAGAGAAAATAGGTATTTATTTCTCAGGGTAACAATTTCTATGCACTTAGGATTTGTTCGTACGTTAGTTTTTTTACGTGTAGATATTTACTTTTTTTAAAAAGTAAAGCTGTTAAACTCGCAATTGAATTACCGCACGAAAAAGTTTGATAGCCGCGATAATCGGCTTCCTGATATCTCTCAAAGTAGCCTAAATTATAATCAGATCTCATATCAAAAGTAACGCTTACACAATAGTACACATACACATCTTTTTCCGTTACATTGTGACGTTTTTACAAATAGCACATTCCTTTTAGATTTACACCACAGTTCTTTCGCGGGTCTGTTACTCTGTGCAATATGTTCTAGAGCTTATTACGTTGGTGTGCGGTTGTCGCCTATCCCTATCTCATAACCTCTTTACCGAATGATATTGAACATTTTATTTAACGGTTCGCACGTGTGAACCTTAGATAAGTATTATAATAGAGTTATTACCTCCTCCGCGCGTTCCGTGAGCCATTTCTGATATCTTTGTCGTTTAGTATAACCTTTCAAGAACTGCTGCCGCCGGGTTAACTTTTCCGACTTTATTACGAAAATTACGGATAAGGTATCGCTTGATGCAGAAAGCAAATATATCTCTTAAATACCTTTAAAGTTTTCATTTTATATATTTAATCTTAAAAACTGATTTAGTGACTACTAAATAATATTTTGCTCCAAAAGGCGCTTGATACCATTTTCTATTTGTATTAACTTGAATGATTACAACTTTCATACTTTTTCCCATATATGTTACTATCTCACTTAACTACTGTCTGATTTATGCTTGATATTTTGATATTGAGATAGTGTCAATGATAATATCATCAAGCAGATGCACATGTTATATTTAAATAATCTTGACAAAACCGAATACACCCCGAAGAAATAATAACGGTACCAAGACACAATCACGTGAGCTATCAGACAGCACAGCTGCGGAGCATGGCTCAAATAAATTTAACGCAGATCGAGTCACGAATAAATTGGCATAAAATAGGCATTTAAAGGCACCCGCTCATCTCTCGGGAGTACGTACATGCCATGTACGAACGAGGCCAGATTTGCTGTGTTAAATTATTGTAAGAGACAAGCTGATGCCGGCGACTTCGTACGCGTAGTATTTTTATTTCTTTAATTCAAATTCTCTTCAATATCTTATAATCCTTTAATATCATCCTTAAGACATTAGCAGATAGGTTCACATGTTCACATCGCCTATTTAGAAGTTTTTTGGGCAAAAGGTAGCAATCACCGGAGCAAACTCCTTTTTAAAGTTGTCCTATGTTGGACGATGTCCGAATGTGATGTTTTCGACATATTTTTCGAAATGTTTTTTTTATTATTTTGATTTGATTGATTTACAACTGTCCATTGCCCGGTTTCTGTTCTCTATGAGTACGCACCCTATGGTGTATCCACACCGCCCGGCAACTTTGCCGGCGGCATAAGTCAATGATCTTTCAGTTACTAGGGAAAAGACGCTGTAACATCAGCGGCATGAGCAGCATAGAATGACATTTGTTGCGTTTCGTTCACCTATATATATTTTTTTACTACCTCACGGAAACTCTTTTATTTACCGGTATTACAACTGTCAACTGTCAAACAACTCTCAATTTCCCGGTTTCTGATCTCAATGAGTACTCACTCTGTGGTTTGTGAAATGATATTTGTTACGTTTCGCTCTACTGAAGTTTGTTAAGGCAGTTTTATTTCACCTATGTGTAACAGTTTTTACTATCTCTCGGAAACTCTTTTATATACCGGTACCTACTGTAATTATCCTAAATATTCCCCGCTGGTATAAGCTACCACTATACAAAATTTTATTAAAGTTGATCCAGTCGCTTTAGAGTTAAGCCATAACAAACATACAAACTGAGAAGAAAAGAAATTCTTAAAAAACTAGATTAGTTCTATTTTACTTCTTACATCTCCCTGGTGCTCGTAGCGCAGTGGTAGCAGCGCTTTGGCAGTGATACCGAAGTGAAGCAACCTACGGCGCGGTCGTGTTTGGATGGGTGACCATTCCGACCATTTAAGTGACGTTCATCATGAGCATCTCCGTGCTTCGGAAGGCACGTTAAGCCGTTGGTCCCGGCTAATATCGGTTGATATTAGTCGTTAAGCCTAGTCAGAGGCCTTGTGAGCGGTTTGATAAAATCTGACAGCAGGGTTAGTCGCTTGCCTTGCAAACACCCCTCCACCAACCCGCACTGAGCCCGCGTGGTGGAGTATGGCTCAAACTACCTCAAAGTTGAGGTAAGGCCTTTGCCCAGCAGTGGGATGTTACAGGCTAACTTTACTTTTGACTTACATCTCCCTGGCTCGGTTTATAGCATTTTCTTCAATTGTACAGAAATACGACTACTACAATTTTATTATATGTATTGATGATGAAGATGATACGAAACGATAGCATGAAGAAGATTGGGATGCCCACACCATTGATAGACATACATTAGGTAGATGGGGAAGCCTATGCACAGCAGCGGAACAGAAATAGTTTGAAGAAAATAAATGGGAGTATGATTTAATATAAATTGCACTTGCAAAAAAGCAACTGTGTCGGACGAGAAATCAAAACCCGTGTATTACGCTATCCGGGCGTACGCCTTTACCACAATGCCACCGACACATTGGCAAGTCTGTTGAATTTTTCTAGTGCTTTCTTTGACGCGTAGGCTGCGTGACTTCATCAAAGTTGCGAGGTTACAATATGGTGTGATTTAATTGACGAATCATTGTTGTGAACGGGAAAATTGCGATACCATTATTAATTGTCTTTTTATCGAGTTCAATGCCAAATAAATTATATGTAACGTAACGAGTATTACTCAGTTTGTCTCAGATTCAGATTAAATTATTTGAATTATGGTACATAACGACGGTAGAAAGTAAAAGTTTGCACAATTCACCAGATTCTGGCATGCAAATCATAACGCATATAAAATGTAAAAAATCTTTAATCAAAACAATAAGAAAAATTACGAGACAAGCAAGATATACATCTAAGTTTGGTCACCGTTATAAAATATTGCAATGACAAATACCAATCACTGGCACAAACTAAGTTTACAATGACATAAATTTGATTTCGTTTACTCAGAAAGAAGAATAATTATCTATATATATAAAAATGAATTTCTGTTCGTTAGTCTCACTAAAACTCGAGAACAGCTGAACGGATTTATACATCGATTGATTATCTAAGTCTTGAAATGTTCGTGGAGGTCTAGGGAAAGTTTAAAAAGCGAGAAAAAATCGAAAAACGCGCGGACGAAGTCGCGGGGGACCACTATTCTTATATATAAAATTCTCGTGTCACAATGTTCGTTCTCGTACTACTCCGAAATGGCTTGACCGATTCTCATGAAATTTTGTGAGCAAATTGAGTAGGTCTGAGAATCGACCAACATCTATTTTTCATACCCCTTAGTTATAAAGGTTGTCCACCCTTAAAATTTTTCTTTAATTACGTGGCTGGGCAGGACGAGGCCGGGCAAGACGAGGATGGGGGCGAAACAAAGTTCGCTGGGTCCGCTAGTATTATACTATAATAGTCAAATGTGACTGCGCGGGCCAGTCACAACCACAACGAGTCACTGACTGCGTGAGATATATTATAGTGCACAAGTGTGTGCGCCATCACAGGTGCCTCCCTATTCCTTCCACTCCAATAGCCTGATGGGACACCAATCTGTCACGACCAGAGGGAGAGCAGGCGCAGGATCAACGGCTTTACGAGCTTTCCGAGTCACGGGCCGTGGCACGGAGATGAAACACCGTCAACTTCCAGAGAGTGAGAATTTTTGAACAGAAAAACTCAGGAACATATTTTTGGCCTACCTTAGGGGATCGAACCCGGGACCCCTGGCGCAGCCGTTGCTGTAAAGTGAGGCCCTCTGACCGCTGCACCACCAATTCTGTTAATAATTATATTGGAGCTATAATAATCTGTCAAATTGAAAAGAGCTAAAGGATTAAATTATAGTATTCACTTTTCAAAAGTTTAACTAATTCTTGAATTTCAATTTGTCATCAACTCGTACTCTAGACCCGTAGCGCGTTGTAAAGCGCTTATAGAAAGTTGCCTGATGGTTGTCAATTATGCGCCCACTCTGTCAAACGGGCTGTTATTTACTTGAAGAACTATCTTAATTTGTAGCATATTCGTACACGATCCGAGACGAGGTGTTCGATGTCCGGTGCCGATCCCATGCCGAGGCATTGCTGTTCCCTTAACGTAACGTGCTTCCGTATGTAGCAAACACAATCCGAGATGAGGCGTTAGCTGTCCAATACCGATTCCATGCCGAGGCGTTGCTGTTCCCTTAACGTAACGTGATTTCGTATGTAGCAAACACAATCCGAGATGAGGCGTTAGCTGTCCGGTACTGATTCCATGCCGAGGCGTTGCTGTTCCCTTAACGTAACGTGCTTCCGTATGTTGATACGGGTTGATAAATGTGCTTTAACGTTTAGTCTGTTAACTGTGACGGTGTGATCTTTCAATTTTCCTCTTTACTACATAAATAATCGTTAGATGATAGCGTTAGTGTCTTTATAATAAATAATTATAGTTTATCAAAAATATTATGATTACCAAAAAAACAATATTGAAGAAGTGAAATCTTAAATTCTATTACTATAATTATTATTTTAGACTTAGGGCTTATTATTATCGATTTAAATGTAAATTTCACACCTTAAAATACTGGACATACCGGTACTAGAAAACTTGAAATAAAAAACGTTCTATTTTTAAAAGTTCCGATATTTTTAAACCTACACCAAACATGCAAACCTTTTTCACCGTATCGAGTGTGGTATCGAGCGTGGATACAGTTACCTCTGGTATTCGGCATGCATCTGATAGTGCATAAAATTGCAGCGCCTCTATACGCGAGTACTCGATGCGAAGCAGCTCGCGATAAGGTTTCCACGTAACAGCTCTTAGGTGTATCGAAGTGCGAGTACGCTGTTGCATAATTCTGTTGAACACCTTTCCGGTGACGGAATTTTTAGCACTAGTCTTTTGGTTTTCTGCTCTACTTACCCAGAGTGATGGTCCAGATGTCACTTATTTTCGTATACTGGCTTACTACTGTATCAAAAGTATATTATAATATTTATTGACCCTTCAATAACATTTATCAGATACTTTAAGCATGAACTAGATAGATGTGTAAAAAGCGCCTAAAACAATGGACTGAATTACTAATAATGGAGTGATAGGCATGAAATAGGAAAAAAATCGTTGTTGAATAAATATAGCTACTTTCAAACACGTAGTATCGACGACATCTAAGTAAAGAAAAGACAAAACAACAGAACATTGTCATTCGACATTACCAGTCAATAATAAACATAGAAAAATTAAATATAAATAAATTAAATGTGACAAGGAGTTTGCCACAGCGCTGTTACTTCTAGACTTTTTTCTCGTATATTGTCTGTACATTTTGTTTATTATCTCCCATTTAGTTATTTTTTTCTTTTCATGGTTTTAGGTCATAGAGGCAAAACGTAACTTTTTATTTTATTAGAAATCAAACTATCATACAGCTCACCTCGATACGGATATAAACTAGATGTCAAACAAAGCGCCAAATCGATGGACACCTGTCGAACACATTCGAAGACGGTGGCGTGCTTCAATTTACGAACGATCGCTACTGAATGCTGACCCTCGGGATAGAATTGCAAGCGAGCACGTCAAAACTAGTGTCTAGTGATGATACTATTAAAACGAAAGAACAGACAACAGCACGTCAATGTAAACACTGCGGTATCTTATGCAGTTGTTATAAGGGCAATTTCGCAACAAAAGTGGGTAACCAGATGTGCTGGCAACTATACATAATTTGCGTTTAACTTTTGTAACAACCACACAGATTCATTTATGCTCATCTCAAAGCTTTGGCACAGGATGCAATGAGGCCAAGCTTTTTTTTTCTATGACGGATTACGTAAATTACGTTTTTTTGACAATTTTTTTCTGAAAATTAAAGAATAATTAAATATCTTGAATGAACTAGCGGTCCGATCGAACTTTGTTAAAAAAAAACATTAAAAATCAGTCCACCCTTGTCTACAGTTATCAATGAATTTGAAGAATTACTTTTTTGAGTTTATATGGATGTAATATTTACATACGTAATCGACATCCTCGTTTATAAATCACTAGTATTTGTATTCATAAAAGCGAAATTCGTCACATCACTAGTCTGAGCCCGCAGTAGTTCGTGACGATGAAGTGGGAGAGCTATCTTTCCAAAAAATATGTTACCGGTATATTGCCATATCGAATTCTGTCGTGGTGCCGATACTCACCACAGGCTTTATTACACGACAGTACAGAGGAAGCCAGATACGGGCATATGCGGCTGTTTAAATATGGTGCAGTTTGTTAAATTTTAAAATGCTGAAAATTTTAACGCCGTAGTACACCACCGCACCCAATCGCATTTATTTAACTTTTGCGTGATAATGTACTAAGCACTAACATAATTTCAATTTTGCTAAGTGAAATGCAGGTTCTCGTGGCAGCTTTAACTTTATTTGAAAGCGTTATTAATTGTTTTGCAAGAGTCTCGAGGGTGAAATCATGAAAAACTTGATAAAAATAGCCAGATTTTACAAGGTGAACAAAACAAAAGTGCCTACCCTAACCATTATTATCCAATATTTATGTATGTATTTCACGCAAAATGATTTCAGATGCATACTATAGAAATATAAAGGCAATAAAAGGCGATATTTCGATATCGAAATTTAAATCCTTTGAATACATTTTAAGCTACAAAAATTGATACAAATTTATAAAGTGCGGAGAATATTAGCAATTCTATTGCATTCAGAACAAATTCTCATGATATAATTTAAAAAGGGAAAAGAGACAACCGTAAGCAGCCTCAGAGTAGCTTCATGTTTGATTAGAGAAATACACAAAGCGGCAAGACTTCAGCATTTTGCACAAAAGGATTAAATTATTAATACGTTATGATGTATTTAGTTTGCTTTCTATTTAGCGGGGTTTGATTAAATTCAACTTCCTTTTCCGCGACAATTGCTGAATTAGGTAGAAAATAGCGCTTATAGGCAAAGTGACGCCCGCTCACCAAAATGGTGGATTGTGCCATAGAATTGACAGTTAGCTCTTGTTAGAAAGTATCTTGAAATCGATTCTACTAACAATTCTATACAGTTCTAGTAAAGGCCAAACGTCAAAAATCCATTCAAATATGATTCTATTGCAATAAGTTAGTAGAATTGGGGCCCTAAATAGTGTGGAAGGCATTGACTCCAAATATGGTTGATTTCGTTAAATCCGAATACCGAATGCATATAATTCAATATTGGTCTAAAGCATAGAATATTACTTTCGGGGCAAACAATGTATGGGGCCACAGCTATTTCCTTAAATTCAAATTTATAAAAACTATTGATTTAAACTTACATGTTCACTAACATAAGAATGGATTTAAAAATAAGGTCTAAAAAAATCTAAAATCTAAAAAAAAACCTGTCAAGGTATACACGGTATAATAAAAAATCGTGTGAAAACACAACATTCGACATACCATAATCTGTGGAAATACAACATTCTATATACTCTGGTTTCGGTTTACTAAATCCTCGCGGTTCACCCCGCCACTAGAGGCGTCTATTCATTGGGTAAAGTTTCACTAATTTCCGATAAATTCGTGCGTTCTCACGGGTGTAACGAGCGACCGAAATTTATAGCTTTCGAAACGGCATTTACCTTTAGAATTGAGCGTTAATCTTGTGTGAAAGACGAGATGATATTGTGAGTGCTATGAGTTCGATGTGAGAGCTTATACTTGTAACAAAGTTCGCTGCGAAAAATGTTCGCTTTTTCTCTACTTTTAGCAAGATTATGGGCTTGAAAATTAACATCAATCGGGTTATTATTTCTTAACATACCCATTGATGTGATGTGTATAGCGTGTTACGTAAACAAGCAGTGTTTGAAAGTCCGTTTAAAACCTTTTTAAATGACGAAATATTTTGTCTTTCGCTCTCTAGGCTATTCAAACTTCAAAATATTAAGGACAAAAGCTAATTAATTAAAGTTTTCGTGATTTCAGCAAAACTGATTTGCCTAAGTTTTAATGAAAATTTGTTTCGACTCGACTGTCCGCGCTGTCAGACTATGATGTGGGAGAACTGTCCGGCAACATCGCGCGACGGTTGAATGATAAAAATCGCGCGACTGTCGCGCGATAAAAACGATTATATAAAGAAAAGTATAGTTGTGATTACGAAAACAAAAATACTGGTAGATAGGTAATAGTTATAAATATATAAAAAGTTGAAAATATAATATACTTACTATACTATAATATATACTATACTTCATATATATATATACTATACTTAATACATACTTTTCAAGTGGTGGGCACTGTAGTACCACGGACAGTTTACCGTAAAAAAGAAAATGGCACTGTAGTGCCATTGGACAGCTGAGCGGTTAAATGACGAAATATTTTGTCTTTCGCTCTCTAGGCTATTCAAACTTCAAAATATTAAGGACAAAAGCTAATTAATTAAAGTTTTCGTGATTTCAGCAAAACTGATTTGCCTAAGTTTTAATGAAAATTTGTTTTTGCTTGAAGAAAACAAATATTTGAGCTAATTTAAATAGGCTTTTTGGAAAGATGAAAAGATACAGCGACATTGTTCTAAAATAAATGTTTGTAGAGTTAAATTAGATAAAAAATATAAATATACACATTGAATTTACTACCTCCTTTTTAATGCGGTAAAAATGCACTACAATAGTAAAATTATCATACCTATATAAAACTATTTAACATTTCAGGAATACTTAATTTAATTTCTCCGGGTATGGCTTTCGGACTTTCTCGGTTTTCGGACCGCTTGGTCGAATCGCCCAATTGCTGTTTCAGAATATGATGATTTGCACCACAGTGGCTCAGCGGCAACAGTTGTTACTCACAGTAATCTTGGCCAATTTGCACCGCGGTGGTATGAAACGCCCTAATACTCTTTTTAGCGTTGTATTATGAAAATAATATCATCTTGGTTAAGAGATTTACCTACAAGACCACTAGTAAAACCTCTAGATATTTTCCCATTGTGAATCGGATACTTTGTTTGCTTGAATATTCTATACCTACTGATCTTGTTGAAAGGGGAATTTTAAGTTTTATCTTTCAACGTAAAACAAAAACGAACAATACATAATATTAAAAGGTGATTGGTATGCCACACCCACCATCGGTTCGGCGAAATAAGCCCATTTTCTTTTTATAGTCTTATTGGGAAACCAAAACAATAGTGACAATGCTTCTCCCAGCTACCTTACGAGTATTTACCTGTATATCATCCTTTGTCTATTCTCGGTCCACAAACTTTGCTTCATTCGCTTGTGCGATTGGTTGATTCCGCCATAACAAATGAACCGGAGTTATTACTGTCTGCCCGGATTGACTTTGATAAACAAAAAGTTCCCGATCCCTACTCTCTGGTTTTGTTTTGTTTTGCATGTGTGTATTGATTGGTTCTTTTGTAAACATTTTTGCATTGATTGCTTTTGCCGAAAGAAGATAGTGGCTTTTGTATTGTAGATCATTTAGGAAATTTTATTTTTCATCATGCAATCTTAATTTACCTAATTAAATTATATATAATGCATAAATAAGCACTATAAAACTTAATATTTTTAAATACTTAACCTACCTACCTTTTCTATACTTTTCCATTCAGGGTTTTTTTTATTAATCGCAAATCGAAAACAAAGCAGCCATAAAAATAATTGCAGCATCCAAATTGATTCCGCATTAAATTGACGATAACTAAAACGGATTGTTTTTACCCAACCCTTCTTCGCTACGGTTCAACAGAGCACTCTATACCATAGGAGATACAGACTAAATTGGATTGTAACACGTCCGTGAATCGTGTGCCAGTCCCTTTCGTATTTAACAGGACATGGTGTTCGTTCTTTTGTTTTGCATAAACTGATTGAACGATACGTCGACGGTACAGCGACGAATATTATGCCGAACGTGAGCACTCGAAAATAGGTCGCACCAATATCGAACGGAAGTTAAATTTTAAAAAAATTTGGTCTCCACATGAAAAATTTGATTTTTTCTCTTTTTTACTTGCAAATATTAAAAGGACAAAAGTATGTGTAAAAATGTATTAAATGTAATTGCATCGATCTTGACAATATTATTATAACGGAGCAGGGTTGGATATGATCTGAATATAATCACGCCAAGAAATAAACCTTTAGATTTTGCAATTTAATGCGAAGGTTTATGCAACTCACATTGAATGGCTACCCTTGCAAATAGGCAGTTGATTTAATGCATTTATTCACATCGGTGAATGCACCTTTCAACTTAACACTTTCTGTTTTTTGCAAACGGGTAGCATGTTGAGGACGAAACTTTTCCATTTCGCGAATTTTTCACAGCGTGTCATCACATTAAACCGAGCTTAGGTACCACCCTCGTTTCATTACTTTAAACGTTTTTAATTTCAAAATGGTTTTGGTAAATGTGACCGTTAGAAATAGTTGAAAACAGCGTCGAGTCATCGAGAACATTTTTCACGTCGTGTCTGTCCCGCGTCTCCGGCCGTTCGCGTAACAAAAGTTTTCACATTTAGTAGATTTATGTTGCAACTGCAGCCCGATCAAGTACGGTATCGATCACGCGCCCGTAACATCTATTTTGGCTGTACGCTTTAATTTGCCGAGGAAATCTTTTGGTGGCAAGTGCTTAGATAGCTTTATTTATACGAACCTATGTCCGCAATCAGAACTGTGGGAGTTTCTGTATACGATTGCATTGATTACGTGAAATGAGAGAACAGATTAAAATTGAGTTGAAATGATAAATGTTTTTGATTTCCATTTTCATATTAATTTGTGGAATTCATTTAATACTTATGTATTAGGTTACATATTACTGTAATGATATTTTACACACGAGTACACACAAACATGCATACATAGTTAATCAGAAACTTAAGGCCAGCAATGTAACAGTGTTCAAAGTATTATAGTTATATCAAAGATATCAGCGAGTCACTTCATAATTATGTGGTCAATTTATATTTCGAAATGTGAAAATATATTACAAAACTTTTTTAAGTAATTTTAAATATTCATTGGGTAAGCTATTAAGGTCTGTAATAAATGCCAATTTATGAACAGTATACATTAATTTTCTAATAATATTTTACACTGGGCTTGAATAATGTAAAATATTGAATTGCATCTACATATATCTTAGATTTATCAGGAATGCAAATGTGACTTATTATCACTCAAATCAGTTACACTTTATAGATAAAAGAATATTCAAAATCTCTTTTACTTCTAGCAACTCTCACAAACCTAAGGTTTTATAAAATTAATATAACAGATACAATCAAGTCAATTAGGTTATCAAAATATTATAGAGCAACAAACACTGAAATACATTAATCAGCACGATAAATCAAACGTGTGGTTACAGTGTTGATCACGATCATGTCACATTATTTGAATAATTAAAATCGCTCGCCAACGCAGACCATAGAATTTTAGTTAGCCTTACAGTTCAATATTGTGTGGCACGTGATTACGAGATTAGTTTTTAAACATTAATGTCCTGAGATTCCGGTACTATATTCCTCGTAATTTGATAACGCCAGTATTCAAAGTTTCCTATTTTCCACCGGGTATCGCTCAAACGTTCCACCCTGTCAGTTTTTATTCCTAGTAGTTTCTGATGCTTTCAATTCAACACTGTATGACAGCAAGGATACTTGATTCCCACATAAAAGCGGACCATCGGTTGTTGAAAGTTTTGTTTTTAAAACAAGTTATCAAATAACATAGAACGTTTTAGAACTTTGATTCCAAATCTCTCTGACCAACCTTGCTGCGATTGCAACGGTATCTAGATACAGGTTATACACAACTTTGAATCTGAACTGAAATTAAACCCTTTTGCATACAACAAACAGATGAATCCATTAATCATATACCCAAATCTTTAACTCATACAATTTCCCTTTCCCAGGTGGAATGGAGGCCTGATACTGATGTAGCGGCGGCAGTATGATGGGGCGCTGGGTGACGGCAGCTAGCTCTTTGCTAGCTTTCCTTCTTTACTACAACACCTTGGATGCAGGATTTGTGTATGATGATAGGTGAGGATACTTTACACTGTCAGTCGCACAGTATATATAACATTTTTTTTATGTTGAAAAATAACCCTTAAAGCTGCCGCATATGATACGTCAAGATACAGCTTGATGTACACACAAAAAGCAGGACATGGAGTTGGTCGAAGCCCACTAATCGCCCCGTCACGGTGACAACACCGTATCAACTCGAGGCGTTCAGTATTCTTTGTATGAAACTTCATACTTCAACGCACATCTATCAGTTTCGTAACGTCACCACCTCGGATCGAGACCAACTCGGGACCCATATAGTCCAGCGGGGCATGCGTTGTAACGCGCTTACGGCGCGCCGCCCGCTAGTTGATGACTATCCATCTACCCTGTCAAACGGGCTGTCATTCACAAGAAGAAATGTCATAGTTGCAAACACGATCCGAGACGAGGCGTTGCTGTTCCCTTTACGTAACGTGCTTCCGTATGTTTGACGCCTGGTTGGTGCTGTTTCCGTGCTGAGTGGGTAGATTAGCTTTAACCTTAAACCTTCACCGTCTCTTTTTAGTGGTGTTTGGGAAGCCGTTGGTAGTTAGTGGACAAACTTGGACGTCTTAAATAATCCACTAAGGATGATGAAGCAACAAAACCAATGACAGATATTGAATAAGTGATGATAATAGGGCAGATACATTATTTTACAGAAGTTTAGTAATCACGGCGAGAAAATAAGACCATCAGTAAAAATAATTAATCTTATTATGTATACTGAATTTCGTGGAACAAGAAAAAAAATCAATTTGCGATCTCATTAAATATCCATTTTAATCATCCGTAAATGCGTAATGGCATATCTTGACACGTTTATAATTATGCAGTACGCACAATTCATTTGGGCTTCCTATAATTATAATAATATAATTTTAAAATTATGATTCCAGAGCTGGTTGACTCTCTGACAAATATGCCACAATAACCTTCACTATTAATAATGTTTCTTATGTTGAATTCTATTAACACACACACACAAGCTTTGTAATTAAAAATAAATTTATGAAATTACCATCTTAAGTCAATTCAAACGACTAAACCAATACGTTAAATTTCTCCAGTCCACTACCACAATACCTAGCAAAACTCAAAAGAAAATCTTTAAGGTAGACGGAAGTAGAAATTTCAAGTGGTGGGAACAGTTTGAACAACAACCCTATGGCATGGTCTCTGAGGGATTGCTTGTAATTAATAAATAAGGCTCTCAGGGGCCGCAAGCTGTACAACAAAAGTGCCCCGCCGTTATTAATTACTTAACTTACATAGGTTCTAGTTGTAATGGCTCCATATACCTTCCTTATTGAATTCTGAAGGCTGTTAGTGCAGAACACTAAAGCACTTGGGCCTCTTTTAGAGGTCTCACCATTATTGAATAACTAGCAAAACAGTGACTTATTAAAGCTACTTGCCTATGTCCCTGGCATAGATTTATTTGAAATGTCCTTTATCATACTTAAAAGTAGCTTAGGTTTCAATGGCGACGTGTATTTACATTTTTTCATTTACATTGTGTTTAGGGTGAGGAATGGTGTTTTTAATCAACAAAATAACCATTCCAAAATGTTTAGTACTAAAAATATTTTGAAAAAAAAAACCAGAATCATCAATCAAAAATTTTTGCAACAACTCATGCAAATCATAATCTTTCATTACATACTACATTCAGATACTACTCGAAAGCTCTATTTCAATGTAAGCAGTTTCCGTTAACCAAAAAATACGAAACGTGAAACTACAGTAACATTTCCTACTTATCCCTCTTGGAGACCTTTGAAACAGATTTTGCTAGTTTCGATATGACGGCATTTCGGGTGCCAAAGTAAGGGAATTACCGAGAAAGGTCAAACGAATTCGCTTCTTATTTTATTTGAAAACAACAGGCTCGGAGATAACGTTATTTTAGGCTTCAACATTGATCTATACTTGTATTTGAGCGTGCATAAAAGGTTTTTGTAATAAGTCTGAGAGAAAGTCTTGGTGCTGAGTAATCAGGATTGACGAAAAACGGAATGAGACGCCATCGCTCGACGTTCCTTATTTATTTTGGCACTTACAACGAACGGCGAGACTGCTTTTAAAAATGTGTACATTATGTGTCCAAAAAATTGATATAACTAGACATGATCAAATAAGGATTTAACAAATAAACAAGTTACAGAATTTATACAGGGTTTCTTCTTGATTGTAGCAAAATGTTACTAGAAATTGTTTCTTATTATATACTTATTATTTTTAATATTTTATTTTTCATTTTGTTTGAATCTAGTAAAAAACATGTCTAAATTCTTTGAGATCAAATTCTATGAACAGTCTCATGTAAGCTAATACTGGATTTAATCATACTTATATTGGGTCAGTGTCTTTGATATTAACAAAGACAAGGACGAAGGACTCGTTCGATTTTTAGCCTCGAGTTAACCCTGGGCTGCGCAAGTAAGTCTTCGAGAAACTGAAACGAAAAAAACACGTTACGACAGAAAACGGACTTCGAATCTCAAGTTTTTTAGCACTAATTCTGTCGGAATCGGACGAACGCCGATAATCGTGATGGAATCGATGAACTTTGTTCCGGATCGGAGCTCGCTGAAACCACTTTAGTATTTCGTAATTGAGGGCTTACGTGACGACTCAGCCACAGCTGGCCGAAACACCCCACAAAAACTTCCACTATCCCCAAACTTTATCTCCATCTTCGATTCCACTAGGGTTGCGAGTCTTTTTATCGATGCTCATGGAAACTTGTATCGGCTAATACCGATTTGATGGCGTTTTGATATCGGTTATGCTGCCCCGATTTTCGTCCGTTATAACTTATTGGAAACATAAAAGGATTATGCAATGATTATAAACGGTGTCTGGAATGTATTTATTACTTTGTTCCTGTTGTCATCGATACATTGGTTGGTTATATTGTACTATGCACTAGCAATTAGACCTTAATAAATGTATTTCATGAGATATGACTCGATATTGACTCAATAATAAAAAATAAGTTACAAAATGATAGTCATGAATATTTTTTTTTAAATCTTAATATATAATAGATTAAATAGATACCAAGTTATCGCGTATGTGTTTTTAAATGTTAGGAATTGGAAAGCTAAGTGAGTTATTTCACGCAAAACATTCATCGCAACATACCGTAAGATTTTAACCTAAAAATATGATGAAGGTATGAAATAGACAGGACTTTTTACATAAAAATGTATGCGTGATGCGATAAATAGATCAGCTTGTGATATGAAAAAGGTAGGCGAGGTTTGTAAGTAGGTAAAATCTAATATAGGAATAGGAGAAAAACAGTCATAGACATAGTGTACTCTTTTTCATTATTTTAGCAGATAACAGACTCTCAAATGTAACACCTTTTCCTTCGACATCTACCAGATCACTCTATAGCACTCCCACTCGCCTAATATATCAATCATAACATCAACTTCTGTATTCCTCATTCAAATTCAAACATTCTTCTTCTTTCTCACTCACGCTGGTCTTCCATCTCTTACTCCTAACGTTCCGTTCCACGTCAATAATTAAAAGTAAAGTTAGCCGGTAACGTCCTACTGCTGGGCAAAGGCAAAGGCCTTACCTCAATTATGAGGTAGTTCAAGCCATACTCCATCACACCGGCTCAGTGTGGCTTGGTGGAGGGGTGTTTGCAAGGCAAGCGACAAACCCTGATGTCAGATGTTGTCAAGCCGCCCATAAGGCTTCTGACAAGGTGTATCGACTAATATCAACCGATATTAACCAAAACCAACGGCTTTACGTGCCTTCCGAAGCACGGAGATGCACGTGATATACGTCACTTATATGGTTGGAATGGTCACCCATCCAAACACGACCGCGCTGTAGATTGCTTCACTTCGTTATCACTACCAAAGCCAGCGCTGCTATCACTGCGCTACGAGCACCTCGTTCCACGACTATACCTATCCTACATAAATATTATTTTGGTCTCACACGTAGGAAGAGAAAGGAGTTTTACAATTAAGTATAGGACACTTTTTTTTTTTTAAATTCTGTCTTGCACATATTAGAAAAGTTTTTGTCATCGTTTTAGTATTTTAAGAATCTTATGAGAAGTCACACTCAAAAATAATAAGTATTGTAGCCCATAAATGATTAGAAGAATAGTGAATTTACATTTATCTAACGCTTTGACGATGTGCCTACTCCAGGCTGTCCGTGTTTCCACCCAACGGCTTTGCAAAAATCGACACGAGGTCGTAACAAAATAAATATCGCCAGCATCAAAACAAATTCTCGCCATTTAATAAGTATCTTTTTGCGAGATCTGAAACGGTGGACTCCGGCGAAAGTCATTTACGAACAAAATACTTGGCGAAACTTTTTATGTAAATAAGTGAGGGAAAAGGCGTCTTACTCACAATTTGCAATACAATAGCTGAATGTTAGAGATGATTTTTCCTTCTTCGCATAGTAAGCACGGTTTCGGTCCCATAAAAATATTTTATTCAATGGCCTATTTCACCGGATTTCCAGTAGAAATCTAAAATAAAAGGATGAACTGTATGTGGGATCAATATATGAAAGGATTGAAAGGTGTTTACCCGTAAGCAATGACCGATGAGGTATCGGATTGAAAAGGCTTCAATTAAAAGTCGATTCGGTCCAGCTTTTACAAAAAAAAACTCGTCTTAATTTATTTGAACGCGTGTAATTTACATTTCATTTACAAATGTAATTTATTACATCGGAAATAAGTAATGATGTATTAAAGCAATTAGAAAAAACATTATTTACCATGCATTTATAATAAAATATGTAAATAAATTGATCTATGAATAATTTCTATTTACTTAAAAAGTAATACTTTTAAGAACCTAATATTATAATTAACACGTCGTACATAAATTCATTTACTGGCAGCCATAACATTTTCGTCCCTTGGCGGCCTCATATGTATGAACTAGCATAAAATACAAAGGATCTGAGTTTGTACTTGAGCATTTTCATAAGAGCTAAAAGTACGTATATGCCACACACTGATCGATATCCTTTGGCATGCTAAATAGTAGCTCAAACATGTCAAAAATCCCAAAAACAATCACAGTGCAGTGTGTTCTGTGCCAATATTCTGTGCCTAATCGATGTCAATGTCTAATAGTCCGTGCATTCAGTTCAAAAGTCCTCCAACCAACTCAAACAGGTCAATGAGCGCCCGGATGATTACTGAACCGTATTTAGGCGACTTCGCACGTATTGGGCAGAAAGCGTCAAATACCCCAAAATCAATTCCAGGGGTGATCGGCGTGTTTAAACATGTCCATTATTTATACAGTATTGGGCTCGAGGCAGAAACGGTCGGGTTAGGGCACCGAGCCAACGCTCCTCTATACAGAATTCTGACAAGAAAGTCCCAGGTAGAAATGAAATTGTCTATTGAAATGTAGTAAAGTACATTAGTGTTAATTTTATTTAAAGCTTACATGGGACCACATACGAGTAAAAAGCTATTGCGCTATGTATAAGAAACTTTCAGGAGCAAGCTGAAATGATTTTTAGAACGCCATAATTAACACAGACCAACTTTAATTAAAAAATGGCGACTGATCTATGAAATTGTTAACAAAGTTGAATACCTACACTCGTTAAAAAACGTAAAGTAAGTTAAAAAGTATATTAACCGGGTATGTGGAATATACGTTTTCTTTATAAGCTGCGAGGTCAAAATAATAGTGATTGTGGAAAATTTTGCCTCCTATTTAGCATAAAGTTGTCATAACCACAACTTTTTGCCACCATCTGCTCTATATGCGAGTCCAAATTTCCCATATGCCGCTGTAATGTTGCTAGCCATTCCGATGCTCATTTCGCCATTATCGAATGCAAAGCAGTCCCCGGGGAGATATTCGGCAAAATTGTCAGATCCATGATATACGAACACAGGCGATTGCCACTTGCAATGACCGGAATACTAATATCAGATCACTATTTTTTTTGGTGGCCTACTCTCTTGATATTTTATTAAAACTTTATTAAGCGCAACTTGTGATGGAAAATCAAAACGCTTAAGAATCGCAACTTCAACCAGAGCAAATAGTTCAAAATGTATTCTCTTCCTATTTTCCTAAGTGGAAGCGAAGAAAGAAGGAATAATATAAACTATACAAAATACAACTCTATACAGCTTCATTTATCAAAACATCAGTTGGTAGTAATGTTAAATAAGGTAAATTTATGAAATTTTTATAAAACAGTTACTTATCTAAATGAAGGAGGAGTATCATCCTATTTTCACTATTTTACGTGAAGAGTACGTATAGGTACTCCGGAATAATAACAAAATCATATTTAACGTGAGTTGACAGACAAAACGAAGTTGCTAATTTCCCTAGAGGGAGCTAATAGGAATCGAAAACGAAGACAGCAAGGTTATCCCAAGACACGAAGGTAATATTGGTTTTCATCTTGGCAAAGAACTCAAAGCGAAGTTATGAAAATTAAAGTTCAGGGAAGTGTTATCAAAAGTTGTAGGTTTCCGTTTCATTATTAACCTAGATACGGTGGACTAGTTTTATACATTGAACTTGTAAGATAAAATTGATAAACAAGTACATAACAAAAAGTTTGGTTGAACTACCGATTTATCAATAACTAAGGGCCTTATATTTGATTTTATTATACCTATCTATGTTTGTGATATTCATTTAATCACTAAAAGATCAATTGAACTATGTTGTGGCTATTGATTTCAAGTCTGTTAGTATTTAGTCATTCATTTCCCGTGCCCCAATCGATTGATCACACTCTAATTAATGGATGAAATGTCATTTGATTGATGGACTTTATTGATTTCACTGAAATTGTAGCTACGAATTACTTCTGGGGAATATATGTTATATTTGAATCAATAAGGACTAGTTCTACAAAAAAATATGCAGTTTTAATACTTCCAACAAATATTTGATTTCTTCTATTTATTTCGAGGTATTTTGGTACTGAAGCAGACGTTCGCCAAAACTATTAAACTACCTTTTCTTAACTCGCAAAAATACGAAAACATCTCGGTAACTCGACAAAACTATTTGAAAATCAGTAAAGTTCCAAGGATGAAAAAGTTCCGATTCAAAATTGCTGTTTTATTTCGCAGGCGGGCGATCCTCTCGAATCCGGACGTCATCGGGCACACGCCGATAGTGGCATTATTCGAAAACGATTTCTGGGGGACCCCACTCTCAGACCCCGGCTCACACGGGTCGTACCGGCCTCTATGCGTCGCCACGTACCGGCTCAACTATGCCTTTAGCGGATTCAAGCCGTGGAGCTACCATTTCCTCAACATTATACTCCACTGCACTGCCACGGCCCTCGTCGTGACCGTCGCCCGACGCATACTTCCACACTACTGCATGCGAGTAGGTACCGTTGTCACCGGACTCACGTTTGCCGCACACCCAATTCACACGGAAGCCGTTTCTGGCATCGTTGGGCGAGCAGATCTCGCCGCCTGCAATTTGTTCCTCCTTTGTTTTTTACTTTACAACGAACACATACGACTCCGCGACGAGCAACAAAAACGGGTATGCCGCCACGTGACCAAAAACATAATGCTGCAAAGGCAAATTGCGCCGAGCGACCAGACTTTCAGACTCAGCTGCCACGGACTCGTGCAGCACATAATGATGAACTTTCGGAGGCTTTTGAAGGCGAGCAGAGCCGGCCCAATGAAAGTCTTCGACGCGTGCGAAGTGAAGACGGGTTCTGTGAAACTCAAGTGTCAAAGTGATAGTGTAAGTGAAGAAACTGGTGAACTCCTAAAGTGGCTCACATTATCCGGGACTTTGCTGCTTGCGGCCGCCGGCACTCTTTGCAAAGAGCCGGCCATAATGGTTTTGCCTCTTTGCATATTCTATGACTTCATCAAGGGCACCCGGCAAGAGGAACCCTATTCTAAGGTAAGAGAATCTTTTTTACTATACATATTTGCTTTTAGGAAGGGTCCAGTACTTTATTGTACGAAGTCAAGCATCATAAAGTTGTTCCAAACTTCAATGAAAGGATTTCGCTCAGCCTCGAGAGCAAGATTGGATATGATTTATTACTTTATATTTGAAGACTGAATAGTTACAGGTTTATTCCAAACGCGTGTACGAGAAGATAGTTTAACTTCCTTAGGTTTTTCTTATACATATGTACTCGTATCTATCTTACTTATACTTCACTCGAACAGGCATCCCAGCTATATTACCAACTTTGCTGGCGGATTACATTAAAAATGTAAAAATTGAAATTGAAGGTATATCTACAAATATTTAATGCGTTCCTAACGTCTTCTACGTTCACACATTGGTACAAATGTTCCAAGAAAAATGTAAAAGAAGATAAAGCAACAGCACGTATAAATAATAAGTGTTGACGACATCCACGGTCATTTGTGCTTTTCGCCCGGAAACTCAACTATTCAAAGCCCGAAGGTGGACACGCAACTCATAGATTTAGACTAATGTTTCTCAAATGGTAGGCTCTAACAATATTATTTTGTAGGTTTTAAAGGATACTTATGTGGTGTATACTATTATAGCGGTCCCCGCGACGTCGTCCGTGCGCTTTGAGTTTGCTCCCTTCCCTCGTCGCAGCGTGATGTGTTATAGACTAAAGCTTTCCTCAACAAATAAGCTACAACAGAAAAACATATTTTTAAATCGGTCCAGTAGTTCCTAAGATAAGCGTGTTAGCAAACAAACAAACACACTCTTCAACTTTATGATATTAGTATAGATTTCTCTAAATCCTGTATAATGCCACAGACCTAAGATTCTATGAAAATCATTTTCATTGTTTATTATTATTAAGACAAATAACAAAAATAAGGCCAACATAATTTTATTACAAATTAATCCGGTCTAATCCACAAGGGCAGTTATCCAGAAAGGTTGAGAACCCCTGATTTGCCTCTGTCAAGTCAATCGGGCGCAAGCACAATATTCGAGGTCAAACTTGATATGAGTCGTGTTTGTAAATCATATTCTTAGTCATGAATATTTTTAGACGTAACAACAAACACGGTAAATGTATTCCGAACCTTCGGAGATCGTAAAAAATAACAAGTGCAAGCCGTTCGCGCGTTTTCTTTCCGTTCAACAAATACGGTAATGCTATAAAGCGGCTTACTCCAGTTTGCTTTTACACTAATGTTATGTTACAATGTTCGTAACGTACCGTGTGATTTGCAATTGTTATTTATCTGATGTGACAAAAAGATGTTTAAGACCTCTTCCACACTGTGGCTTTTTGAATTGATGCAGTCGCGCGTTTTGAAAACGCGCTCCAGCATCGCGTCTCACGCAATGAACAAATTTATTTTAATATTGATGCAGTCGGGTGTTAGCATCGATGTAGAAGCGTGATTGCATCTATGCTAAAAGTCGCAGTGTGTAAGGGGTCTAAAGGCATCGATGCTGCATCGCTGCTAAAAGTCGCAGTGTGTCTAAGTTACAAAAATAAACAAAAAATGATTTCTTACCTATCGTACAAATTAATTGGGGTTAAATTTCCACACAATTTTTAAGTCTTTCATAACCGAATGAAAGTCGTTAAGTGTTTAAAGGATACTATATCGTTTATATTTAAACCCCGTTTCTAATAAACACAAACGTAATTTAATATCGTAAGAATAGTTACACCTTGTGTTGTCTCATTCAGATATTTTAGTTATACAAGTTGTCAGATAGTAACAAAACATGTTATAAAAATTCTTACATTATTCAACGTTTTTTAGTAACGGCACTAATCTTCTTGACAATTATTGACTCAGTGACGAAAAGGATTAAAACCCTTTAAAGTTCAGTCACCTGCCTTTATTAGTCATATTGTATGAACCTCCGAGTGTGCATTGATTAGAAAACTTTCTGACCAAGCACGAATGTTTCCTTGTCTTTATCAGGCAGCTCATACAAAGTCGGTTCGCAAACCGGCGAGTGATTAGCCCGAAACTTTGACCAGATCCGTATAATCTACCGATAGGATAGAATTACAAACGACCGCCGATTCGGGGAAAAAATACACTGCAATCTGTCTTCTTGAACTAAAGTCACTACTAATCCAATTGTGATCCGTTGAACGTCTTGATTGTTTCAAACTCGTGGCTCGAAGTTCGATCAGGATGTAAGAAAGTTGCGCTACATGTAATTAGCGATTGGCGGCCTTAAACCAATTGGTAAGGAGACTTTACTAAATGTTTTAAACACAGTTACGCAAATTATGATAATTTCTGTAAACAGACACTGATATGAGCGAAATGATCTTTATACATAGGTGTTGATAAACAGTTAAACGATAAGAGATTGCAGAATCAAAACTTTGGGGTACTTATTACTTTTTTAATCTAAGTACATTAAATAAATTTACAATAAACTTTCATGTTAGATTATGGATTTTCCCAAGGACAGACTTCCGATAGCCAGAGGCGTCGGCTGCCGTCGATATGTCGTGAAGACTTCAACGCAATGACGTTATGTTGACGGCCAGCATCGACATGTAAGCGGCAGTAACGAAGTTTTTACCGTAATATGCCGCTCAGTACACGATTTTAATGAACTTGACTTGTACATACAATGGAACAAGAAGCAAATGGCTTGAGCGCGCCCAAAATATGCTAACGGTATAAAATTTATCAAAACAGCGCACATTTACTGCATAAAATGTTTCCTATGTAGAGTGCACTTTTGTATCGTGTAGTTTTACGTTTCAAAACTTTTTACATTTGCAAAAATAGCCTCGCATGGCTAAACATGAACGTATTTTAAACAGAAAACCTCATGTTTACGGGGTTAACGAGTGGTAAAAATTTAACTTTTCGGAATAAATACGTGCCACGTTTTCTATGCCATCTTCAAGAGGAATTATCGTTGTGTGTTGAGTTTGATTTACGAGCTGACACTGTTGGAACTATAGGGAATCTGGGTCAAGATGGAGTCCTTGTAAAATTGGGAGTAGATCATGAAAATAGCAATCGACTTAATGAGTTCTGTCGTTAAAACTGGTTTAGTTCCGTCATCATTTACAGTCAATTTAACTTTAGAATGCCAATTTTATCACTTTTAATACCTAATATTAAACGTTTTAGATTTCTGAGTTTCAGATTGTATTTTATATCACTGAAAGATAATATTTAAATACGTTAACAAGCTTAAGAATACCTGAGCCTTTAATAAAGCCTATCTTTAATTTTCATATAGATAGAATATGGAGAAATGCGATATTGATAGAGTTGAAAATAAAATCTAATTACCCGCTTCGTCCAATTCTAGAGAGCAGTGTGCAGGACAGATAACATTCACATCTACTTCAAACGTTCTTTAGAACCGGGTGTGTATTGAGATCCAAAAACGAGCAAATGATATCTGCGAGCACAGTCTGATGCAGCAAATTTTAAGCTTTGCCGTGATATGTTTGTGACATCTCAACATTCTGAGATTCTGCTGGAACAAAAACGTCCTTTAAACTTATGTACCTAGCTATCTTAATCTATAATAATTGAAAAAAATATTTATTTATTCAATATTGCTTTTCAATAAATTAAATCACGATGCAAATTAATTTTCTCAGTCTAAGCGTTTACCATGCCCCATCTGGTGTTTGATAGTTAAAAAGTTCAACAGTCACATAATAAGCTTTTAAGTCAGTTTTTTACCTATTATTCATATCTTTAAACTACTAGACCGTTTTTAATGAAACTTGCACTGTAGCCTATATAGAGCGATACCTGATTAAACTAATAGATATATTTTAAAGTTTTGGAAAATCCACAATGTTAAAAATTAAACAACATTAATTGTATGTTCAAAAAATAATTGCATATTTCTTCTTAAATCCTCCCACCAAAAGTGAAAACATACGTATTATTGGTTTCAAAACCAAGAAAATCCGTCATTCATCCACATATATCCTCTACGTTCGGTTGCGGGTAAAATCAGAATCATCTCGCTATGACATCTCATTTACGAAAATCTTGAGACAAACATACAACAATAGATATTCTAAGAAATTTAGCACACGTGTTAGGAAGCCTTAATAGATCAACATATGTACTAAAATTTTATCCAATTCTGACTACATCACATACATACAGGTCGAATGGATTACCTCCTTTTTTGAAATCGGTAAAAACTGGGCGAGACTTTCACGTCTGGAATGGTCTAATCATCTAAAGGCCTCAAAAATAGATCCCCTTGTAATCGTGTTATAATGGAAGTCTATTTCGAAGTCTGTTTTTAATTTTCTACCGAGTGCGCTGCAAAACATGAGAAAGGGCCGATTTTACCAACGTCAGAGAAGACTTATCCTTCTGGATAAGTATAAAATGACCGATTTTGAAATAACATTATCAATTATTACTGCCAAATAGAAGATAGGCGTTTTGCATTTTATTCGACGAATAGTCATCATCTGACGTTGGTAAAGGCCTAAGAAAAACAACAGCAGTATAAAGTAGGCGATCCTATCTTAATACTACAAGTTTATCGTCATGTATTTGAATTTTAGCTTCAAATACACGTACTCACGTACACTGTGGATGTTAAATGCATAATTTCTTGTCTCCATCAAATAGAAGTTTTTGTAAATAATGTCTTTACTTGCGACTTGGTTTGCGCTATAAGCCATTTCGTATTTAAATTATTATGGATTTTATTCATTAATGTCATATGAAGGTATAAACTCCCTAGTAATAGATTTCTTTATGTCTTGTGTGGTACAATGATATTTTTGTTAACTGTTTTTACATTTATTAGTACCATCTTTTTATAGATATTTGATTTACTGATACACACCTATGAAGGTAAAAACTTTTATAGTCAGCTGTGTTTTTATTGATTGTTCTCATCGAACTTCGGGGTTTTCTGGTTATTACTTTCTTGTGTTTTAGTTTATAGAAATTTTGAAGTTATCAAAGACACGTTTCTTCAATATATAATTTAAGAACATGATACAAGTTTCCGTTTATCTTTATTATTTATAATTTGTTCTTTCGAAAGGATAGTGTTTACCGAAGTATTCGGAATAATAACGGTATCTTTTTCTGAAAACATGCTTTTTTGTTACGAGGTTGAAAGATATTTACTTTACATACATTGCTCTGATCCCAAAGTAAGTAGCTAATGCACTAGTGTTATGGAAATCAGATACAACAATGGTACCACAACACCCAGACCCGAGACAATAAAAAAAATGATTTCCATATTGACCCGACCAGGAATGAAACCCGGGACCTCGGAGCGGCGATGTTGAAACTAGCGTGCTTAGCCACTACACCAAGGAGGTCGTCAAAATAGATCAAGGTAGGTCGTGTCAAAATAAGAAATGATATCAAGCCTTACTGTTTTTTTATTTTATTATTTTACCTACTTACTTATCTTATCATAACTCGAAATCAAACCATAATAAACAGTTATAAGAAGAGTCCTCACAAACGATTCTATACTATGTCGCATACACACCACTCACGGGTGAATTTCATCGTTGAAACAGAAACCTACTCTGAAAACCCTCGCCCGTATTTCCTGATAATGCCATCACTTGCCCTCAAACAGCCATAGTGACTAGGGTGACAAGGACGGCAGGATTTGATAGCATGAACATAGAGTTATAGAGTAAGGACACAGAGCTAACAGAGTGCAAGCCCACTTTACGCGATTGCAGCTAATTAAGTCCCATTCCGAAATGTGGGAAGCCTGACAGAAATGTCGCGGCTCCTGTGGGTGCGTTCAGTAGAACATGTTTTAATGATACTTTAAAAACCATCATATTACAACTGTGGAAAAAGTCTTTACTTCAATAAAATCAATGACTTTGTTTCAAAAACCTACAAAAAAGATACCTAGAAAAGAAGATAAGGCGCGTTCCAATTACACCAAGTAGTGTCAGCGACTCCTTAGTCTGCATTTCCGCATTTTCTGATGATACCATTACCATTGTACTACAATCATACGTATGGGTGACATTAATGATTTCCCTCCTTATCATATCACCTGTTCTCTCTCGGTCATTAACCCGAGGTGCCATATTTATTTTATCATATTTACGACAGAACTGAATTTGCGTTGTTCATAGAATAAATGAATTCACGTAGAATTACAACCACTGAATGTTGATTAAGCCATTTCAGTTAAAAGTTATTAAAACGCTGAAACTGGCAGTAAAGAGTGTAGTTTTATTACACCATTAAAATAAAAAGTACAATTTAACTTTTTTACTGCTAACGATATTTATTTAAGTAAAGTAATTATTTGTTCTGATGTTTATTTACTTATTTCAAATTGCAAACGTGATTTAGGCTTGATTTTTCCAATGTCACGTAAGAAGTTTTCGTCGAATAAAATAAAATACCCCTAATTTGAAATATTCACCTATTTGTCAGCAAAAATCGGTCGTTTAAGACCATTTACACACTGTGACTTGTAGTGTCGCGCGCCAGCATTGCGACTCATGCAATAAACAGATTCGCATCATGGCATCGATGCACTCGCCAATATACCATATTCTGCATCGATACAAACGCGCGTTAGCATCGCGATTATATCGCTGCTAAAAGTCGCAGTGTGCAAAGGGGCTTATACTTATTCAGTCGAATAAGTCTTATCCGACGTTGGTAACATCGGCTCTCCATGACTATGTTACATAATTACAAGAGTCACAATGTTGACGTAGTGAACAGTTTATTTGAGATAATTAATTTACCTTCCAAGCTGAATATTGGACATCAGCCCATTCCCTCATTACGCAACTTATTTCAACATCCTGCAATTCAATTTGATCTCACGATAGTGATGAAAAACCTCATTGTGTGAAAAAAAACTGGATTTACAAATCTACTTACTTCTATATGGTAGAATAAATCTAAAGAAGACTATGTTATTGTTTTATAAACACTTTTGTATGTTCATATCGATTAAGGACAAGGACATAGACTAGATAAATTAGTAAAATGACTGAACTCGGTCTATCTATTCTCGTGTCTTGCTTGGAAGCTTTTGTAGAACCCGGGCTTTGCTCTATACATATAACTAAAGTTCAGATAGTTTGCCTTTGACCAGTCAAATTCCTTGCGCCAATTTCATCTTGGCTGTGGAATAGTTACCCCATAGTCGTTATTAATATAGGGCTTTAGTACCTGTGTATGCGAGGTATATGAATTGTAAAGTAAAACATGTAGAGAGTAAGTTTTTAAAAACCTTGTAATGCTTTAAGTATATTAAAATACCTTCATGACTACTTTGAGTATCGATTTTGTTAATTTATAGTTATACGGATGATTGTTATTCTTGAACAAACGGTTCCAGAGTTCACACCATGTCTTTTTCATGCTTAAGAACTTTCACAGTGTTCAAAATAAAAACTTTTGTAACTCTCATGCAATGCATTACTCTTACCCTTTTATCACTGTATTACACTCTTTCCACCATTTAATACTCCTTAAAGACAAAACGTAACACAAAGCCACAAATTCCCCAACTGCATCGCCGAAATGTGGTATTTAATTAATCCGCCAGGATGTCCGCCGCGGAGAGAATTAGCGATCACAGAGCAATTATTGAGTATCGTGGAAACGACGCGGCTGCTGCTGCCATTACCGTGTTTTCCTCTACGATAACCGTTTTTGCTGTTTTATGTTATTCAGTAATTGAAAAAAAAAACAAAGAACTACACCCTGTATTTTTGTTACTGAATTATTAAATTCCAAGGAATGAGAAATATTCATTTCCCAAAGGTATCGTGAGAATATGAAACTAAACCCCAAAACTACAAATCGAGGTTCAAGGGTAGCTCATATTTTCATTCAAAAAATATCGCTAGCTTGAAATTACGCAACGGAACGGGCCAAGTATTTTTTCTTTGGTGGAACTTTATTACCGCCGCCTCACGAGTTTATGCGATCTCATGCAATAAAGTGATAAAACAGTTAGCTAGCACAACGTTCAAACTGGCTCAGATATATCGACGCGAACAAATAAAACAGCCATTAAAAGCGCAAACTTGCCGAATGTTTTGTTTTCTCTTTTTCATAATGCCATAACTCACACGGACAAATATAACGGATATGGCAAATATTTTGCAACTCGAAAACTCTTTCAGGACCTTTTTAAGTAGAATAAATGGAACTCTCTCCTTAAAGGAACCTCAAAAATTAAAAAATATTATTACATTCAACATAGTTTTCAACTTTTATTACAATTCGAACTGACAAAAGCTTCATAAGACATATTAAGAGAGGGATTTCGCTGGCGTCGTTCGTTAGAGCATGTCAAATGCCATTGCGGTATTCTGAAAAGTGGATTCGATTTAGCCAGATACTTAACGATGACTCAAACCACAGATTTTCAAACCATTACGCCATTTTCCATAAACGGCAAGTGGTAAAATGCAAAAGAAAAGAATTCAACTAATGCCATAATTATCACTGGACTTACTCGTCCAATCTCAAAAAGCTTTTAAACGAGTAGTTATACGAAATCGTTTTACAGTAAAAATTAACGTTCGCTTAGCCAAATGAATATCGATTGGGCGTCGTCGTGCTTTCGGCTCATTTACCCCGCATAAAATTAGTATCTGGCCCTTTCGGCGGATAGGTCGATATTTCTCCCATCTTGAGGACTGAAGCAATTTTCTGTAGCTCTCAACATTAAATTAACATTTGGGCTTTTTCTCCCCGTTGCCCTTCATTCTTTGCAGTCCCGGGGCCAGTATATTTCAGCGGTCGCGTAATTTGTGGCTCGTAAATGTTCAGAAATTGGTCATCCCTTTGGTTGAGGTGAATTTATGGCCTCCTCGGTCCGCCTGTCGAAAGGGGAATTAATAAGTCCTCTCTAATGGTGAAACGTACCCTTGCCATCAATTTGAATGCCCCAAGATCGCTGCGGCCCTGTAAAACGACCATCTGGCCGTGAAATATCTCACTTACAAATTCTTATTCATTTCGTGTAGCTGATAAATTGGTTCAAGTTATTAGGACCCATTCGATTTCATTAAAGGTAACTAATGTATAATCGACTCGATAGTCTTTAAATTGAATTGGAATAGATTGATCATGCGATGGAAATAGAGCCCCTCGTTTTGTTACTCTTTGACGCCCGTAGGTCGTTATCAACACGTAATCTTTTTAAGACTGCTTTGAAGTTTGTATCAAAGTCACTGTTTTGATGAAAAATAACTTCAACGAAATATTATTTCTTAAAAAGGGCTTGTTATCATTTAAATTGCAAAGAGTATTATTTTCTTGGATATGACATTGATTGGCACCACAAAATTATTTTCTAAATTAGACCGCCGAGACGTTAGTAAATTTGGAACTGTAAACCATTAGTTACCTACGCAAAGTACTCTATCTTGTTATTTCTACAATTTGTAAACATTAAGTAGCATGAAAACATTATATTTATTTTTTTATCTACGCAGTTTGTTTGTCCAGATCTAAAAAACTATTTGTGTAAACTTTGGTAGTCATTGGGTATTATTTGGCCCTTTGCGTATATGCGCAAAAATTAAGGCGTCGGGACTTAATACGTTCATGGAATAAAATATTTAAAAACTCGTGGAAAATTAGTACCTACTGTTATAAAACATGTACGCGAAGGACAAAATACAGCAGTCCGTTTAAAGAATATTCATTAAAGAGATTACTTTCTTTTGGTAGTATTCAAACAATTTTACGAATGAAGTCCGGTCTCTAAATTGTGGATATAATCATGAAATGGACTTAATCCTATAAATAAATAATATTAATTGTGATATGAAACTTTGAAACTGATCGTCGAAAAAGCCTCAATTTAATAGGGAAATCGCGTGACTGTCCACCTACTTTCAATAATGATTAAATAATAGTTACAATAAATTTTGGTAGAGTATCAGTATGGTAGGAGTTGATAACATCAATTACCGTAGTTTTTGGTAACATCAATTACATTCCATAAAAAGGAAATGTGGTCAGTAATCTACAAATGGAATGCAAAGGTAATTTTTAAATCCATTTCCGATAATGTATTATAAAATTTGAAACGTATGTTAATCGTGATCGTTTCATTTCTTTCATTGCGCTAGCTTTTAATGCCTAATTACTTCATCGTTAGTAATGGTAAAATATCGTTACCAGCGGTTTCATATTAACGATTGTGTGTGTTTTGAAGAATATTACCTTAGCCAATCGTAATAAAACTAGCCATTTATTCTTCAAAACACATACTATCGTAAACATTCAACTCGACCGCGGGTACCGACATTTTACCATTACTTACGATGACGAAATTGGACCTAAGTGAAAAGTATTTTTGAAGAGTGTTTGCTTACATGAACTTTAAATTTAAACTCCCACTTGTGCGGTTGCCAAAACCATAATTTATCTCCCAATATCATTGAAAAGAGATAAACAAGGATGGTTGTAAATAAAACTGCTTGAACGCCTCCTTGTCTTGGTGAAGAATAATGGTATTTTCTATTTCGTTAAGTTGGTACCAACCGTAGTCACCAGTACATTAGTGTGCGTAGTTTCGTCGTAAAATGAGTCTTATTACAAGTGGATAAGATGGTGCAGTGTCTAGTTTGATGTGTCATGCGTATAGTTGTGTTCGCTCGGATGGATGCCAGCTGGGCCTGGCTCGCGATGCTCTCGTGTCCTCCCTGTGGACATAAAATATAGAGGCTGCACCCTGGAAGTGACTGCGCGATGGCTAAGGATTAATATCCTGCAGAAACAGCGAGCTCGTTTGATGGCAACCACACTGCGAGTTTGCGCGCATTTATAAAATACTTACCAGTTTGTACTTATTATATTCGATGGTTTTATTAGACATCGCTATTGAGATCACAATCAAATCGTAACATTTCAATTATCATAATCAAGCTGGAAGTAAATACCAGATCTACACAGACGTAGATGTTCTATGTTTAAAGTACTGTGATGTGCAACGCAAAAATACATACGAGTATTTTTGAGATGAGTTGAATTTTAAGCAGGACTTAGTCCAATTCTTCGCAGTCTTATCGGTGTAAAATTTGCTGTATATTTAACGAAACCCAATATTATTATCTACTACAGAGCTGCATTTGTGGCGAATATAAATATTTTTATGTCACCCTGTCACCATGATTATGCTAAAAGTGAGTCGTAAACGGGAATCGCGGGGCCCTTCCATTTCGATTCTATGGCATGACACGGCACGAGCCCTAAATCAGAGCGACCCCCCACTTCCATATTTTCGCACCCCGACAACGTCGTATAATGGCTATTGACCAAATTTATCGACTTTCGTGTCATATTTTCATCTTTATGTGCCGCGGAACGGGATCACATGTGGTAGAAAAAGCCTTGTTACAATAAATTATTCAGATTTCAGCTTATTACTCGGCTGTGGTTTATTGATAGATGCCATATTTAGTAACGGTCGTTTATTAATAGTGACTATAATAGCATATCAATATAATCGTACATTAACATTCTGTATCCTACGCAATTATTTACGACTACAGTTTTAACCGTTATTAAGGTAAAAACAAAGTCGAGAGATTAATTACTTTTAAGGGTAATTATCCTTTTGTCCTTTGTCATGTTAATTAATAAAAAAGAACAAGCTAATTGGGGCAAAGGCTCGAACCATTCCACGAAGAACAAAACAAAAACTGATTTCGCTGAGATTCTTTCAGGCGCTCTGTTTTAAATGTCGTCATATTTTGTTGCGAAGATTCAAAACTAAGAATTTGCCTGTGATTACAATTAGATAGTCTAAATAGATTTTGTGTCGTTATTTAGGATACGGGATGCTTATTACAAACAAACAATTATGACGTTAACGCTCAACACGCTTTGTGAGGCAGTGAAGCGATTTTCAAACAAGCTTCCCATCTCTAATCACACACCGGCATTCGGGCTTATAAAACATAAGTGGGGCAAGCGATAATACCTTTAAAATGCTATAGCCAGATGTCGTCTCACGTTCATTTACAGCTGCAATGAAGTGGACATGGTGTTACTCACCACTCAAAGTTTGTTGCTCATGATAAGCTTTTTATGTATCGTTCATCATGAGTCACATCATCATCATGTAGTGTTCATGTATAATTTAACCGATTATTTCCAGAAAATTAGATACAGATAGTTTGAGATAAAACATATTTTTAAGGCACTTATAATGAAACTTATTATCTAACTGAATACTGTACTTGAAGTTGATTACAACGTATAATATTTACTGTTATAAGTACTAAGCAGCCACTTGAGAATTTTCACAATCACACACGCTAACAATTAAAAAAATTAGCAGGTTTACAAACAGTGAAGTTTCATAAAGTCATAATAAGATCAGTAGGCCTAACATGCGCGCCTCTATACCGTTTATCACGTCGATAAAATAACTTATTTTCTTAAACAGCATGTTTTCCTACAATTTAGTACTTATAAGGTAATTCTAATTGCCTTTAAAAACAAACGAGTACATTAAAGTTAGGAAAAATCTTTTTAGATATGAATACAATGACGTTTAAAATTAATCGATTGCCGCGATAAATGATAAATAGTCGCGCATATTAAGCCCGCTGGTAATCGTTATCTGACCAATACTTCGTACAAAATGACGTTCTATATTTGAATTATTGTGTAACATACCCTTAGGAAAATAATAAAATGAAATGTCACAAAAGACTTAAGTACAAGAGCTCGTGTTGTGTCACGCGCACAGCACACAACACTCCATTCAGAGAATCAGCTGCACAAAGACTCAAGCGGTAAAGAAACACCGGCATTAATAAGCATTCTCTGTTCCGTGCGACTGCAACATTGCAAGCTTGCCTATTTTTGTTCCGCTCAAAACAAAGAGCCGCTAAAAGAGTATCGTATTTTCATATGCGCTTCGGTGGCTTGATTTTTATACGCGTAAAGGGTATATCTCTTTATGCAGGCGCTTGTTTTTTGTTATACAGGATAAGCTATGTTTTATGATATTTCCTGCCTGCCACGAGCACAGTAAATACTCAACAAATTGTTTGAAGAACATCTTTTATTTACGATAACAATAGCAAAATACAAACAAGCAATTATTCAGTTAAAGCTACGAGAAATTCTTAAATAAAGTTTGTTTCATGAACAAAATAAATTGGAATTTGAAGTACATAACAATGATGATGGATTATAGTTTGACGACGCGTTTGGTGCATTGGTTAGAGCCCCTGACTATTACGCCGGCCGTCGCGGGTTTGAATCCCGCAATGGACAAATGTTTGTGTGATGAGCACGAATATTTGTACCTGAGTCATGGATGTTTAATAAGTAATTTAAGTATTTATGGGAGACGCCCCCGTCATAATCGTTGTCTGGCGCATATTAATTTATTATTTATGATATATAGTAATCAAATAAATGTGAAGTTGAACCAACATTAAAATTCGAGGATTACCAACCGCCAATGCAAATCCTGAAAAAACGGGGTGCAAATACTGTAGTAAAAGCTATTCATAAAAGATGAAAGAGGCACTATCCCATCTTTGGATTTGTCATTTGTTATTACTAAGAAGATTGATTGCTTTCATCTTTTTTCCATCAAACACGTTTTATTACGAGGGAGAAACCAATTCGATGTGATAGGATAATATGTTTGTATAAAATGTGCGTTGTGGTTTTTATTACTGATATTATATACACGCATGTTATAAACATGATGATAAATAAAATAATAACAATTAACAATTACATTGAACATTATAATGATCATCTGAAATTAATAATCAGGATAACATCAATTCATTTCCAAATGTAAAAGCACAATGTAGCGTAATTTAATGTTACATTTCAATTTCTCTGTATTTTTAGTGGCTTTAGTTTTCGTTCTTATGTTTTAAACCAAAAAATCATAACTAATTGGATAACCTGAATAATAACCATGATTGAACTCATTATTTTTTAATATTTTGTTGTTGGTATCATATTTTTAAAATAGAGTGATACTAGAGTAATACCCACCCACTGTGAGTACCCAACCTTCAGTGGGTGGGTATTACCTGGCCTATACAGAATGTATTTTTATTTCACATCTCTTTCAGGTATAGAAGAATATTTTTTCGAGTCTTTTTTTACATTTAAACGATTCACACATAATAAGGTTTGACGTTTTAAGTCTAGATAAATACGTCAGGTGTAAGCTCAGCTTAACCGAGCTTTTGGTCTGGTATCATGGACATAAATAAGATGCTAAGAAGATAAAGGGACGGGCCAAACTTATCCGACGTCATAACTTGGCGGCTCCAATAAATACTCCGAAAAACCCAGTACCAGGTGAAAGTACGGAAATTTATTATAGAATATTTTACTGGCGTTCCGAGTTCCTTAATCTAAAATCGATAGAAACAGCGGCGAACAAAGTTGTGAATACTACCCTAAGTTCTGAATCGAAGAAAGTCAGACGTTTCGTTCGACACCTGCGTAAAGATACGCTCGATTGATAAAGCTAGTTCTGGAAAAACCGGCCAAGTGCGATACTGAGAGCTCCACGCCGATTCACAGGGCCACAATACAAAATGGCGGAAAAATAACTTTGGTTTATTTATATTTGCATTTGTTGAAGTTGTGCTATATATCAAACGTTCAAATCAATTTTCATTCAATATATGTTCTAAGATTTTCAAACATTAAAAACATCTTAGTTTAATAGTTGGATTCATCATAAACTAAAAAACGTAGTTATAAGTTGTTTTTTTTTTATCGGGAGAGTTACGCCCATTTTATCACTTTGAGAGCGTATATTATCTATCGAATCTCAAAATAATTTTAAACGCTCTTCTATAAACGTGTACTATCTTAACGTATAGCGTGTGGGAACACGCATAGGTTTGAGTAAAAAAAATATTTTGCGAACTGTACTCTAGTCCTCCATAACATTCATTGTTTTATTTATTTTTCGTGTCATTTCACATGACCCAAGTTTCATGCCGTAACGCTAATTCAGTTTCTTAATAAATTGGCTGTGTCACATGAACAGATGGACAGAATTGACGTAACTGTAATGGTTACGTTTTTTGCCATCTGCTACGGAACCCTAGAAATAAGATAAGGCGAAACCTTTGTACGGAAAGTCACATCTTCCAGTGACGCGAGAAATAATCTTATAGACGTTGCGAAGCGTCGACAGTCAAGCCTACGGAGCGTGAACTTACTAAACACGTCCATACCTAGCTATTATGCCACTGCTTTACCATTTTGGAACGGTACAAAGTAAGCTTCGCAAGGTAAGCTTACTCAAAATATTACACCGAATAAAATAAAATAAAATATATACTACATGATGTAGACCTATACAAATATTGTTAAGTAATAAACATATATGATAAAGTAAAAATTCAAATTGTGTGTGAAAACCTAGATCAAATTAAATCATTACAAGTAAAAACTAGAAGCACCGGATTGCGTAACTTATTATATCTACCCAGATATATATAATACTTTCATGCAGCAATGTTCGTGGTAAAAGAATGTGGGAGTATTTCCTGCCATCTACTTTAAATGAATATCCTAGCAATATTATTGAACAAATAAGAAATTTAGAAAATAGTACTAAATGTATAAAAAAACTTAGGAACTACATATTGTCTTAAAATTGTAACAAGTAGTGTAGTGACTCTCATTACCACATATAAATCTAAATAGGTTTTTGTTGGTATTGAAATATGTTTTTTTAATGTAGGTAAATTGTTTTAACATAAATAAAGAAATAAAAGGAAATGAAAACAAATTCATTAAAAGTTTTTTTGTTTATTATTTCGAATCAAATGATTTTTGTTAATATTGTTGTTCATTTTACTACATTTTTTTACTATCAGTGTATTTTAGGGATACAATCTGTGTAGGTACCTACTGCAACCTCCCTTAGAGAATAAAACCAGGGATCATATCAGCGGATCTTAACTGTGCACGTATTTTCGGATAGGTAACTACAAAAAGGTGCAGTGGAATCTAAGTGAGTATGGAATAACCTACAAAAACTAACTGTGATTTGTATTTTTGTTGTAGATATTGCGATTTAAAATCTAAGGGTGTTTTTCTATTTCAAAACATGTTTTAGTGACGTTTGTGTTTTTGACGAAATAAGATGTCGATTAAGGTCATTCAAATAATTCCGAAGGTGATTTGAAAATTTCCAAGTATTTTTTTGTGTTAAGGCATCCATATTAGATGCAGGATGCTTACTTAAACTGCCACGGCACCTTTCAGTTAATGCTTTTACATTCACTTGTAAGAGCATTCTTTAAATATAGGTATCATGTTATATTCTAAGGCCTTCTGCCCATTCCCGTACCAATACTAGTAAAGGTCTCAAATCGGATCATTGCGCCAATCGCATGCACTTTGAGCGAAACTAGCCCGCTCCGTAATCTAATACAGGGCTTTTCGTTCCAATGGGTCGAGGTTTGTGCCGTTTCATTGTTTAATTAATGATCGGTAATGTGAGAGCGTTTGTACTTTGTTTTGACATTTAGTAGTTTGATTAGTTTTGAAATTGATAGATCAATACTGCAACACGTTATAGTACCTATTGAAATATAAAAAATATGCGCCTGCCTATACATTAAAATAAAAAATATATATTGATGCAACAATTTTAGATATTTACATAAACAAATTCTTTAAAAAAATGGTAAAATTGATAACCTCCTCCTTTTTTTGAAGTCGGTTAAAAGAAAGTACAAATAGCGGCATTTAATCACCAAACATTTACATTAGGTAATCCAAATCTTTAAAGTAGGTTATAAGCTCACAATACTAAACTGTTTTTAGGTATCAAAACAATAATGAACCAACTTAGTTCCAGCTTCGAATTGAGCCAAGAATCATCACCTAACAATCATTCAATTAACAGAATGAACAGAGATTATTATCTCGGCTTCAGCCGTCGAAACTTGGCAGGCCATCCGAAGCCCTATGCCTAATTGGCTCAATAAACCTAAGTTCCGATCAAATTGAATGTACAAAGCAACCCATTGCAACGTTAGCGTAGCTGCCAAAATATATAAGTACACAATGTTGCATTCGTAATCAGGCTTTGAAAAATAGTTATTAGCTAGGTTGGATGTCGATAAAGTCAAGAATAGAACAGAATTATATACAAAAAACATGAACATTGAGACTCTTAAAGGAAAGCAATTGGAGAATAGCTCAGCTTGTGTTCATATGAGATGTGATCCTATATATCCTGGTTTTCAGGGCTAATCTAGGCTATAGATATGAGTAAGACATTATTTACAAGATTTAGCTTTCAGTGGGTGGAATACTTTTGTAATAGCTCAAGGCAAAAAATAACGATTTAATTGTAACAAGCGTGTTTTCAATTGCGATATTTAAATGTACGTGTTTACTTTTACTTCAATAAAAATATTGCGACTTTAGTACCCCATTTCTTCTGATACACGTTCCAATCTCTAATCAGAATATTAAAAGTAACCTTCACGTAATACACAGAAGGCAGAAGACTCCTAATCTTTATCGATTTTCTTAAGCTGGTATTTTTCCTTTAAATATATTTTTAGGATAAACCTCATCCACATGGTTTGTATTTTTTAACTTGGTCAATAGCGGCAAAGCCATATTTTATTTGTAAATGAAGAGATTTGATTTACTAAACATTTAACTCTCACAAATACATTTACATTTAATATCTCACAATATATTACAGTAAATAATTATGCTACGATTTTTGGATTGTGTTATCAAAATCTACTTTGTAGGTTTTGCGTGACGGAGTAACATAGTATGTCCACACAAACATTCGCATTTATGATATTAGGTAATAGGATAATTCTAATGCTTGTTCTTTTTTTAAGAAGATATAATAAACGCGATGAATAAAAAAGTCAATCTAAAATTGCGCAAAAAAACATGGTTCGGTCACTCGCAGTTTCCTGTTACGTATCCAAAAATAATTTGAAGTTACAATAATATAATTTCTGGCTCATTTTCCTTGTTGAAAAGCTTCGATGAAATCTAAGATGAAGCACGCAAACGAACTCGCCCTTGAAAATAATACTTATACAACTTGTTTTTTAATACAGGGCAAAAGAAACATTCTTAACGTAAAACAATGGGCTGCAATTTTATCAGAGAATGTATGAAATACAAGATCAAAGAAATAAGAATAAAGGCACGAGATAATGGTTTAATGTTATTAAAATGTTACAATGAACACGTGGAAGAATAATTCATTACAGCGGCAGTACAAATCATAATCTAAGGATTATTGAAGTCAATCAATATGTTTTTTTAACATTGCAGAGACTATAATAAGTAAAACGCAATTACCTTAATTCGCAAGCTGTTTCTTTCTCAACTACTAGTAATGGGTTCGGTTAGTGCCCTCTTCCCACTGGGTCTAGTGGCTCCCCCCTCCCCACACTTCAGACTCCGTCGGTGCCACCAACAATGACCTCGTATTTTAGACGGAATTGCTCAAATACGGAACAGAGAAAACGTGGAATAGTGTTTTGTAATTCACAATAACGTACAACCGTACTTATGCCAAGATAGGAGAACTTCTGGGATGACTTGCCTCTGAATTTATATAACTGAGTAATGTAAGGGAACTCCACAGACGCGTTTGCTGTTGTACCTCAGTCAGAGCGAGTTCTTGTCTGTATAGAACTTGTATTTTACGTAACAATAAACCAGAACAGCGCCTGACTTTGATGAATTAACACAGTCAACATAATCAAATGAAAAGCATTCGCATCATATGTTATAAGAATATTTATTTACTAGGCCAGCAGCAACAGCGTGTAGGAAGTGATTTCAGTATTTGTTCCAATTCTATTGACCCCAAGCCATGTTTATTATCTATCTTTATAAACTAGTAACGTTTCTCACAGTTAAAGTGGGATCTCACAGTTTAAATTTTTCGTTAATCATTAAAATTTAGGATAATGCGTTAAAAGCTTACGTCTATGAGATTGCTGTCAGGAATACTATTTCATACCCAGAATTAAGTGACTTCATTGCTTAAGGATGCCTTCTGCTGACCTTCATCTTGCTCATTATTTCTACGAAAGTTAACAGGATATTGTTATTTCCACTTCATGTCTTACGATCGGATCCTTGGTTACGGATCCTATTATAATTATGTTAACGTTCAATCCAATATAAATTGTTAAGAGCTTGTTGATGGCCCCGATGGTATCTGGGAAGCAGTTTTCCATAGTTGTGTTGTATATATTACACATTTGAAATACTAGTGGATAAATATGGCATGATTTTAGAGATTGATGAATGTTGTTTATTTGATTGGAATTTCCATTCCATTAATATATTTTGAATTCCTGACTTTCCGATTACATTAGAATACTCTTTACTTGCTTTGCTTTATATTGCATAAATGTTGGTTTTACTTACTTTAACTTAGATTAGCTTTAAAAAGTTAGGATTGCTTTTAAAAGTAAAGGCCGTCATCCCGTTCCAGTGACCTGCAAAAAGTGATACCTATTTTACGAGTATAATGATTCAGTTTTGGTACCTACTGCCACAATCGAAATGGCAGTATGCAGAAACAAAGTTAGACAATTATAAAGTAGACCATTTCACAGTTATCATGGCAACGCTGAGTAAGATAAGATATTCAGCGGGCCTAAGACCTAAGATGCGGCTATTTGTCATTTATCGATAAATTTCAAACGTCTTTTTTATCATTTTATAAAAGGTTTTTGGTTATTTTGTTGTATTTATTAGTTTTAAAAAGCAAGAAGGATTGATATACAAGTGAAAAATATGTGTCAAAACATGTTGTTTAGGAAATAAAATTATTTTATCGACGCGATAAACGGTATCGGGGCATGCATGTTAGGCTTACAGCGCTCCACGAGATGGACTGTTGACTCCGGTCAACCTCAGTTGACAGAAAACCTTACCTGCAACAATCTGCCGTGTGAACACACTAAAGTTTTCTGCGGGATCCAGTAATGCAGTGATCTCACAGAACTGGATTGGCACGACGACGCAACTAAAATACATTGGCCTGCATAACTACGTACTACTTAATGCTTTAGAATGTTTTTAACACTCACAGTGTCATATTTTATATTCATAAAGATGAAATAAGAAACCAAAAATTTGCGCACGGGCGGGACTTGAACCAGCAACCTTTTTCAATTGAGCTACCGTGCTGTTAGTCCGACCCTGCGAAATTTGTGGTTTCTTATGAAAACGTCATTTGCGTGACGCACGCAACAGCACGGTAGCTCAATTGGAAAAGGTTGCTGGTTCAAGTCCCGCCCGTGCGCAAATTTTTGGTTTCTTATTTCATCTTTATGAATATAAAATATGACACTGTGAGTGTTAAAAACACTCTAAAGCATTAGATAGCGAAGCGACATCAATTTTCAAGTTGAATTTATTCTGTAAAGAATAACTGCTTGGGGCCATCTGTTTCATAAACAGACGGCCCCAAGACGTCACGCAATTGACGTTTTCATAAGAAACCACAAATTTCGCAGGGTCGGACTAACAGCACGGTAGCTCAATTGGTAAGAGCGTTTGGCCCGGTTTGCCAAAAGGTTGCTGGTTCAAGTCCCGCCCGTGCGCAAATTTTTGGTTTCTAATTTCATCTTTATGAATACGTACTACTTTTTAAATTATTTCACTCACTTGCGTTTGTTTGTAAATTTTAATTAATTTCAACCAAATAAAGCTAACAGTAACTTAATATCTCTAATTCACTCATTCATTGTATAACACAAACATGGCCAAATGAACGCGTAATATTGGCTCGCTTTATGGATGAAAATGGGCTTGACGTCACAAAATGTGCCCGCGCTCGATTAAACCACAGTTCAAGAAGAAAAAACACCTAAGTGTATATAAAAAAAAACTTAGTTATATGAGGTCTATCAAAATAACCTGTGTTCCTTCTTGGGGCTAATTTTGAGGGTCAAATTCAACAACTTTTTATATGAGACCAACATCGTAATCGCAAAAAAAAAACACTTTTCCATACTAGAGTGACGATCAGCTGATGCTCGTTTGTATGGAGAAGTAATAAAAAAATGGAATATCGATGTTGGTCCCATACACACAGTTGTTGTATTTTTGCATCAGAATGACCACCTAGATGGAATGCAGTTATTTTGTTACACCCTGTATACATTGTCTTCATGGTAGAAACAATCCCACTCCGGGAAATGCTGTAGCTATACATACAATACATGCCTGTGTTTTATCAGTAAACTAGCCATCCATTTACATGTGTATACACAATTATACTCTTGCAAGACACCCCGGGACCACAGGATCTATGTACCAAAGATTTTTGAGGTGAGGACGAGAGCTACCATCTATACAATATCTATCTTAGGATGTCTCGTCAAGAATGTACAGTCACCGGCACATTACGCTATTTACTTTTATTGCAACTAGCTCTTATAACAACGGCATAAAATGGTTGTCTGGAAGAGATCGCTTCCAGCGATAAGACCGCTAATATTGTACTTGTGATTTGTATTTTTATTTATATTTTTGGAACCTGTGTCTTGTGCCATTAAGGATATTTAATATTATTATAAGATACCGAAGTGCTTACCTTAACGTGCTGTTGTCCTTACATCTGACATAAAGAGTGTCAGGACATAAGTACATCCCAAAAATACAGAAATCAGCATAAAAGTTAAGCTCCTCATTAATTAAAAAAGTAAAGTTAGCCTATAAGCACCCCACTGCTAGGAAAATCCCTTACCTCAAGTAAAAGGTGGTATGAGTCATACTCTACGTGGCCTCAGTCAGGATTGATTGTAGGCCCTTCATTTATTATCGACGAAAATTCAAAAGTTATTGTGCTTACAGATCGTTCAAGAACACGTGGCCTATACAAAATCACTTTAACGCATTATACCTACAATGTAACTTTGCTAATACTGCCCATTTTTTAATAAAGACTCAATCTCCAAAATAAAATCTCAATTTAAATAGTATACAGATACTATTCTGCATGTGATATTTCAGCATTGCAACGTGTCATAAGCAGCGTCACTACTAAGCTTCTCTTTGTACCCTCGTAGTAGTTTCGCTCTACTTGTTAACTCTCGATGCCGTTGACTTTTAAAATTATCTTGAAATTTTTGTAAAGCAAGTTATATGCAGTAAATATTACAAACATATATATAGGATAGGGAACTATCAACTTATTGATAAGAGTGTATTTTACATTATTAAGTTTAGTGGGTATCTACCATAGATTACAGATGCAGCTTAATACCATAAGTGTTAAAGCCAACTTAATTTGGTATTAGATGTTAAACCAAAATTAGATAAATTAAAAACGAACTATTACAATAATATCGTAGTATCTGCTCAGGAATCAAGCCACAAGTCCCTAGGTCTTTCTACCAAATTTAAAGACATTTCCAATGAGATCTATAAGCAGGATGGCCGTTTTCTTTCGTTCGCGATCAAATGGAGCCGATATTGAATTTTAGAAGTGCTTTGAAATAACGTGCGATCCGAGTATGTTTGTCTTTCATTTCAACGCAAGTGTGCCGCGGATAATCTTTGGAGTCAGTAGGCGACTAGCCAAAGTGAAAACTAAGCCTTATTATTTTAAAATATGAACCTTAATTCGGTGCTGAAATGTCAGTCACGACGCTCTACAAGATTAAAATATTAGAGCTGACCCAGATCTTGGGAACAAGGGACTCGGGGGTGGCACGCAAAATATATTTTTCTCTCGCGCAGTTTAGGGGATTAAGTGTGTCATTGTGTGCATTTGAGATATGAAACTGGTGAAATGTTTTCTACTTGTTAGTTTTATTCTGGCACAATATTATTTTAAAAACGCAGAAACAAAAAAAGGTGTATTTATTTACGTAAACACGTGTACAGTTGCTTAATATTTACAAACACAGTAGCAATAGATGTTAATTTAATTAATTACATTTAGTCAGTATCAACATGTTTTACCGAACTCTGCATGTAAATATGTGATGTAAATATTTTAATCTTTAATTTGAGCAAATAATGATTATTATTTCACGTTTTCAATAACATTTTATTGATACATTATGTCATGAAAATATATACAAAAACAATAAAATAATAATAACACGAAATAAAGCTAACTAACTACATATATACAGTCTCGCCATCCAGCGAGGTAATGTCGCCAGCCTTTTGGGCACTTTCCCACAGGGCAACGAGTGTTTTGATGTATATATGTAGTTAGTATAATTATAATTACTTAGTCAGTAATAAAAAGTAAATCAATAATCAATTCTAATTGTGAAAATTTATCTTCAAGAAAGTCATTTATATTATAGTAACACTTATCAACTTAGAATCTTTTAAATTAATGGTCTGCTCTTCCACTGAACCACCAGTATTAGAATATTTCTACAGTTTATATTCGTTTGTAATAGAAAAATGAAGAAAAAAACACTGTTAAACGACAATGCAAAACGACAATCGAATTTAGTTTTTGAAGTACAAGGGCCCTATTTTTGAATCACTCGCTTGAAGATGGCGAGTGAAATTCATTTATTATAGTTGATTTATCCACACGGGAAAGATTTGAAAAACTAGAGTACTAACGTCAATAATTCGCGTGATTTTCGTTGATTTTTAATTGGTTTTCGAAGAAAAATCACACGCCGCACGCATATTTAAGCGAGTGATTCAAAAATAGAGCTACATGGACATCTGAGCTAAGATAACATATAAATGAATTATTATTCAACTAAAGGTCAGGTAAATAATAGTTATTTCAAGGTGAGCGTTAAGTTATTTAAATAAACTTGGAGTAGGTGAAATAAGCAGTCCTACGCTACATCAGCGAATTGTAAGTATTCAATTGTCTTTTTAAATACAATAAAATCTATTATTTATTTTAAATCCTTTGACAAGAAATGCATTAAAAGCTGTATGTTAAACTTTCAGAAAAATGACTGTAACTGGAATGCACTTTCTGCTAGAATACATACATTTACTTTATTAATAATACATACTTTATTAATAACGAACAAGAAAAAAAAATAAGACATGCAACTTAAAAAATAACTTGAATTCTACCTATTCAAAAACGAAACCATTTCTTTCATTACAGTAACTTGCATATGGCAGTTCTATTTAAATCATTTTCGATGTTTGCCAATCAGCAGTTGGCGCACACGCTCAAACAATGAGTAATTGGAAACGTCTCTTTGGGTGTGATGAATAGTGTTTGACATAATCAATGCATAGCTTGGCTTATATCATTAAGTACGTAACCTAATTGTGTTGTATTCTTGACTACCTAAGCATGAATACCTATAATTGAAGGTTGTTGCAGAAACTAAATGCATAAAAAATAAGAAAGTTAGTTTTTTTGTGGTTATGTGAAGCTTTTATGATACGACGTTATTCAATAATAGCCTGAAGTGTTTGCAATTTAGATTTATTTCCAAAAGCGTATGCTTGTTACATTTGAATAAAATAAAGCGCATAAATATTCGTCACGTCTGAGTGTCGAGCAAAAATAGGAAACAATTTATTCCAATATTTTATTTAATGTCCATCTGTTTACAGAAACTGTGGAAAGATAATAAAGGAACGAATATCTAATGGAAAAGCCATGTAATGGAATGTACGAACAATTTTATCGCTTGACATCGAATTATCGCGATCAGTCTGAAGTTTTCTGAGTCCTTAGCTTTATTTATTTATAGTCCGGGCGTAGTCTGATGCATCATTTTTGACATTTCGCGTCGACAATTTCAATTTTATGATTTTCTAATTCATCAAATATTATTTTAACTTACGTAGCTATATCTTTAATAAATCTTAAAAAATATTTGTAGTTTTTTAAGCATCATTCAAAAATTCTTCTCAATCAATAAATACACGAAAACACCAATTTTGTCTCAGCATTTTTCGAGCGCCACCTGGTGGTTTTACACAGAACTATGTCGAGACTTCCGACAAGGATACAAATAATTACATAAGCAATGAGGCACATTAAATAAATTTGCAGACAGACTAACATACATACAATATAGCATCATAAAAAGAACAAAAATAATGAATATTAAAGCACAATTTTGCCGGCGTAGTGTTGTGCAACTTACTCGTAGTTTATGGTCTTACACATCTAATTATCCTACATTCCATTCAAAATATTTTTAAGATAGGTTCAAAGATTATAATAATTTAAAGACATGCGTTGAATTGTCTTGTGAAATACTAACGCCATTCTGTCATCTTATTGCCAACTCCTTAAGATAAGAATCGATTTTATGTTTTTTTAAACAAATCAAAATTAACGTATTCAAATATAATGAAGACTAATTTGGTGTTTCCATCTACAATTTAATTATCTTATAGAGGCTGTTGTTTTGGTCAGCGATGGGCGACTTAGGGGTGGTATTACAAAGATTCTGATGCCAAAAATTTTCTTTTTGAAATGGAAAAAACCCACAATACAATTCATTATTACGATATAGCGATCGAGTCAAAACTACCAACCCCAGGTAGCCTCTTCGTAGCTTACTTGCTACGGCGTAGTATTTCGTAGATACGCGCTAGCTACGCGCGGGAGTGCGAGTTTCCTCATTCATTTTGTCTTTTTTTAGAATGTTGTGAAGAGGTTTTATTTTATAAACCTTGCATATAATTTAAAGATTTTTTTAAATAAGTATAACTCATATTATCATCCCTGAGTTCGATGTCACTGACCAAAACAACACCCTGTATTATCATAATGGATGCAAAACCAAATAAATAGTCAACAAAGTAAACCAGTGCCTCATATTGTAGGTATAACTATAACAAACAAGTATACATTTCAGACAACAAAGAACCTTCTCCGCTTGAAATGTAGATAGGCACTCAAACAGGTCAGTTCTGTTATGTGTGATGAAGATGAAGTTACGTAACGATGCACTCAGATTTACTCAGTACTCAGATTTTCAATTAGATACACCAGAATGACAGCTTAGATCAGCGGGCGAAGTCTGATGCATCATTTTTGACATTTCGCGTCGACAATTTCAATTTTATGATTTTCTAATTCATCAAATATCATTTTAACATACGTAGCTAATTATCTTTAATAAATCTTAAAAAATATTTGTAGTTTTTTAAGCATCATTCAAAAATTCTGCTCAATCAATAAATACACGAAAACACCAATTTTGTCACAGCATTTTTCAAGCGCCACCTGGTGGTTTTACACGGAACTATGTCGAGACTTCCGACGCAGACATTTTTTTTGATTGTACGAGATTAATTGAACTTGGATAAAATATAATTTTATTTATGTGATTTTACTGATGAAGAAAGATTAATGAACGTAAAATGTTACACAGAGCTACAAAGTAAAATCATACATCATCCGTAAAACAGCATTCTAATAATTTAAATATGTATGTATTTGCTCCTTTGCAACAAAATTCTTTAATAGTTTTAACTTTTTCCTACTTTCTTTGAATAATTAAAGACATGATTGGCAAAAGTTTTTATTTTTGTTAATTTCAATTCCACCTAAAACATTTTGTAAAAAATCCAAGTCTCGATGGAGCTACTTGTTTATCTCTAAAAAGTAATAAAATCTAGACAAAGTCGTTCCAAGTCTAAGGTTCCCAACTACGGGCAATTCACACAACATAAACTAAAATAATACAAAATTCGCAGTAAGGAACCTTAGACTTGGCAAGCAGCTCCATCGAGACTTTGCTACTTTTTTACAGAATGTTTTTGGTGGGATTTCACTTCTTTTTGTACAAACGTGGGTATATTGATTTATTAAATGAGATTAAATTAGAAGATGACGTGTCCCACTACGCTAGATTTTTGCAATGACAGTCTTTTTTTGTACCAATATTGGAAGGGGGCATTAACATATCTCTAATACAGCTGAGACCAGCTGAGGGTTCTTCATCATCAGATACTTCAGATTCAGCTCCTCAATTTTTGACATCAAATGATGGGGGCACCAAGTCGAATATTTTTTGTAAAGGCGGTATGTCTATCTCTAATAGTTTGGTTGGGCTCTTGTGTTTTCTAATCAGGGCCACCAGGTACTTCCAGATCTTCGATTATACTAGTTTTTATAGTTTTTCCTTTATATGGCCATTAAACCCTAACTTTGTACCAAATTTTAGCTCTCTGAGTTTATTGAATTTAAATTGAATATTGGAATTATTTAAGAACAATACTTTTTTAAATTACGAAAAAGCGGCATTGCACCAAATGTCATTTAGGTCTATCTAATTTAAAATCAAAGTATAATTAAGTACTCTCAGGTAGAGTAGATCTACTAGGTTAGATTTTTATATTTCAGACTCGGACAACAAATCCACATTTAGATTAAGATATTTTCGTATAACTGATTCGCCAGCCTTACTCAAAGATGTACAAAAGCAAAACAATCTACTAAGTATTGTATGCAAGAATAATACTTACGAGAGTAACGCGTTGTAAATGTCGGCGTCTAGGCATATTGGCTTAAATAAAAAATGATTCAGTCGGTAACAAATTATTTTTTCCTGTGTAATTAGTGTATTAAGGATTGTTCAATTACTTTATTTGCAATATACATAATGATGACTTCATTGAACATGAACGCATCGCATTATTGGCAACCCTTTTTTTATTTATACGGTGTATCTCTGGTTAAAGTACGTTCCGGATAGAAGGTGAAAGTAAACTTAAAGTTCATCAATAAAAGTGTAATGATAAGAATGAATTAACTATACACTTTGTGTTGACTCAAACTTACAACCTATGGGGTCCGGTTAAACCTAGGTTGCGGGTTCGAGTCCCGCCCGTGCACAATTTTTTATTTCTTAGTTCAGGTTAAAGTCAATAGTAGTCAGTAATAGTCAATTCTTAGCTTGTCCAATATTGTAAACAATATTTTTATAACTTTTAAAATAATATAATTAAAAGTAAATTATTAAATAAAAGTAATTTACTATTTAATTTAAAATTATTTTTGTGTGTGTTTTTAAACAAAATATTTCGTTTTAGAGAACTGCGTGTTAAATACATTCTTAACATTCAATATATTAATGAGCTCACAAAGATGAAATAAGAAACCAAAAATTTTTTGCGCACGGGCGGGACTTGAACCAGCAACCTTTTGGCAAACCGGGCCAAACGCTCTTACCAATTGAGCTACCGTGCTGTTAGTCCGACCCTACGAAATTTGTGGTTTCTTATGAAAACGTCAATTGCGTGACGCTTAGCGCCATCTAGCCGTCTGTTTATGAAACAGATGGCCCAAGCAGTTATTCTTTACAGAATAAATTCAACTTGGAAATTGATGTCGCTTCGCTATCTAATGCTTTAGAATGTTTTTAACACTCACAGTGTCATATTTTATATTCACAAAGATGAAATAAGAAACCAAAAATTTGCGCACGGGCGGGACTTGAACCAGCAACCTTTTGGCAAACCGGGCCAAACGCTCTTACCAATTGAGCTACCGTGCTGTTAGTCCGACCCTACGAAATTTGTGGTTTCTTATGAAAACGTCAATTGCGTGACGCTTAGCGCCATCTAGCCGTCTGTTTATGAAACAGATGGCCCAAGCAGTTATTCTTTACAGAATAAATTCAACTTGGAAATTGATGTCGCTTCGCTATCTAATGCTTTAGAATGTTTTTAACACTCACAGTGTCATATTTTATATTCACAAAGATGAAATAAGAAACCAAAAATTTGCGCACGGGCGGGACTTGAACCAGCAACCTTTTGGCAAACCGGGCCAAACGCTCTTACCAATTGAGCTACCGTGCTGTTAGTCCGACCCTACGGAATTTGTGGTTTCTTATGAAAACGTCAATTGCGTGACGCTTAGCGCCATCTAGCCGTCTGTTTATGAAACAGATGGCCCAAGCAGTTATTCTTTACAGAATAAATTCAACTTGGAAATTGATGTCGCTTCGCTATCTAATGCTTTAGAATGTTTTTAACACTCACAGTGTCATATTTTATATTCACAAAGATGAAATAAGAAACCAAAAATTTGCGCACGGGCGGGACTTGAACCAGCAACCTTTTGGCAAACCGGGCCAAACGCTCTTACCAATTGAGCTACTGTGCTGTTAGTCCGACCCTACGAAATTTGTGGTTTCTTATGAAAACGTCAATTGCGTGACGCTTAGCGCCATCTAGCCGTCTGTTTATGAAACAGATTTATTCTGTAAAGAATAAATGCTTGGGCCATCTGTTTCATAAACAGACGGCTAGATGGCGCTAAGCGTCACGCAATTGACGTTTTCATAAGAAACCACAAATTTCGTAGGGTCGGACTAACAGCACGGTAGCTCAATTGGTAAGAGCGTTTGGCCCGGTTTGCCAAAAGGTTGCTGGTTCAAGTCCCGCCCGTGCGCAAATTTTTGGTTTCTTATTTCATCTTTGTGAATATAAAATATGACACTGTGAGTGTTAAAAACATTCTAAAGCATTAGATAGCGAAGCGACATCAATTTCCAAGTTGAATTTATTCTGTAAAGAATAACTGCTTGGGCCATCTGTTTCATAAACAGACGGCTAGATGGCGCTAAGCGTCACGCAATTGACGTTTTCATAAGAAACCACAAATTTCGTAGGGTCGGACTAACAGCACGGTAGCTCAATTGGTAAGAGCGTTTGGCCCGGTTTGCCAAAAGGTTGCTGGTTCAAGTCCCGCCCGTGCGCAAAAATTTTTGGTTTCTTATTTCATCTTTGTGAATATAAAATATGACACTGTGAGTGTTAAAAACATTCTAAAGCATTATTAATGAGCTTCTGTTAAACTAAAATTCTAATTTTGTACAGCGAAGCTACGTGCAAGAAATACACTTCGTCGAAACAACAAAATGTGAGATGCCAAATATATGACAATTAAGATTAAATCATTAACGACGGTAAACCTTCGACGAATAACAAACTACTGGACGCGCAATGACGGGCAATTTCGCTTGTGCCCCCTTAGCCACGAAGCGGGCTTTTTGGCCTCACTTACAGGTGACGTCTTGTCAGTACGGTGATAGAAAAAAGATTACATGATCAGTGGTGATAGAGCTCAGTGAGAAATATTGACGGAAAAAGTAGGTAAATGTAGCTTATTTTTGTGTAAAAATTATAGCCGCAAGACAAAAAATATTAATTTTCATCCATAAGTGACATTTTATCCCAAAAAAGCTGATATTTTTCATGAAAATAGTAAAATCAGTTTTCCAAGAGAAAAGTAACATTGCCATTTAAAAAAGTGGTGGTCAGTTACTACAAAATCAACAAGATAACGTATACTTTATACGGTAGGATTTTCGTATGTTTATCATTCGTTCCCTTGTCATTTTAATTTTAATTGTGCTTGACAATTGTCGATAAATCGTATCGATAAACATTTCTTATTTTTTAATATAAAATCTTTTAAAATAAAATGATAAATCTGTAAAATGTTTCACTCGAGAGTAGATTAAGGTAATCTTAAAAATACAAAAGTTTGCTTTAAAATTTTAAACTTCATATTTTATGACAATAAATCTTTAAAATATAATTTCAGATTTCTTGTGGATCCATTTAGGTATATAAAGTGGGTCGAAGGGAGACAAAATGGATCCCCACAAAACATTACCGAATATGTGGTATCGATTTAACGCCAGTGTGATTTAATGCCAACGCAAAAATCTACTGCTTAATTATCCCATAGAAGGATTTAAATAGTGCTTGGCTGTATGTACTTATGGGCGGTTTCACAATGTCTTAGAAAGTTCTAGTTAGTGTTACTTGCCAGACCGTTCATATAAACGTTGTATGTTTCAGTTGTTCATTCGATGGTTTGTGCATTTAACATGTCCATAATGTAATTTATTGTTTTCGTGATAAAAATTATGTCTTTTTACAAAAGATTCGTTCATTCATTCGTTCCACACATATCGATAAAAAAATATCGACACTTTCATGCACTAAATGTCAAAAATTGAAGGCTAATGATGTTTTCATACATTCGCTCTTGCGTTTCATATCCAGTGGTTAATTCATCCAATTCCCAAGCAAAGCCCAAGTCTTCATTGGGTTTAACAAGACATATGTGTTTCAAATTTTAGGTCTACTTTCACCTACTATCCGGATTTACCTATACTATAGGACGCACTATAATTATACTTATTTGCTCTGAACTATGCCAAGCAACAATAGATACCTATGTCTTTTTGCAATTTTACCGAGTTCTTACTTCGTCAAATCATCAAAAATATACAACATGCACAGTATACACCCAACATACATAGAGTTCCAGATTGCAGATAAGATAGTTTTTTAACTTCTAGTTAACGTGATCTTAAACTTTCAAAACGAACAAGTCAATAAAAAAAGCTCATGCTCAAAGAATCAAAAACAATTTCCAAACTTAGACATTTTTATGATCTCTTCTTACAGCGATGCATGATGCAACTTTGTTTTTTAAAGTCCTTTATACTTTATGACCATAATTTGGAACATCTCTGATATTACAGATGTGCAAGCGCTTTCAAACATATTTCGGTAATCTTCGTTCCTTACGGGTTTACGACAGCAAAGACAGGTGACATCATTTGCTGTTAGAAATAAAAAGATTGGCATCAATATGGCTGAGATAGTTGTGCGTTGTTGATAATGTGTGTGTTGGTTATACAGTGGGTTAAGATATAGCTTTAAACAAATAAAACCGGCCAAGTGCGAGTCGGTTTCCCGCACTGAGGGTTCCGTGCCAACTTTAACTGAATTAAGGAATCCACTAACTTCCACTTAGCTAAAATATCACGATATTTTGTTGACAGCACATATAACTTTGTTTTCCTGTTCTTCGTCTGTCGTGTTTATGTTTGCGGTTGCTGAAAATGTTCTATATCTCAAAAACTTCTCGTATGATCCCGGCCAAACCAATTTTCGTTGAAAGTATTTATTAAGATGTCCATTATATGTATATTAACCTCTAATTTGTGAAGTGTAAGAATCGTAAAGCGGTTAACAGGATACATCTTCCTACCATATATCAACAGTGTGATGCGTATAGTTACAGAATAAAGAGGCTGTGATATACGGATGGACAGACAGACAGACAGACTTGAAGAAACTATAAGGGTTCCGTTTTATGCCATTCGGCTACGGAGCCCTAAAAAGTACAAAAAAAACAAAACACTTGAATACCATTCATCAACGCTTACTAGCTTAGATAGCAGCAAACGCGCGTATTTAAACGAGTTCTGTGAAGTTCTTAATGATGAATGAAGTGATCTTAATACCTTGCCTGATATCTAGTTGCATATAACAGGCGGAAGTGGTGAAAACGATTAAGATTTTAGTTTGAAACTGAGAGAAAATATTTGTGTCATTTATGAAGCATTTTTAATAGCTGTTTTTACAGTACGAGTACACCTGTTTTCAATACTCTACAAAAAACCTCGTCCACCATAACATTTTTCTAGTAAAATCCTTCAACTGTCATTACGACACAACCCTGTTGCTCTTACATATTTGCTATCTATTTCATTCCTTCCACTGATAGAGAATCATCTCGGTCCCACATTTATTCAGTGTTAAATAAGAAAATCGCAAAGTTAGTTACTTATACAATTTGCATTTTAAAAATATTTGTGTATAAAGTAAATGAGTCTTAAATTTCAGCTAGTAAATGCTATTTATATTTTCATATTAACTGTTTATATCAAAACTCTTTGTACAGACTGACAACAGCTCGTCAAAGTAAACACTGCGGTGTCTTATGCCGTTGTAATAGGGTCTAGTTTGCAAGAAAAGTGGGGTGCCTGATGAAGTAGTGCTGTACCGTAAATATTTTTCTAAGTTAAAATTCAATTTCAAGTTTGGTGGAGATGAAAAAGTTTGATTTCTAATTAATAAAATAAGCAAGGTATCAAATTATATTGTAGGCTAGGCTTAGTTAACAGCAATCGTCCACTTGTCTTCAGAAAATATTTACGTTTCTTATCGGCCCTCCACAAAGCAGAATAATATTTTCCGCAACCGAACAAAATAATTAAACTTCCTTCAAGTGTAAACGAGTCCACAGTTACAATAATCGAAGGGCTACGCGAACCATTATCAATCTGCCCAAATTCTTACCCAAGCGCGAAAAAAATAATTTAGAAATTAAAAAAATAATTCAACCTCGTATGCTATTATTAAACTCGAATACTGTTTAGGATCAATTTACTAACAGCTTGTTTTCAAGTCTCCCCATAACTCCGTGATAATTTTATGGCGACTACTCACGAAACATCAAGTGGTTACTGTGAGTTAAACATATTTTGTACCCACTGCACATTCCTGCCCTATAAACGGGTGGAAAGTGAACTGTTAAAAAAGTTAACCTAGTTTCTTCGAGGTGCCGGCGGCATGTTCAAAGTTCATTAATACTATTGTTTTTCAATCAATGCTGACCTATTTACTTCGTTCAATGCTCTCAGTATTTATCAGTAACAAAGCTATTTTTAAGGAATTATTATTCTATCTTTCGATTTCATTCGTATGAAACCACAAGTTGTTTATTTGGAACCTAAATAGACAATCTGATTACCGTCGCGCCATGAATGAATAAAATCGGATTGAGATCGACCTTTCATGTTTTCATGAAAAAGCAAATTTTATCATGTTTTTCTTTATTGGGATCAATCTTGTATTAAGTGATTTATTTACTTTACGAAACATTACATATGACAACTGCTGAATGTAAGTACATCAAAATAAAACCTAATATTATGTTGATTATTGATATTATCTATACTAGTATTCTAAAGTTGAAGTGTTTGTTTGAACGCGCCAATCTCAGGATCTACTAGACCGATTTGTTTTTCTTTCTTTTTTTTGATAGCTTTTTTATCGAGTATAGTACATGTGCGATGGGAGAGGAGGGAGCACATTCAAAACGCGCAGACGAAGTCGCGGGGGATCGCTAGTATACTAATAAAACAGCTACAAATTAGTTATATTAATGCATTTCCATTACTTACATTTTATTTATAATATTTATCGACTTACAATATTGCATTGACGCTACAAAACCCCTCCACCTGGTATGGAAATTGAAACAGGGAGAATAATTCAGTACCCTGCATCCCATTAAGGAAAAGGAGGTAAAATAAAAACTTCCTATTTGGGCTTAGTGTATGTGCTTTGAGATAGCTTGTTTTGTCGGTCGATTACTTTTTGCCGAGGGAGTTATGGTAATGTCTTAACTGAGCATGAGATGTTGGACCCGTTATAATGCCTTGCGGAACTACACTACATAAATAGGTCGGTGCGATACAGCCTTTCAGACCTCACTCCTTTTTCCTTTTGTTGAAAATAAAGTTAGACAGAGAAAGAAACTTTCATTGTTCAATAGCTAATAAGTCAAAAAGCTTTGCTTACGAGTATAGTTTTATTATTTATACAACAAGACATTTGAGCACTTTTGAGAAGATTAGGCGTATTTAATCGGTACAAGAGTTTTAATTAAGATCCCACGTCACATTCAAAAAACTAAATGGTCGCTAAAAGGAGAAGCAAATGATTCATTCACACTCTGTGCATATTCGCAACGCATTTGTTTCACCCAGCTCCTACTCAGAGCTATTTCGTGATACATCACCATTGAATCTGTCTTGCAACAAAGGATTCTGTCCCTATAAATTTGCTGGCGTTCGAAAATTGCCTGCGCAGCGGGTCCACCGTAACTTTGCTGCTACATAAATTTACAACATTCGCGGAGAATGCTCAATCGTACGGATGACAAATTGAAAGTAAAGCTACAATCAATTGCGCGATTTGAGAATGTTGAACATTTGAACACGTGGGTGAGCCCTCCTCCAAGACTATCCGAGGCGGTGGGGATTACCTTTGTTTGCCCTCGGAGTCGGTACAAAGCGAACAGTCTGTTGACATTGACTGTCACCGTAAACGGTAATACGTTGACGGTAAATACTCGGTTTACCGTTATTTACCGAGCGGACATAATACGCTGAACCATACTGCTGAGTAAATAAGTCGAGGGAAGAATGCGAGTGAGACATTTACTGTCATGTAATTTGCAAAGCTCTCAATTTCTGCAAGAAGAATACCTACATAGTGTTCTTTAACTTTTTAACACATTGGGACTCACAATAAGTAGAATCTGAATATTTGCGATTATCACTTGGTTGGATCAACTATTCATGATACTTATATATAATAGACAGGGTATCCTACGTGACAAAAACCGACTTTTACATTCCATCAGTTCCATTTTTAAAGTAATCAAGTAAGCCTGCGTGGCTTACTTCATACCATTCAAAAATCACAATAACTGTAAAGGAAAGAAAGACTTGTTTCAGTCCGTAGCTACCATGCTTTTCCAACGTTTTTATAATGATTTGATATCAATATTACGCCATCATTTCAGCTACGAGCAATGTAGTTCGTCTTGAAGATATTATTTTTCCATTACAAATGTTTCCATATTTGATTAGGTTCTCGCAATAGTATACTTTTGTTGTTTTGATTGGCTAGGGAATATTCGAAATTTCAATCAATCTGAATAAATTCTTTTAGAAGTCACTCTTCAATTACAGTAATACCTCGTTGAGTTTGATAATAATTCACTTCTTTGTGTTCATTTAAATTTCTAAGAAGGTGCTTTAACTGGTACTGTTTCTTTGGCTTCTTAATACGTATTAGATTTTTAAAAGGATTTCTTTTATCGCAACCGCTGATCAACGAACATTATTTTGTTAGTAATCTCTTTGCATGCGTTTATAATCTTAGGGCATTTACTTTGCTTTTCAAGGTTCCGTAGCCGAATGGCAAAAAACGGAACCCTTATAGTTTCGTCAAGTCTGTATGTCTGTCTTTCCTTCTGTCGTGAAGCGACAAATGTGGAGAAGTAGAAGAAGGTAAAAGAAAGAGGTAGAAGAGGGAATAGAATTTATATTACAACAAAAAGAATACAGTACCGAAAAATGAGATGAGGTGATGTCTGTATGAATGTAAGTAAAGTGCAGTGGGCGTGAGTAAGTATCTTCAAATCTTCAATAAGTATTGTCCTGGGGCAGCAAAGGGCGGCGTCGGAGTGCAGGGCCGACACAGCGGAGGTAGCAGCGACGCCGATGTGCAGCGGTGACAGGCGCTGTGAAGAGCAGTGACGCCGATGTGCAGCGGTGACAGGCGCCGTGAAGAGCAGTGACGCCGATGTGCAGCGGTGACAGGCGCCGTGAAGAGCAGAGACGCCGATGTGCAGTAATGAGGGTAACGGGCACTATATAGAAAATGTTATGATCAGTTGGAGTGCCAGAAGTACTTGGTCTCGGATCCTCTTCCGAGAAGGAGACAGGTCCCTCCCCTAGAGCGAGGAGGTGTTACTGCAGTCAATGTGCTTGGATACTCCTCCGGTGTCCGGTCCCTCCCCTAGCGTGAGGAGGTGTTTCAGTAGTCACCGGCGGTTCTTCAAGACTTCTTGAGGGAAGATGTAGAGTATTTATTTATTGGAGTATAATAGAACTGTTCGAGCTTAGAACTCGGAATCGAATGAATCGAATGAAAAAAGTTAATGCTTATATAGGGGGCCGGGGCCGTTCAAATTTAGATCGAGGTATGTTCAAAAATAGAACATGAATACTGGTGGTTTACAGAGGATTAAACCCGAAAAAGTAATAAACTTTGATAGAAGTTGTCAGACTTTGAAAGATATTGTCATAACAACCATGTCAATAAAGATAAAAATATTTCAGAAATCAAGCAATATATATAAATAAACAGGAAAATGAATCATCACCCAATGCAAATTAAAGGAAAATTGCAAACAAAGGTAAAACACAGCTATTTTTACAGTATTATGTACAGAAAAGTAGAATAACAGAGCTTTGAAAGTTTGACATTTTTAGATTCACAATAAATATTGTTCAAAAAGGATTAGAAAACATCAATAATCCAAAAATACAGAGTAATAGTAATAAGAAGAGTAGAAAGGCAGGTAATGCCTATAGTTTAATGTCTACAGTACGACTTTTTAGGGAGAAAATACGAACTGCGTTATGGTAGATAGAATCTATGAATAACTCGTGTTTACAGCAAACGAACCAGCAATCTTTGGATGAAAGCATGGAAAAACAAAGATAATGTGATGAAAATGTTAATGTGGATCCGATGAATACTAAATATATTAAGGTACTCAATTTATTACACATAAAACATGTACAACGGTACACTTCCGTAAGTCACAGCGACTTCGTTCTGAAACTATAAGTATTACACGGTTGGAACTTAGTACGTAGATGTATTCTGCTTACCGCTTTACGATTTCCATATAATAAATAAATAATAATATTTGAAGGGAAATATGATCCTCCCATACATGAAACTAAAACCAAAAAAATAACGTTTTTTTAGGGTTAGTAGGGCTTAGGATGTCTATAGATAGGTCTTTTAAAATTACTTCCGCAAACCGCAAACATAACGTTGTTATTCATGCAAATACTACAAAAAACAAAGTTTTATGTTGACAGCAATGTCAACAAAATATTTTGGTATTTTGCCTCAGTGGAAGTAAGTATATGTCTTATTCAGTTATAGTTGGCACGGAACCCTTAATGTGCGGGTCCGACTCGCACTTGTCCAGTTTTAAAGTAAGCGCCTACTTTTGAGCTTGGCAAATAATGTAATGACCAAAATTTCAATGCGAAAGCAATCCGGTTATGTTAGGAACTCTGACTCCTATGTCATTAAAATATCATCATCTCGTGTCTAATCTAGGCCAGTCTTGAACATAGGTCGTAACGCCTAACAACGCAACGTCAGGAATCCAGGACCGATAAACTTATGCTCCTAGCAGACACGATTTCTCTCATAATATTATTTGCTGGTACGTACGTGACTTGAATTCCGCCAGCTACCTGGTTATGACGATATGAAATTCATTCGCTACGGGAAACTTGCTTATTTACCTTTAGTATTGCGTCTTAGATGTATTACGTGAGAAATGGTTTCTTTGCCGTCTGTAAATAAGAGCATAAATGATATTATTGAATTTATACGCAGTTTCCTTGTATCCCGACGTTGAGATGCAGTGACGGGCCACACGCTGAATACTGTATTATTTCTCCAACGAATGAAAAGTGTTAAATCATTTCCATGGAATGCGGTAGAAGACTAAAATACCTTTATTATCATATGTTAAAGTTTTTGCACGAAATGTATTTTCCTGGATATTATTTCTCGAATAATACCGCACTATTATAGCCATTGAACTAAAGGCTAATATTTTTATCAAATGTGTTATTTATTATCTGCGAATTGGTACCTTGGCTTGCTTTGCGTGCTGTCGCAAGGCCTACTTGCGTGTCACCCTCGGCTTCGGCGTCTATTGTTAAGGTTCCTTTATTTTGAAGTAATATTCTTTTAACCCCAGCTCCAAATTAGTCGTCATGGAGACTCAGCAGTTGAGCTATTTGGAACTTCCCTAACTTTTGGAAGTAAACGCTTTTTTGCATACATAAATGGCATCAGGGGTTACCTACCACCCCAGATTTTAAAAGATAAATAAAACGCCGAGATGTAACATGATCATATTTATGTATTTATTTATATATTCTTTATTGCACAAACAAAATGAAGTACAAATGGTAGACTTAATGCTTTAAAGCATTCTCTACCAGTCAACCATTGGGTGATGTATTCTATGATCAATTGCTAATACAATGTAAAGAATGGCAATAATCATTCATTAGATTAAATGTCATTACTTTTTTTTTGGTTTTTAATGCACTTTAAACAAATATTTTTGTGACGTTCAGTGCATACAGGGTGGAGGCATTTTGTGCAAAAAGTTTTGATTTTTTTCATACTGATTTCTTAGTCACATTGTGCATCTTGCTTGTTTCTATAATTTACTGTGATCTCCCCATCAGCTCGGTTCAGCTGGGGTGGTTCATATTTAGAATGTTACGTAAAGTGGCTTCTAATTCGCGCGGAAAATTTAGTCGAATAGTTACAATATTTCGCCTCGATGTACGTAATGGTGGTAGAACGATGACCAAACGTGTTCGTTATTACTTCTTGTTACATTAGTGCGTAATTAAAGAAGCGGCACATCATCTTCGTCAGTATTTTCCCTGTTTGAAGTAAGATCCTCCTCCTCCGAATGCACTGGAATGTTGTCTTCATATTAAGACACGTTGCCATCTTCCGAATAGTTTTTATCATCCAAGCTATCATCAACAATCCCTTCAACAAGTTTCAATTTTGTTTAGTCAACATCGAAGCCATTTTACCTTTAAATTGAATCATTTACTTCAGCATAATAAAAAAAAACAACGTAAATAGCAACAGGGGTGACGAGTCACCCCAGATATGTTAATATAACAAAAATCACAACTAACCGTAAAACGTCGACACATGCGACTGAACGGAGTTACTCCGATTAGAGAATACATTGAGCGTTAGAAAGAAAATCTGCATCGTACGAAGATGTTGATACATTTCTCGGGTGTCGGGGTAATTAGTCACCCCTGTTGCCTTCTGAAAGTTAATATTAATTGTACCAGCTATAAGATTCGTCATATCACTAAAGGACAACTTTGGATTTTACTCGACAAAATATTAAAGATTTATATCAAAATTTTTTCTAGTTAAGCGGCCAAACGAATACCTGACTGATATCAATAAACACATAAAATTCCAGTTACACACCACACCAAACATTTCCAAACGTATTTTTTATATACTATACGGAACCATTCGCCTGCATCAATGCCAATATTAATGTCCGTAAAACGATCGATCTATAATGAAACCTATCGGAATTAACATCTATGTGATATATTCGTAGTTTTTGTATTATGATCACGTTCCGTTACCACATTTCCGTAACTACCGTTCGGTGCCCATAAATGATCTGTAGTCACGACCGAAGACAAAAACTAATTCGGTGGTGGATTAATAATTTGCTAACACGCTCGCGTTTCGTATTATAGACATAATGGATTTAGTAACAGTAACAAATAATACAGTACACAATCAATTTTCCCTCAACAGAAAAAAACCAAGGCACGGTTGGTTTGGCAGTTCTTTTTTTTGTTGTTTAAACAGATGACGCTATCGTTCTTGCATGATTAACTAAACAATCAGGCTCGAAAAATTTGTGAGACGATTTTTTTATATTGTATACAGCGAAATATTTGATAACGATCGCTAATATCACAAGCTGTTCCATAAGAAAAAGCAATTCTCCAACTCAGGCTGAACTATGGAATAATAACATCAAAATACTTTAATCCAATTTAAAAATATCGTTTAAAATAATAATCTGTAACGTAAATAAGCGGGGAGAATATTGGCCAATTTTTCATTAGTGCCGGGCAAAAATATTATATCATTTGCTTGGTGGTACGCTAACGGCGGCGGGAATTAAGAAAGCTTTTCCCTGTTGTAGAGATTTCGTCATGTAGTTATGAGGGTATTAAAGTTAATGGACCCCTCGTCGCTCACCTCGCCAGTTTATGGGCTTAGAGGCATGGTATCTAGACGAAAATGTGTTATTTGTGGAATATTTCATCATTGAAGGCACAGGCTTAATACCCGCTGGATGTGAGTTGCGATGTTGACAAAAGGATTTTGCCTCTCAGTTGGGAACTCTCTCGGTGCGGGTACTTACGGGTACTTATCTAACAGACTGAGGTTTATTCAAGCCTTCGCCAAACACTAGCCTTTATTTTCTGATTTCGTTCGAGTGTTTTCGTATAGCAACACTTGGTTGAGTTATTTAAATAGCCTTTGTTTAATTTTGTATGTAACTGTGCGTTTGGTGTGAAAAGAGTTCTGAATTGTGGGCAACTTAGCAACTAATAACAAACATTAAATAGTACCAAAATAAAAATAAAACGATACCGCATAAACCTTTGCTTTTTTTCGGCTAAAATCGATTTAAGTAACTCGAATTAAACTTCATTTCTTAATATTTTCAGGTAAGATTAGGTTAGGTAATAAGTCTGAAAACTCGTACTGGCTAATTAAGCGTAGCATCGTATTACGAAGCAAAAACCAACATCCAACTTTGACTCTTAATACATTCTCGGTAATGGTGAATCGAACAGTTTCAAATATCGATGGTAAATGATAGTTTGATGATATTGTTTGTTTTTTTACATGGTATTGATTGGAATTTATTAAAGTATGATACTGTTTAAATTATACCTTCCCTGTAAATTTTATATTTCTAGTATGCAAGTAAATAAGATCAGACAGTGGTATAAATATACAGGTTTTTAGGGTCTTAATATATGCCTGTCCTGAATAAACCCGTATACCTATACCACGGTTTATAGAAGTGGAGATAATTTTCCATCTAGAGTGGTAGTTTTATGAAAATGCTTTTTTATTTATCTAAAGAATAGTGATGTCATCAAGGCCTCTTTATTAGTCCTTCTGACTTAAATCAAGAGATCCATCGATACAAATGTCGACCATCACTGCCAGGATAGTAGAATTTCAGATTCGCCGCTTGGGTAATTCTGTGGGTTTTTCAAACGGACTGGCAAATGAGTTCGTATTTGCAAGCGAGGATGGTAATGTCAGCGAGCCAGTAAATTCTCCTGATAAACGCCCTCTGACGTCTAGGGCAGGCACGGCTGTTTCATTAAATTATTTTGGATTGCGACCGAAGGTCCGGATGGAAGGTTCGTGAATTGTTTTGTCATGAACTATGTTAACCTTTCATTTGTCAAATAATTCTACTAAAAGGGAGAAACCTTCTTCTTTATGATACAAAAATCTGTCGAGCGTTTCGGAGGAGTGCCAATACAAACACCATGACACAACATTTTCATACACACGATAGTAGTAACAACCAACATTTATAAATCAAAATGGTATCTGGGCTGTGTGAAATCAAGTACCTAATCGTCTAATTATATTAGTAGTATTAACTACCACAGTTCGAGAACCACGTAATTGTATGTAAGTAAATGTGTTTTTTTTGTCCTGTATTAAATCAAATTCAAATAAAACAATACCAAGTAATCCTGATCAAACAAAGACAAACATTGTCTTCGAATAATTGTTTTTTTCCAGTAGAAGAGTTCTGTGTCATAATATAATTTTACTTTCAATATAAATTCCAAGACAGAATCTTGAAATTCCGAAAGAACTAAAAGTTCATGAATTCTCTTCAGAAGTCTTGAAATGATAAATATTTGCAACGTACCTATGAAACTTTTGTAATTTCGAACGAAAATGAATAGACTTTGTTTATTATAATACTCTCAGTACTGTATTGTTTACATAAAGGTACCTACGTGCACACACATTTGTAATTAGTATTTATGAAATAAATTATTAATAAAATAAATATTATAAAATAAAATCATATCATAAAATAAATTATTATTTTAAGTATTCTTTCAATAAAATTACCGTGTATAAGGCAGGGTTCACACGGCATTGTCCTGCTCGTTTTTATGCAGTATACGTCTTAAATAATAAATAGTGGCACATGTATTGTAAATAGAATTCACATGGCGTTTGTGTTGCAAAATATCGTTCACTGATTATACGTTCAAACGAAAACTCAACGGACTTGTCAAGCAAATTGAATGAAATCGTATACGGTTTGCAGTGCACATAATAAATTATTATAAATTACACACTCATCGTATTTTACACAAATGAAAATCTACCGTGTGAACTAGGGTTAAAGTAAAGGTTGTGATTCCCTTAAAATAACAGTATATGACGCTGACGTAAAATTTTGTTTTTTTCACAGCTAATAGAGACAGTCAATACCAATATTTGGAAGTAACACATTTTGAAGGTAATTTTTTTAAGCAAAAATCTACATTGCCTATACTCTTATTTTTAATGATATACACTAGAATGACAGCTTCAGTTGAACTTTTGATTTTTTAATGTTCAAGCGTCGTACTAAATAGGTAGTAACAATTCAATTGAAGGCAATTAATTGTGACACGATTTTTCGAAAATGCGGTTTTACTCATTAGGATAAATAATACCTGAAAAACGTTATGTAAAACTATAAAATAAAAGTACCTAATACATTAAACACTTTTTGTTAAAGAAGTAAATATCAATACTTTTCTATGTTTTTACCTATTTCATCTTTATAATACTTTCCTAAATAATTTATTATTAATGGTGCTGATCTTTTCATTAACAAATGTTATATGAATATTTTAAAATCGATTAAAAACAATAATTGATTGAATTAAAATTTTTGTTTATCTAAAAAGTGTTCCTAAGATCATCACTATTTTTGAATTTTGAAATAGTGGACACCCACTAAATGTCATTTTGGTCTTTAAAATTAAAAAAACAGTTTGTTCACTGACTTGACATGCAACCGGTCAATCCAGCGGACAGACAGATAAAAAATAAACCGCCTTCAAAAAACTGTCAAAAGCCTGATATTTCTAATGTCAGATAAGGTATATTCGTCGAATAAAATACAATACACCTAATTTGAAAACATCACCTGTTAGTCAGCAATCTTTTATGTAAATAACGTTTTAAACTTATTCAGTCAGATAATTCTTATCTGAAGTTGGTAAAATCGGCCCTTAAAAGTCTCAAATAACGCAACCATCTTCTACTTAGAAGAAACAAATTATTTTGAAGTCGGTGCATGATGTGTAAGCTGTTGGTGTAAGCTTGACGTCATGCACCGACTCCAAAAGTTTCTTTTTCTCCTAAATAGAAGACGGTTGCGTTACTTTAGGCTTTGAATTCAGTTTTTAAGGCAGTTAATTTTTCACATATATTGTATGCATAATTTAAGGTCTTTTTGAGATCAAAACCTCAAAAACTACAGAACCAATTTTAATGAAACTTACACTGTTCCCTCAGTTGAACTACACCTGATTGAACTAAAAAAAAACAACCCACTATGACTTCTCGTTTTCGAGAAATCCTAAGACAAATCAAATCACCACAATTTTTGCACAGTGGTCAGAAAGTCCTAATAGATTAACATCCTAAAATTATATGCAATTCTGGCGATATCATATACATACAGAACGAATTGAATACCACTTTTTCGTGAAGTCGGTAAAAAGAAACATCAAATCAATATCGCAGTAATAGCGACGAGGCGCGAAAACCATTCTTTTATTCAGTTACCTGCCCTCGTTCCAACTGATTAATCTGGCTTCCATCTAAGTTTCCCCGAGATTTCCGCTTTTGCCCGGGTGGGAACTTTTATTTGTGTGTGCTGGCGGACTTCGTTCAGCTATGATCGGATTTAAACTCCATTTGAAAGTTGACTTTTTGCTGGAACCGGCGGCTAGATCAAGATTATTTTGCATTCAATTTCAAAAACGTTTCAACGATTCTATGAGCTGGGTGGGAAAAAACTACTTCACATGAGCTACGCGTTAATAATAATCAAAAGTTTGAAACGAAATTTAATTTTATTAGATACTCACAATATGCACACTTACCATCCACTGTCGGAAACCAGTTACCAATCGAAAATTACTTTTAAATTAAATTTAAATATTTAAAGGAGATGTCCCATCCCAGGCTTGTACCATGTACGTAGTACTAAAAAATCGGTAAAAAATTGCTATTTTCATGAAAAATGCAATAAAAATGTTTTAGTCCATAGTTTAGTGGCTTAAAAATAAAATCAAACACCTTATTTATTTGTAAAGATGACAACTGTATTTTTTCATTACTGGGATTTACATACCAGTAAAAAAAACTCTCAACGTCAACTGTCATGATCAGTGCTGCCCTAGGTATTGATTTTCGTTCGTTCAGTTTGTTTGTTGCGTTTAAAGTGTTTTGAGCTCTTGCTTCTTTATAACAACCTCGCTTTCTTTTGGATTTGATGACTTTTTCTCCGTGACTTACTTGGCATTAATTGGACTGACCTACCTGCCCTATCTGTTGACCCGGCTTTTGTTGTAATGTATCACAGCTTACTTGTTGCACTGCTGATTTAGTAGTGGAGTTGAATATTGTTCTCGCTGGCCTGCTTCGAGATCGGAAAGGTGTTAAGTAGGTAAAATATCATAGTATAGCAGCTGATCTAGAGCTGCATGACTAATTATTTGTCCATTGTTCTGATAAAAAAAAACTTCGTGAAATAAAATAAATAGGTACTATCAAAAGTAAACTGACAGACAAACGTCATTCAAGTGTCAAAGATGGCGTCCTCCGCCATATTGTACTGAGTTGCAATAATGTGGTTTATTTTATTGTTTCAGCCAAAAAACTAAGGCTCTCCATAGAAATTAGTCGTATTAAAACTGTACTACACATAATCGCTTATAATTAGTATAGCGTACATGGACCTGGCCGAGGCTTCATACATTTTTGGGACATCTCCTTTTTTGCACCTACAGATCAATTTCTTGAATTTAAGAGTACTTCAAAAAATCAAATAAATAATTTATTTGCTGTGACCAAAGTTTACAAAATATACTTGAAATTATGGTTGTGCGTGTATTCCGCCTGCACCCAATGCATATGAACTTTTTTTATTCTAATACAAAGGTGCTCGTAGCGCAGTGGTAGCAGCACTTTGGTAGTGATACCAAAGTGAATCAACCTACGGCGCGGTCGTGTTTGGATGGGTGACCATACCGACCATATAAGTGACGTACATCACGAGCATCTCCGTGCTTCGGAAGGCACGTTAAGCCGTTGGTCCCGGCTAATATCGGTTGATATTAGTCGTTAAGCCTAGTCAGAGGCCTTATGCCCATAAGGCCATAATCCAATCAAAATAACCATTAAGGTTCTAAATACAGTACGTCAATAGCTAATTAACTTTGTAGATACCGACAGCATTATAAGTTACTATACAAACACTAGTATGATTTACCCTGTCAAATTAACAATAATTTAATTTAAGATTTTTTTCAGGAGATGATTTTTATTCATTTGACATAGTGTAAAATATTATTGTACCAACGTTGCGGACTGTACCTAGCCAGTGTGGCGTAGTCGTTAGTTCCGGGTAGTTCCCCTGGGCAGCTCGGGTACCCACATAAATCTTTTTCTCTCTCCTCATGTGAGTTGCAATCTGAAACTTGGCAACTGTAACGTGTAGTAGTATAATTAAAACAGGCTTATTTTGAAAATTATTTACGACGTATGCAAATCACTGTTATTGTATGCAAAGAAGCAACATTAGTTTCTTAGTTAAGTTAGAACCGACTGATAGGGGGTCTTACTTAGGGTAACAGCTGAAGTGGATTAAAGCGTATGTGTAATACTATTAAAATGACCATCTTTGTTTATTACATAAAAAATATTTTTTTATCCTTCTTTCATATTTATCATTCCCATCTATTCAATGTTCATCTTCATTTCTGGGAATTCCCTTCAGTTTGCGGTTTCATGTACAAGCAGCGACAAAAATATATTCGTATTCAATGTCGGCATTCGACAAAACTTATTAACTACTGTCAAACGTCATCGTTTATCAATAAAAAAATATTCGAGGTATACTGTCCTCGTGGTGGCCCGGTTGTCGTCTGGCGCAAATAAAGGTAGGTATTTATGTGATGACTAAACAAAATAACTACAGTTGTATCAATTACTATTTAGGCGCTTTTGCACTTACACGAATACGTATTCGATTCGCATCCAAATTTTATGAGCTTTGATCATTGCGGTAGTTCTATATGGCACTTGAATATTTATATTTTTTCTAGTAACGGCACCTAAGGCCTTACTAGGTTTTTATTTTAGTTGGGGTACGGTTGGGATGTTTTCTGCATTAAGCCTGTGATTGGGTCATCGTGCGTATGTCTGTTTTATTTTAAACGGACTTTAAATCAAATTGACTTAATTTCTTAGAGTGTAAGTACTAAAGTAACCAACGACTACAGTCTGAATCAGAATTTTTGACATTTATCCTCGATAAGTTCAATCGTCTGATTTTCTGCTGCATCAAGCATCCTTTTAACTTCATTAACTGTACATATCTTTAATAAATCGCCAAATTTATGTTTTTTTTTTAAATTAATAAATCTAGTCAATAAATAAACGAAAATACAAATAATATCACAGCGTTTTTCGAGCGCCACCTGGTGTTTTCCAGGTAAAACCATGTTGCACCACTGGTGTGAACCGTCCACCTGCGTCGAAATTTACGTCGCCGACTGTACCCGCCATGTTCGGTCGTTAGTCGCTCTCCCCTGGGCAGGTCGGATATCCACATAAATCTTTTCCTCACACCTTCCGCGAGAAACTTGCTTTACGTGTAGCTTAATGAAAACGGCTAATCAGAAAATTGTGCGAATTTATTAGGTGATCGCTCAGTCATTCGGAATAATTTAGTGGTATGAGCGTTAGGTATCCTAAATATGTCCACTTTATTTGATTATTTTAGGCAGATTTATTTTTCATATACAGGGGGCCCAAACAGTGCCGTCCAATTTTTTTTTGGATTCTTTACACCCAGGGCTATCCAAATATACCATGTTTATGATAGCCATTTTTTTTAGTTTTTGAGGCTTTGTTTTATTTATTTTTTTAACTTTTGTTAGTCTTAGTTTTAGCTAGCTCGTAATTTAATCTACGTAAATTTAATTTCTAATGATCATACTGCAAAAAAAACCGACATAATAACATAAAAAGTGGAGGAATTGTTTGTTAGAAAATTCTCAAAATTTCCGAAAAAAAATATACCTCAAAACGATATTTGGATAGCACTGGATGTAAGACCTCCAAAAAATTATTTTGGATGGCAATGTTTGGGCAACCCTTTATATCATTGGCTAAATTTTGAACATCGGAAAGATATATTACAATGTTATGACTGATTTTATTCGATGTGATTGCAAGTGACTTACTAAAATATTCAGACTATATTCTTATCGTATCCTTGGATATTTTTTTTCATGCCAAAAGCCTTGTTTTTATTACCAACGCGGCGTCTTAGCAAGTGAAATGATAACGTTTCTTGATGTATCTGAATACATGTATTTGTTATACTTCACAATAATATTTTCCTGACAATCAAATCCCTTGACTCCTTTTAAAATTTAGTCAGTACCTGTTAATCTCATGGATACTCAGAGTATTCTCTTAGTCTGCTTCTGAGTCATTATTCATGCAAGTGTGCGATCCCGAGCATCGGAGCACTGCTTCTGGCAATATTATTAATACCTATGTTTTTTTACAACATGGATATTTCACACACAGTAGGACCCCAGTATAGTCCTGACTCTTTATTTGTGTGAGTGTGCATCCTGCGAGCAACGCGGACACCAACACAAATCGTTTCCGCGCTTCCCGCTACTAACAGACCGAAGCTCACAATGACCACAGCCTAAATGAGAACAGATAACAATAATAAGCTGAGGCACCAAATAAAATTTGGAAAAATACCTGAAAAGTTCAGGGACATGCTCTTACTCGTTAAGGTATAACACTGTCTCGCACATTATAATTCCAGCTGTTTTTAGAGGCACGACTTTTATTTATTTATAAGTATTAGACACAGCCTCGGTGGCGCAGCGGTAGAGGGGTCGCACTTTAAAGCGACGGCTGCGCAAGAGGTCCCGGGTTCGATCCCCGGGTCGGGACAAAAAATATGTACCTGAGTTTTTCTGTTCAGAAATTCTCAGGGTAGCCCGGAGTTTGGAAGTTGGCGGTGTTTCACCCCCGTGCCTCGGAAAGCACGTAAAGCCGTTGGTCCTGCGCCTGATCTCTCTCCGGTCGTGTCAAATTGCTGTCCCATCGGGCTATGAGAGTGAAAGGAATAGAGAGTGCACCTGTGTGGCGACGCCTTCAAACCAGCGTGCTTAGCTACTACACCACGGAGGTCGTCTAGACTTAATCATGCAAAATATTTTTGAAAAGTAGGGTTGCGAACCAAATTATGTCTTTCGTAATGTTTATGAATGACAAACATAAGTATCAAAACAGGTGAGGGTGTACCTATTTTTAGACATTAAGTTTTAGCAAGATACATACTTTCTCATTTAAGTAATCTATTATACTACCTTTATATTACCTTAAAATTAGGTTACGTTGTTTCAAGCATATTTAATAATCTATAAAACACTGTATAGACCGTTAACTTGTACATAGATAACCTTGTTCAATATCTTCACCAAATTTCCTTCAATATACTAACACATTGTTACAATTCTAATTAAAATAGGCTGATCTATTTCGCGCATGTTGTAGTAACAAGCCAACACACTCGACTCCCACGCCCACCTCAGTAAATAACCCTAAAAACTTTCATAATAACACCACTTTAAGGAGATTAAAATACCTTACCGATAGCATTACCATATTAATCATGTAGAAAGGGGGTTGCTTCGGTGCCAGTGGTAATTTAATAATCTAAAGGGACGTCTTGCCGCGACTTGCTCCCTTATAAATCAATTTTATCGAGCACTGGATTAAAATTAACGCAAGTTCAAACTGGCTTAGGACTTTTAGACTTAAATTTTGCGTCAGTAAAACGTTGTGGCTAATTTAATAGGAAGCCAATGATTATGCTTGCACAGAAAGCAGACACCTTCTGAATAAATAACAAAGATCCAGCTTATCTCATTTCATTTCTCTGGCAGATGTCAATAATTTTGTTATTTTTGTTTCAGAGCCGGTGGCGAAGCATATGCGCTCTCGGAACAGGGGGCTTCGCCCTCCTATACTGGCGGCTCCGCGTCGCCGGCACGCCTACTCCCTTCGCCGCCGCCGATAATCCCGCTTCTCGCGACCCCTCATACCTCACACGCCTCTACACCTTTTCCTACCTCCCAGTTTTCAACTTCTTCCTACTCCTCTACCCCTTCCAACTCAGCTTCGACTGGTCCATGGAATCCATCCCCCGAATCACAAGCATATCCGACCCACGAAACATATCCACGGTCATCTTTTACGCCGTCGTCTCCAAAGTCACGTGGCGGGCCATGATGAACGAACTCAAAAAAAGGCAAGAAAAACCCTTAAAAGACCAAAAATATTATAAGAAACAGAACTGCAAAGTCAGGCATAAATGGAATTACAATTCCAAGTACAACAGAGGGCCAGATTGCGTCGAAAGGAAAAGCTACCAGACGCCGCACAAAGAGAATGTGTCATCTAAGAAAATATTGTGCCCGTGTACAGGTTGCAGGCACGCGCTGACTGAGGAGCACACGAGCGCTTGTCGGGCGGTTAACAATAACAATACAATGATGCATAGTTCAACTTGCGTCTGCCCGATAGCGAGTGCGAAGCTGAAAGCTCCTAATCCTCAGAAGAACGTTTACCGCAGTCCGCAAGTTGCATTGCTAATGTCTGTGGCATTTATGGTGTTGCCATTCGTGCCTGCTACTAATGTCTTATTTTATGTCGGATTTGTGGTTGCGGAGCGCGTGTTGTACATACCGAGTGTGGGGTTCTGTTTATTGCTCGGTCTGGGCGCTGGTGTCGTGGCACGAGGCTGGCACCGCAATGAGACTCGGAGTCGAGTCTTCATGCTCACCTTACTTCTCGTGCTGTCGTCGATGTGTTGCTACACTATGCGACGGAACCTCGACTGGCGCGATGAAGAAAGCCTGTTCAGGAGTGCGCTGCATATAAATCCACCAAAAGGTAATTTGACTTATATTCTTACAATATTTATTTATTTCATGAACTAAAGATTCCTCGAATTTTTGTAGCTTCAAACTGAAATTCCGAAATATCAAATTTCTAAAACGTTTCTAAACAATACCCGCCGCTGACTGGCAGTCGCTGCGTTAAAATTTTGCTAATTCACGACATAACACTTAGAGCGCGCAAGGCGGCGCGTTCCCTCGTACCTTCCTCAAAAGTTTGTTTGAGTTGCTCCCTCGTTACAGCTCAAAACTAAGACACAATTAATTTGTTTGAGAGACAGCTACAAACTACCTGTCCGCGGCGTGTTAGTTCCTCGAAGTTTGAAAAGAGGCTGTCACGGCGTGCCTACCTCGGAGAGTGTACTCGCTAGGGAGCGTATAATGTATTCACTACCACTACAGTCAGACTCTTGACCTTTCTAGGACGCCATTAAACATGCATGTGCGCCGTCCCGGGGGAGGCCCCGGGTTCTGTTCACATCACAAACTTTCTCGCAAAGAGAAAAGTTTTTCCCGATGGTTCTCATTTTGGCTCACTTCATACGACGAACGGTGGACTCGATTCAGAATATTATATTACTTGTTTTGTAAACTGTTTGTTTGCGAGTATTGTTCAATCGCTTTTTTGTTATGTCGTTTTTGTTGCAAAACTTTTCTGATATTTTTTATTTAAGAATTCAGCGGAGTACGGAAACCAATCTGTAAAACAAATAAGGTTCAAAGCCTTCTCTATCTTTCGCTTTATACCGATGAAAGTGTGTCATCAATTCTGAGAATTTCATTCTTATCTTGTGCCAACCTGAAGGGTGCCCCGGACTGACGTTTCCCGTTAATTCGTCGGGAATGCATAATCGATATTTCTCTTTAACAATTCACTAGTATCTATCGTTAAATCTATTAGAATATTTTTTTAATATTATTTTTCTTTAAATTCTTATCAGATTCTATTTAAGGAATATTAAACATTGATGAAATATGAATCCATACGAGAAATGTCCGATATACAAGCGTCAAACTATTTTGTAGAAATGCATAAAGTAAGTATTGAATTTCACTTGTTCGTTCTAATTTTTTCAACGTTACATGGCCGATGACGTATAAAAATAAATAATTGCTAGTGAGTTGACAAATGGCAGGCACACATGAAAAGCCTACTTCGTTATCAACAGGTTTCCGGTGCATAATTTACCGCAACAAAAGCTACAGCCGTTTCAATAGCCTCAAATAAAATAACGAAGTACCCGACTTGCCAGAAAAAACAATATTTCACGTAAATTATGACACTTTACCGAAGGTTCCCTGATGTAAAACTATCCAACTTTTCGGCGATGGGTTTGTAAGGGAAAAATAAGAGAGCAGAGTCGCTTTTTAAAAGTTCCGATGAAACTTCTTGTATTTTTACGATATCTGGACTCTTTTTTAAAATATTGTGAAGAGGCGCCCAGCCAGATGCTTTGAAACTTATTTTCCGAGAAGAATTAAATTCTTTCTTACATTGAAAAATCCGATGACATAAGAATACGATAGCATATACTTACGGGATTAACGGTACTCTTGCTCTCGTAAGAATGATTGTCAAAACACTGAACTATACTATTATCTGGATTAAACTAGTTTTAGTTACACTCAAGTTAAACTATTTATGTTTTATCGAATATACTACGAAGAGACAATCCTTGACAGGCTTTAAGGAACAAAGGTACCTATTCTGCGGAAGTATAAAAGGTATAATCTACTCTAATTCAGTGAAATTTTAACAATAAAAAAACCGACTTCAAAACCATAATGTACTAAAAAGTCTTAAATAAACTCTTGACTATTGAAAGGAAAGGTGGGTTCTGGGCAAACAATTTCTTTTTGGAGTCGGTGCTGTGATAGTTGATGTTTGATGGTCTAAGTGATGCACCTTATGACTTTGTTCTTAAAGAAGCTACAAACTACCTATTATAAGTTATTTCATTATAATTACCGAACTCCTAAGCATTAAGGAGTTCCACTATTAGCTTAGACCCACAAAATGTTGACTATCAGACGTAACAACACGTCAACATTCAGATTCTAGTAAAGAAACACTATACGTGCCTTTAAAATTTGAGGGTTTCCCTTGATTACACCAAGATCCTATAATCAAATCACAAAATGGAAAAAATGGGACCAACTAGATGGAACACCTTCTAAGTAGGCGAAATTTTTTTTCGAATCGGTCAACAAACGACTGAGATATGAGGTAATATAGATACAAAAAAAAAACATACAGTCGAATTGATATCTTCCTCCTTTTTTGAAGTCAGTTAAAAAGTCAACATCCGTATGGTCATTAGTTAAAGACCGTGTTTAGAGCGTAGATAGCTTGGAAATAGGTTCTATCTCGGAAATCATCGAGACAAAAATACAAGGCTAAAAGTTTGTACGTGAAATCCAATATTAGTTTGTGGAAGTGGTGGCGGGAAACTATGTTGTTCGCAATGTACAGCTGGAATCCGTTCTAGTCAGGCAAAATACTGAAATACAAAAACACTCCATCGCTGTTACATTTAACAGCACATTGCTTACAACTCTAACGCGCCACAAAATATATGAAAATGGTGGCCAATTTCCGCTATGAACATAAATCACAAATCAAGTGTTACGGTGAACTGGCTCCTATTACTATTGTACATATCTCTTGGCAACAGTTCTAGTTTCACCATATTATTGTATCTCGCTTCGTTCGCGGAATTTTCGCACTCCACAATAAGAGAGGGTTATGAAATAATTCAAATATAAGGAAATCCTTGACCCTTTTAACCTAAATAGTTTAGAACAAGCCCGGTTAGTTACAAAGAGCTGAGATATAACTCCTACTATAGATACTACCTTTGCTGCAAATTTTTGATTAAATGAGAATCATATTCTTCATATTGTTTTGATAGATAGTGTCATATTTTCTGTATAATTGGGACAAAAACTTGGGAACTACCTAGAAAGAATATATTCTATTCTAAGAAAATCTAAATTCAATGTTTGTTTTCAACAACGAGTATCATAACGAAGCAAAAAAACATATTGGGTTTCACATCACCAAACTACAACTCACTTTAAAATAAAATACAGTTACCACAGACAAAGGCAAAAATAACCTCATTGCGTTCCGCAAAGTTCGTAGAAAACACGATATTTGACGAAAGTGTCGTTATAAATAACAAGATAGCATCACAGCGAGGTTAGTGGTTCCATTAAAAATTTAAAAAAAATAGGCGGCAGAGGTAACAAAAGCCGTGTCGCGGGTGGACGCAGAGCAGAGTTTCATTTATTCAGAGGGCAGGGGCCAAGGATAACCGGGCGCCCTATAAACAACCTGTACTCCTCTGTTTAATTATTCAATTAATTGACTTAACTGAACCGAATGTGTTTAGTCTGTGATTACCGCGATAAGGTCGGGTATTTAAACACACGCCGCGTACTTGAGCGGTACTTTAATTGCTCCGAATACTTCACTGACGAATTAATTACAGGAATCAACCCAAACCAGTATGGATCCCGGGGCCCTAACTTTTCCACACTCATTAATATTAAAAATTTAATTATAGTGATAATTTTGGTAAACTAAATAAATAATCGGTATGTATTATTTCTAGTAACTTAAATAAAACAAATGACCATATTGATTTCCTGACGTCATTATTTATAAGGCATTCAAATAAATGTTTCTGTGATGGATAAAAAAATTGTGTGCATCCTAATCCTTGCAAATTGGTAACCCCTAGTATCTACTACGTGTGCATGTTAGCAGATAGCATTTACACGTGGCTTATACCCAAAGGGGTAACGTAATCCATCGCGTTCCCTTGGACGGATAGAGTTCGTTAAGGATAGATCTGGTCATACGAAATACCCTTGATAAAACTAGATTAATTTATTCTAAAAATAAAATGATGGAATTCAATCCAGGGCAAGTTGAGCGTTTGTTTATAGCCAGCTTGTGTTCGAAAAGACATTAAAATCCTAGAAACTTCCCAAAGTTAGATAGCGTACTAGAAAGTTTGAACGCCTTTGTCTAAATGTCCATACTATTAAGACTCGGGGTCTCTATTCTGAAGATATCCGTATTTTCGACTCAAGCTAAGCCTGTCATTCACTATAGTAATGACGAAAATGACAACTCAAGCTATTTTTTAACTCTCAATGCAAACATGAATAATCTAGTCGTTCTTTGGATCAGCATTAATTCCAAGGTGTATAAAATGCTATTTGAGTCCATAAAATTATGATGCACTTATGCTTCAAGGCTGTGTTTTTATTTGATGTTTGAATTGAAATACATACGTATATTTATAATCAAATGTTGTGTTATTTATATTTTATTGTTAATTTTGTGATGTATATATTTTTCTTTTTGGTGTATAATTCATTGCCGAATTATAACTACCCACTAAGGCACCCGCTGAAAATCAGCGTCGTGGTATGCGTCCCGCTGCCACGACTTATGCTGAGCGGGGTGCCTTTTTGACTCAAGTCGCCTGATTTTCTAATATATTTGTATTTTATGCTTGTATTTGAGTCAAATAAATGTATTTTCTTTCTTTCTTTCTTTTCTTTCTATACTTAAGTCAACTGATAGGTTTTTAATTTCCAACGAAAGACAACGTAAGGCAGAGCACTAGCCAAAGTTCAAAATACAATCGATGCCCTAGTCTAGCCACACCAGTCTTACGGAATTGGGACTCCGTGTTCTATCAAGTAGGGTGATAGCAAATCTGCAGTACTACTGGGCGGAAACTATCACAGTCTAATTTCCGATTTAGGGGCCCCTCGATAAAGCAGAATGAACTCCGCTGAGCTAAAGGAGTACGATTTCTTTGATAGAACCAAGACCAAGATTGATGCGATCTCAAAATTGTATGTCGCATTTTTATATCTCGCACTGTGTATGGAATATAAAGTAGTCTCGACTTTATTTGCTGCGGTTTCGTTCTCTTTCACTTTTGTTGTAGGTAGTTTTTTTTTCTACAACTTGAATTGTTCTCAGCACGTCTAAAACTTCAGCGTTCTTAAAAAAATATTGTTTGCTCTTTTGTTATATATAGTAATGCAATCAGTATTTAAAAAGTAACTGTATGCGTAAAACAATGTGCGAGATCTTATTATTTTTCATAATTTCTTTATCAGTCACAATAAAGTTAAAATTATGCATGTAAAATAATTACCTTATATCGATCGATTCCTTAATACGATAGTGTCAAAGTTTACTCGTGATTCCGCTAATTATTTCTCTGAGATGTCCAGGTATCAGTATTCGCTCACCATCCAATATACTAGAGTGTTAATCCCAAGTTGCCGGTCCAATAGATCAGCTATCTCCTAAAGGTGTATTCGATAAAGCCACGGCTTAACCGATTAGGTTGGTCGGCCTCTCCGACAAAATCGTGTAATAGCTGTCCGCCTTCTGATTGCGTTGTTTCGAGGAGCTAGCCTGGACAGATTGGATCTGGTTAGCCTTTAGACTATACAGGTAAGTCGAATATGGTAGTACTTGATATATTTGCTGTATCTATCTATATATCTATCTATCTGGCTTCATATTCAATTCATTTACCCTCACAGCCATTCGACTTTGGAATGGCCTCCTAAAGACAGTACAAGCATCCACCTCCAAATTCTCTTTCAAGAAGGCCCTCCGGGTACTTTACAAGGAAGAAATATCGGACTTCTCCAACTGACCTTTTTTTTCTCTCATGTGTACCATTAGTATTATGTATACAGTATTTATGTAATAAGGAGTATGCATGTTTATTTTTGTTTTAAATACTCATTGTAGTTTTAATCAAGCTCTCACTTTTGCCTTTCTATCACTTTCATCGCGCCGCCAGCACTTTCTCTGTATAGACCTATGATTGACTGGTAGAGAATGCTTTTAGCATTAAGTGCGCCATATGTACCTTTTGTTTGAGCATGAAGTGTTTAAAAAAATAAATAATTATGCACAGCATGCACTTAAAGACGATTTTTCTTAAGCGCCTGTTAAAAAGATAACGTAGTCCGTGTACTTTTATTTAATTATGTGATAAATACTTCCCATGATTGTAGCTGTTACCATCCTTAAGGGATAATACCCACCCATACGGTCTGTCGCAGGGATTTTGTAAAAAACGTGATATTAAAATTATACTACTAAAATTATTATTACACTTATAATTGGCAATGACGACTGATTCGTATAATTTCACACGGGCTCTTTTCAGTGATATTTTAATTTCACAGGGCTGCAACAGCGATATTATAATAAATCTAGGTTTATTATAACTTGACTTTTTGGTGGGAGCCACACTGATGGGTCAATTGAATTAATGAGTTGCCATTTGCTGTTGATTAGTAAGCGTTCTAAAATTTTCAGCACATTTTAATTCTTATATTTATAAAAATATTGCAAATAAAATAAAAATAAAAAATCTTAAAAACCGGCCCCTTATTCGCTAACGCTCTGTTTAATACTCGAAGAAAAAGGACCAATCAGCGATTTCTCTGGTAATATAACGGCTCTCTTATAACAGTGTTAATGTCAAAATATCATTGTCTTACAATGTCACTGTATCTGTCTAGTGAAATTATAATGGCACTGAAATCAGCCCGTTATATTATGTAAGTAATGCAAACTATTGACAATAATAAGTGTGTAATCATAATATATAGTGAAATTATAATATCACGGTTTTAATAACATTCCTGCAACATATTTAAAAGTGAATCGAATTCAGTAAGTATGATAACGAGTAGCATTAGTTGATTTTAATCGAAGCTTATTATCGAAAATCGTGTAAAGAAAATGTAAAGAAAACTTTAAAGAAAATTAAAGTTTTAATTTCAAATATCAAGTCAATATTAAATATTGCATCATAGGTCAGTAGCAAATTCATTTACTTATCTTGTTTTCAACCAGAATCACGATTTATTAAAAAACACTCTGAGAGCGAATGCAGATCCGACAAAACCGTTTTATTTTCTGACGCCTTATCCTGCCTTTTGGCTCTTACTCGATCATGTTAATGGCAAACATGGGCCAATACGAGACCAAATCCGAAAAAGGTTCGGATATCAAATGGGACTCTATTACTCTCAGCCACTTGAACACCAATATTACATAACGCAGTTCTCAAGTAGCTCGTGTAAGGGAAATGTAACGTGCAATTCATTTGTCTGCGCGGCGGTTCCATTACTTCGCATTAGTCGGACTTAGTTGTTTGCAACAAAACTCTTTACGCGCACCAAGCTGATGTAATCAGTTAAGCTGAAGCCTCTATCAGCTATCCCGGAGCAGATACCCAAGTGCTCGAGCAGTCCCAGAGATTAACACTATTATCTTACTTGCCAACTTATCCCGCGGCCACTAAGAAGCCACAAACTAAGTTAACGGAGCGTAACAGCCAAACGTCAGCGTCCGAATCTTTCTAATAGATCACAAAAATATAGGGTCTTGAGAGTATTTTTTGTGTGATGGATTACATGTCTATGTACCTTATTAGCTTTCAGTACATTACTGGATCCCACTGCATAAATCTTCAGACATAACATTAACAAGATAAATAAATATATTTTTGAAAAAACAAAAGATATTCGAAATATTATTATTGCCACACCAGAAAAACCAAAAGCAAAAATCAAGCTGATAACGTCTGAGATGACGGTAAGGGTCATTGGCTCAACTCACCCCAATATTGCGAGAAAACAATCATTTGCTTCGCTAATAAGGCCGAAATTATTCTAAGTGACAATTAAATTCGGCAATGAGCATTGTTTTCGTGCGATTTTCGTCTATCTCGCCCTCGAGACAACCTTGCGGTAATGATTTCTTTTGCGTCAAACTCTGCATTCGATTCAAAAGCAACGTTTCATCTCTAAACAAATCACAAACAGATGTTTTAGTTATTTAAGGTAGACTTAGACTTAATGTCAAGATAAAAAGCTGCTTTAAATGTTTACAATGGCGATAAAACATTAGTTAATACTTCGATTTATTTACAGTTATAAACAAATGCAAGTATTACTTGATTTCAACCAACAGTAATATTCTACTTAGTTACATACTAGCGGCTCCCCGCGGCTTCACCCGCGTTAATATACAGTATCTAATTAAAAATAATAATAAATTATAACATTTGTCCGATTCCAGTATAGGAACTATATTAGTAAAAAGTTTCATCAAAATCCATTCAGTAGTTTTCGCGTAAAGAAGTAACAAACATACATCCATCCTTACACACATTCGCGTTTATAATATTATTAAGATAATTCAGTAAATAATATTTTATGAATGTCTTATTACAAATGACGACAACCTTAATCAATATGGGTCACGGCTATTATTATAAAAGTATACCAAATTAAGTATAAATTGAGGTTACGGCAGTAATTTCATGGTGAAAGGTATCTTTATTACACCGTAACTCAAGGTGGTTATTAGCAAAAAATTACAATTTGTGTCATCGAACGGTGGAACTTTTAGAGGCTATCCGCAAGAAAAAAAGTTCCCAAAATGGCGCACAATCAATTTGCGTGATTCGCGACTTTTATTACTTTCAGGGCCAATTCGAGTAGGCAACTAAGGACGGGGCCGTAAAACCAACAGACAATTTTATTAGTTGTCAACTAACTTGACTTTTAATGGGTACTTAAGGGATAATTGCAAGGGTGATTAGATTCAAAGTTATGAATTAAGGTCTGCACTCGACCATCCTTTGAAAGTAGCACTTGGCGAATCTTTGAAACAAACACAGCAAAAAAAGTAATATATTTTCAGTTTTCCATTACTTTACTTTCTTCATGAATACCATTCTTATTTTTTTTTGTTAGTTTACCAAAGTTCGGTATCTGTTACTGATATCCATTCTTGAATTTTCTGATATTGAAACATGTACTAATGTGTCTGTCTAGTCATCACGCTCGCTCCCACTAGTATGCCAACCTGAGTGACAGAGACGTCCAAATTCAAAAATACGTATTAACTTGGAGAGTAGTATCTCAATATACAGTTAATTTACGGTAGACCAACATAGAGATCTTAAGATAAAGTTATTGTTACCGCAGTTCCAATGTAGTGTATGTTGGAAACACAATCACAATAAATCTAGGGCTCTCAATACTCGGAATCTACGGCATTGATTATGTTACCGATACCACGAATTATCTGTATACCTACAGTAGGCGAGATTATTCATTTCATTAAAGATGTATTACCAAAGTAGAATAATTTTGTCTACGGCATATGCAAAGTCTAGTTCGTTATAAATAAACTAAGATAATCGGAATTCGTTTTATCTATTCATCCGTAGGTACGAGCTTCTATTCTACAAATTGATTTTTAACACCCCGACGCACAAAGAGAGGGGTGTTATAAGTTTATAACACCCCTCGTGTCTGTGTATACCTATGTCTATGATATCGTAGCTCCCAAACGGATGAACAGAATTTCGTTTTTTTGGGTCAGATAATTTTATCACGAGTGTTCTTAGCCGTGGGAAATGTCTATGTTCAGCAGTGGACGTCCTATGGCTGATAATATGGTAGTGTAACCTTGACCTGATCTGTTTGAAGATTAGCAGCTCTTCAATATGTTTATGAAGGATCTGGTTGGGGGGATATTTCGAAATTTTACTTTTTACTTTAAAGTTCCTAACTCAAAGCTCGAAGTTAAATTAATATCACGTGCATATCACGTGTCTTCTTTTGTTAAGCTTTCATTTTAAATGTTACAGTAACCATTTGTACATTAAATGTAAGCCCAAATCGCGAGACTAGGCATAAGACAAATCTATAGACCTCAAATACGAAAGATATTACGAAAACCTTACGTTACACTCTACTAGTTAACACATCAGGCGATCCCCGAAGGATCACTTAAACTAAAATATATAGCATCCCTAACAGTCCGTTAAGAGTGGCTTTCGGTATTGGGAGCGAGGCTTAGTCGATTAAATTCGATTCAAGGGACCCTCGTCCGATCGTCATAAGCGTTAATATGCCAGTAAAATATTTGAGGGTAAGCGCCAATATACAGTCTAACCATGATTCATGCCCGATTTGTGCGATTATTTGCTTGAAATTTTCAAAAGTTTTGTAATGCTTGTAAATATAATAAGATCCTTTAAAATTTCAAACTATATAAATCTGTAAAAGGTTCATGCACAGTGGCTTTTACTAGCCACGCACTAGAGCATGATTATTATTTAAAGATTTAGAAAAAGCATGCAATTGTTTTGAAATTCGATTTTGTTTTTAATTAAATAAGTAAATTAATATCACATTTTATTCATTGAAGAAAACGCTTTTCAAAGATTAACAGCTTTGAATAAATAAATAAAATAAAAATAAAATATTTCTTTATTACTCAATAAATTTACAAGTGGTTTGGTGAGACAGCTCCAGGAAGTAATTGGATACTTGTGTCCGAGTGACTCGCTCTTGACTTAGTGCTATTACTTAGTTTTTGAGTTATTACAAATCAATTGCATTAACTTTAATACAATAATAACAGTATTTTTTTTAATATTATTATTTTAACTATTAATTTAACTTAATAGGTAGGCAACATAAGTATTTTACAACAAGCTATGGATATTTTATATTATACTAAAACATATGTATGCGCGTGTGTGTGTGTGTGTGTGTGTGTGTGTGTGTGTGTGTGTGTGTGTGTGTGTGTGTGTGTGTGTGTGTGTGTGTGAGTATGTGTGTGTGTGTGTGTGTGTGTGTGCGTATGTGTGTGTGTGTGTGTGCAATAGCAACTTCAACTCAATCTCTTTAGAATTCTTTCGGTTTCATCGTATGTTAATGTGGTAAGCCATTTGAGCACAGTGTCTTTACATTTATGCCTCAGCATAGGGTAAATATTAAGCTTAGGATTTATGACATTGTAGATATAGACGCCCTGAGAGGCGAATTGGCGTTGAGCAAATACAGTGCGACGCGGGATAGAGAATGCCACTTTGGTTCTTCGTCTTCTTAGTAACTTGGAAGGATCAAAAGGCAAGGTTTTATGGACCCGGACGATAGTGTTTTGAACGTACAATTTCCTCACCGATAGCAGACCCCCCAGTTTGTAAAGATGTTCTGTTGGGTATCGGTACGGCTTAAAATACATCAGTTTTAAGAGGGATCTTTGCGCTCTCTCTATGTCCAAAAATTTATTTGCTGTGGCACCACCCCACACTGGGATACAATATGATATGATCGGCTGCGCAAGAGATATGTAGATCTTATTTAAGAGCTCACGGGACTTGACATATCGCAGAGATTTAAAAATCTAAATAAGCTTTTTAATTCTGCCTGTTACGAGTTCAATGTGCTGGTGCCATGACAGTCGTTGATCCAGGAGAATACCAAGGTATTTAGTATACACAACTTTTTGGATCTGAGGACAATTACAAGTCATGGATGTCTTATGAGAACCACAAGTGTGTATTCGAACGATAAAGTCGTCATTTGGCTGTGTTCTAATATCTGTAGTAAAGCATATGTAATTTGTTTTTGAAGCATTAAGAATGAGAAGATTTGTATTTAACCATTTAGCAATGTCTGCAATTCCCGCCTCAGTAGCCGCTTTTACAGTAGCCCAAGATTGACCAGAATAAACAACCGCAGTATCATCAGCATAACAATATACCCTACCACCGTTACTCTGTAGTTTACATAAATTGTTTATGGGGCCAAGGATACTGCCTTGCGGTACGCCATAGGTAACACTCTCTTCATTACTCACAAACTGACCTATCTTAACTACTTGCTTCCTTTCCAACAAATAACTTTTAAAAAGAGCAAGAGCTGTGCCTCTGACACCGATTTCTTCAAGTCGCTCTACTAATATTTGTATTGAAACGGTGTCAAAGGCCTTTCTGAGGTTCAAAAACACCGCGAGACATTTATTCCCTCTATCAACCTTGTCCATAATGTCTGATGTCAGATCAATTATTGCTTCCTGGGTAGACATTCCTTTCCGGAAGCCGTACTGTGACTTCGAGAGTTTATCATTTTTTGTCATAAAACTAATGAGTCTAGTATTTAATAGTTTTTCAATAATTTTGGAGATTCCATTAAGGACAGAAATAGGTCTGAAGTTGCTAACGTCCCTCGTGTCCCCACTTTTGTGAACAGGAGTCACAATAGAGCGTTTTAGTGAGATAGGGAAAATACCTGTATGAAAGCAGAGATTAGCCAAATGACTTATTATCGGGGACACAAAAACTCGACACTGTTTTAGCAGATCTATGGGAATTCCATCCCAGCCGCAAGCACTAGAGGAGTCAAGGTTCATCAGTATGCAATTCACCTCGTTTGGATCAGTATCCAGGAGAACAAATGATAAAAGGAGAATGATGACATATATGTCTGAAATCTCTTTTCACTAGGTACTTTAAATAGATTTCTCCCATTTCAAGCAAAAATTACCATTTATTTTGCATAGATTCAAACTTAATAAACAAAATTAGCTCTAATTGCGTCGAAGCATTTGCAGGAAAATAAACTCACGGTGGTCTGATACGAATCCATTTGATCAATAGTACGATCACACCAACCAGAGAAAATGCCTGATTGGAATCCAATTAATTCATGGATTTTGCGAATACAGCTGATGCAATTTTATTAGCGAAATGGAATGATTTTAGATCTAGGTCAAGAGCGAACGCGCTATAAGCGGAATTAATAACACCTGATTACTCACTTACGTAGGTTTTGCACAGTTTACTCAAAGTTGCTACCTACTATCGGTTGAAGAATTGACTTGGTGCATGTTTTACAAAATATATGTTTCAATAAATAGCTCAGATTATTGTCAAATTGACCATTTAAAATAACTTTGGTGAAGGTATTTGTGTATTACCTGCCGCTGATCATGATTTTCGACTATTGGTAAATTAACTATCCTACCCGAGAGCGAACTTTTAGTGTCTTATTTAATTTTGTAAGAAAATTGCAAGTAATCTGTCAAGAAATCAACTTTAGCCCTTATTATAAAATAAAGCACTAATGTATGTGTACATGACAACATTTCAAAATTTTTATACGCATATTTTTACTTTATTTCTGAAGGAACTTCTAAAATGCAGGCAAACATTTAATTTTTCTCTAATATTTATTGTTTTTGAAAATTTTCCATTCTAAAAGAGCGTAAATACATGAGATTGGATGTTACGAGTTCACGTCTTTGCTTTATTCGATAATTAAAAAAAACATCTAACGTTTAAGTGTTGTGGTCTGTATCAATTGTAGAATTAATGTGTCTATTTCATACCGACATATTCGTATATCCAATAAGTAATTAATTTTATTTTATTATGTTATATTACCTAATTTAAGTTATGTAAACAGTTACCAAATAAAGCTTACGTAACATCCTTTCTCATTTAATATTATTGTGATGTTTGGAAATTACTCAAATATTTTCTCATAACTATAAATATTAATCATATTTCGAATGAAAGGTTGCGATGATTACTTCGTATATAAACAAAAAAATCATTTAATTGCTTAAAATATTTTTAAAATAATCTTCATTTTATCATATCGTAATTTATTTATATTGTTCAATACAACACCGGAAACATCAACAACACTAAATGTCAAAGTGACAGCTGACAGCAAGCTCAACTGTTTAAAATGAAATGTCATTGCAAAGGCGTAACCTGTGAAATGCCAACTTCCATGTTGTTTTCAGTATTTTTCATTCAACTTTAAAAATAAAGCGCAAAAAATCTGGATAAATGTTTAACGTGTTTAAAATCGCTAAATCTTAAAATATTTTCCATCTGTTTCATAAACAGACGGCTAGATGGCGCTAAGCGTCACGCAATTGACGTTTTCATAAGAAACCACAAATTTCGCAGGGTCGGACTAACAGCACGGTAGCTCAATTGGTAAGAGCGTTTGGCCCGGTTTGCCAAAAAGTTGCTGGTTCAAGTCCCGCCCGTGCGCAAATTTTTGCTTTCTTATTTCATCTTTATGAATATAAAATATGACACTGTGAGTGTTAAAAACATTCTAAATCATTAGATAGCGAAGCGACATTAATTTCCAAGTTGAATTTATTCTGTAAAGAATAACTGCTTAGGCCATCTGTTTCATAAACAGACGGCTAGATGGCGCTAAGCGTCACGCAATTGACGTTTTCATAAGAAACCACAAATTTCGCAGGGTCGGACTAACAGCACGGTAGCTCAATTGGTAAGAGCGTTTGGCCCGGTTTGCCAAAAGGTTGCTGGTTCAAGTCCCGCCCGTGCGCAAATTTTTGGTTTCTTATTTCATCTTTATGAATATAAAATATGACACTGTGAGTGTTAAAAACATTCTAAATCATTAGTTTTCGAATTTTCATACCTTTACAAAAATTAAATGTTTTCAATTTCAGGTTTAGAAAAATACGAGTATTGTGTTGCGTTAAAATATTTATAAGCACAATAAGTAAGTAGTACCTGCCTACTCAAAAATCATAAAGCTACAGAAAGCATGGGTTAAGTGATGAAACACAAAATGACTGAGTACGGACATTTTGTCCATTATTGGAAAGTAGGGCGAGGGATCAAATCCCACAGGCACAAGAGGTCTTATGCTAACAAAGGGTATTATCAAATAAAAGCAATGAAGTCACCCATAAAGAAATTCTTGGGTTTTCTACTTCCTCTTTTCTCCAAGGAACACATCAAAAAGAAAACAAAATGAATGTCTTTGGCTCCGGTTATTTTTGTACAAAAGTTTTCCCAATACTCATTATTTATCAAATATTTTAAGGAAGGGAATTGTCGTTACGTTGCATTTCAAATCAGATGTTCGATTTTGTGTTATGAATGACTAAAAATTTGGGCACAAATAACTGATACCTTTACGATTTCGACTACAACTAATAGAATGGTTTAGAATATTTTTAACACTCACAGTGTCATATTTTATATTCATAAAGATGAAATAAGAAAGTTGCTGGTTCGAGTCCCGCCCGTGCGCAAGGTTTTGGTTTCTTATTTAATTTTTATGACCTAATAGATTGTTTCTATTCAAAAAGAGTAAACATATTGTAAGTCCGTTGCAATAGAATACACATACAACACTATACAGTAGCCTGTAATAGGAGCAAAAATGCAGCCCCTTTAAGTAACCAGCAATCGAGCCTAAATGGTTTTAATTTATTAAAATGAAAAATAATTTTATTGTTATTTTCTAACTCAATAACTTGAAGTAGCAATGTATTGCAAACAAATGACTGGACGGTCATAGAACTTGACATTATCATTTTCTATAACGAGTTAGCGATTTGATATACATTGATTGGGTATTATAACTTTGGATTACAATATCCCAGAGTAAAGAATTTTCGAGCACTGTGACAAAATCAAGGTAATAACGCTAAACATTTTTTGCTCCTATCACTGGCCAAACGCTAAATACACTATACCTACAATAGCAAAAACAAAAACGCATCGAATTCCCAGTAAACAAACTACTGCGTAACAGTACAAATATAATGAGGCGCTAAACTCTAACAGCGTCATAAATGGGCCACATGAAAAGGGAAATAAAAATCTTATCCTGTTTACGATCTCGCCATTAAGAAAAACATAGAGCGAAAAATATAAAGGAGACATGACGTTACTTAGTCGTTCCGGTGATTGGTATATTGCTGTGAAAGCTTTTTTATGTACGCACTTACAGCGGGCAACATGCTCAATATTGCTCGGGGCATGGAGAATATTTAACACGTACATACAGGGTGGCGCTGAATAAGTTTAATTTTTGCTTAAATTTTACTGTTTCGTCTTTAAGCAATCATATCTTAAAATCAAATAATAATGACGCCACGTTACTCTTAATGATGCCACGTTACTCTTAATGACGCCATCGGAAGAGCTCTTGCTACCATTAATGTTCCTTCCACGTTGGAACCACGTGTTTGGTCCGTGATGATGCAGGACTCTAAGATCTTTTCTCTAAGATCGGGGTCGGGCTTTAGTTTGGGATGCAACTTGTGTCGATATTTTGGCCGTCTCCCATCTCAAAGAATTAGCCCTTAAAGCTGGAGCAGCAGTAGAATTGACTGAAAACGCCAAGCGTAGTACTACGTCTCACTTGCAAGTGTAATGTGTTTTCACCGTTTGCCGTCGAAAAATTTGGCCCGTGGGGAT